>CP092886.1:16066759-16106678 GCA_030710605.1 Cordylochernes scorpioides
GATCGAAATTCAAACCTGCGCCTTTGGCGCAAATTCTTTTATATTTCAAAATTTACTGTTTGAAGTTTATATGTTATATTTTTTTTGTAATTATTCTTATTTTTTAATTCATAGAAGCATTTTTCTTGCAGACATATTCAAATTTTATCATCATCATTTTAAAAATATTATTTTGTTGGTTTTTTTTTTTTCTTAGTTATCAAATCATTTTGCAATTGTAGTTTCTTTTTTGTTTTGTTGTGTTCCTTTTTAGGCAATAAAATATATAGAAGTAAGGTGTAATATTCAATTCAAGCATATGGAACCAACATCGATTCATTTTTAAAACAAAGCAAAATCATAAGCTTATACAACTTTCACTTTTTCATACATTTACGTTGATTAGAAAAACGCCCTCAAGCCAAAATCTCCCACTTAAAAAAATTAAGATTCTCGATACCAAAGAACTGAAGTGTTTTTATACTAAGCCTCTACATCAATTTACTTTTCTGCTCAGTGGTCACCCGCCGCATCTCCGAGCAATTGGCGAACTAAATTGCCTTCCGCATCATAAAAACGGCTCGAGTTTTTGGATACTTAATTTTCTTTAAATTGGCCAATCAGGAGGATACGTTTGGAATCAAAGTAAATTCCAAATTTATTCATTGTGAAATGATGAATTTATTAAATTGTAAAGGTGTGTTTGCATGTGTGCACTGCGCGCGCGTGTATATTGTGTATAGGTATTTAAAAATGCTTCAAATATATATACATATATTTTTTAATTATATTTATCAACACAACATATTGAATCATAATTCTTACTCATTTTTATTTCTATAATATTTATCAGTCTCTTCGTTTATTTAATCAAATATTTAATTATATTCTTTCGCTTATTCATATACTCTTTTAATTATTATTATTAATATAACCACATTGTACATATATTTTATATACAGTGAATTTTTCATCAGATAGTTTCTTACCTTGATCTTGTATAGCATGAGTGGATCACATACCCACGTCATTTAGTTTAAATCAAAGAAAAGCCTTGATAAAGAGAGGCGTCTTGCCCCTAGAAATATTGGTTGGTTAATAAATTTAGATCCAATATATGCCTTTTATTTATTTATATACATATATGTACCAAAATAGGCACCTCTCCCTTTAATTATGCATCAGAACGATGTTCTGTTCATCATCCTAGCAAAAACTTGAGTTATTACTGGTGTGATGAACAGCGCATTTTTCGGATGCATAATTATTGGGAGAGGTGCCTCATTTGGTACATGTATATCGTCCTTCAGCAGCCCATCATGGTTGATACTCCTCTCCATTCATTCAAAATAACTTCATCCTTCAAATTTTATTTTAAATATTAATTTATTATATATTTTCATCATATTTATATTCAGTATATTTGTATATTTAAATTTTTACACAAATAAATTTACTGGCAATGCGCTTCTTTTAAATATCATCAAATATCATCTCTACAGACCTTACTGCAATGATATGATTTATTGAATGAGAGGGCTTGGCTCATCAGTAGTGAACCCCCTGAGCGGTTTCGCCAAATAATATAAATCGCCAATAAATCATATCATTGCAGTAAGGTCTGTAGAGATGATATTTGATGATATTTGAAAGAAGCGCATTGCCAGTAAATTTATTTGTGTAAAATTTTGACGATAGATGGCAATTAAATTTAATTTACTAATATATATTTGTATATATTCATCATATTTACTTTTTTCGTCTCTTTGTAAATGGGCTTGAAAAAAGAAGAAATAAATTATTTATATCTTGGAGTCAATTACTTTAGTATTCACTTATTTAATTTGATACAATGGTTTAAAGTCGCTCTGGAAAGACTGTTAACATGATTGAAGAGATAATTAAAGTCGATGACAAGGCCAAACTGCACCCTGTGCAACAATATATATACTATCCCTAGTTCCAAAAGCCTGGGCCTAGTATGAGCCTGTTTGCCCATAACTCGAATAATATTTTGCCTATTTTATTTAAATATCAATATGCTGTTAAGTAAAGCCTTATCTAATAATTACCCATTTTGTTTTCAGATACCTTAAGCAAAAGTATGTAATCAAGACTTAAACAAAGAGCTGTTATTGATTTTTTAATGGAGGGATGTCCATCTTCAGAGATTCAACCAGAGACTGAAAAATGTATACAATGAAGCCACAATTAATGTAAGCAATGTGAGAAGATGGATGAAAATATTCCGAAGTGGTGATACTTCTTTGGATGACAAACCACGTAGTGGGAGGCCATCAACAGCAACCAACCCTGGAAACTAAGACAAGGTTGATGACCTTATCCGTCATGATCGAAGAATAACTATCAGAGTTGTGTCATTTCCCTTTTTCTAACTATTTTAACATTTTATATTGTTGAATTATATAATTTAAGAACATAATTTATACTCATAATTTAATTGTGCGGTTTTAGCTTGCTAAACCGACACTATATAAAGCAAGTCTTTACTTTTATTTTTACTGTCAAGGACAAAAGATTTTTGTCGAAACGTCGATAAAATAAAACTTTTCTGGCCGAAGTGTCTCTTATTTTAAGAAAAAGAACTTTATAAACAAATCAATTTGAAATTATTTTCAGAATATTTATTGAAATTAATCCCGCCCAGAAGTCCAACCCCTCCTCTATGTGGAGCAACACGAGTAAGGGACTACCCTATAGGGCGAAGTACGGTGGGGACATCATGAGCCTCGAACCGCTACGGTAACCGTGAAGGCCTACAGGGAACTCTGAAATGTGGCTGACTAACGGGGTAATGGTACCCCCCCCCCCCCCCCCCTTCCATTTCCATGGGACAAGACACCATCACCACCATTAAAATTAATCTATTGTATTATAATATTATATATATTGTATATATACGTGACTTGTATATATGCATACACTAGAGAGTATATACGCATGATTATATAATAGCGGATTCTCTGGGGCGCTATCTACCCAGCAGAATTTGCATTTAATATTAATGTTGCCTCTCCGATAGAGGGTAATTATCCTGTCAATAGCTGAAGGGAAATTTACGCTCTATTGATTTTTCCTAAGACGTATGATGGATGATGTGAACCCCCACATCCGAAAATATCTTAATGTTCTAATTTATTGCGTTTTATCGAGGATTTTACTAAAGTGGATTTTTATATGAGTGCACACAATATAAAATAGCTCTAGTTTAATCTGAAAAAGTTTGTCTAATTAACAGTTTTACTTTGGTGTAACAAAGTAATTGAATGAGTCTATGGAAAAGAAGGAAATACAAGTAGTTAGAAGTTGTAGCTTGTAGTAACCGTTAAGTGTGATTCACTACCGCCCTTCTCAGAGGAAATTTAAATTCGAGAAAATATTTACCCTGTGGAAGGCGGAAGTAAGTCTCCGAAAAGTCGGGAGGTAAGAGGGATTATTTTTCAACAAACCCCCAACTATCAAATGATTTCTACAATCAAAGACTCGAGAGCTGAATGATATTTTGATCCAATGTATGCCTTTTTATTTAAAGATTTATGTATATGTGTGCGTGTGTGTGTGTGTGTGTGTGTGAGTTCGTGCTTGTGCGTGCGTTTACATGTCGTCAAGTAAACATTCAGGTAAACATATAGTACATAGAAGTATACATACAATACATGCAAGTATAAATACATTAAATACAAGTATGCCTACCGTACATACAAGTATACATACAATACATTCAAGTATAAAAACATTACATGCAAATATAAATACATTAAATACAAGTATACCTACATGCAAGTATGCCTACCGTACATACAAAATAAATATGCTCATTTATACCTATGCATATTAAAGAGTAATAAATCAAATGTTTAAATGATGAATGTTTATATATATGGAACATGAAAAAAATTCTCTCTCTCCTCTAAATAAATACACTACCTTGTGAGAGTGAATATATTACAGTAGATATAATATTCTAGCTCTAGATTAGTAGTTATAAACATTGTTATTTAAAATTACTTATATACATGCGTAGATCTGAAATATAAATGACTGTAATTGCCTAGAGAGCTGTTTCGTTCAACATGTTGAACAAAGTTAATAAAGAATTAGGCATCCAATTTCTGCCTCTATTTGAATTATCTATGTAATATTTATATATGTGTTGTGTGCATATATTATTGGTTGCTCTAGATAAAAACTAATGACCGAAGTGTCTATAATTTCAAGAACAATAAATGCCGGCGATGCAACTTCTATCCTCAAAATGCTCTAGATAAGTTAGCAAGGTGACCACACAAGATATCAATAATCGATTATAAAGGGGAAATGTATGGGAAGTCCATCAAGTCTGCATCGGCCCCCGGATGTCGTAGAGAGAGGGCGCCTGCAACACACCGACAGGATTGCTCGAAGCATAATATATATATATAATTATATGTAATTCTGCTGTCCTTAAAGCTTATGTCCATAGTTCTTCTAAAATACCCATTCCAAGAGTCTAGCATCAGTATCACTATAAAAGGAAGTTCCAAAATACAATATAACAGCGGTATGGTAGATTAAACTGGCGAAACCGCTGGGAGGGTTCACTACTGATGAGCCAGGCCCTCCCATTAATGTTTCCATTGCAGTAAGGACAGTAGAAATTGTTTAATTTCGAAAAGAATCTTACGCGTCTAAAATTATTTCTAATTTTTATAAAAGATGGCGCGCTAGTGCATCATAATATAAAAGAGTCTTCTTTGTTGTAAGGGCGGACACCATCTTTGCCAAAGATTAACTTATATACATTTAACCTATGTCCACAAAACTTATAAACATAGTTGATTCAAAATACCTTTTTCCAAGAGGTCGGCTTCAGTATCAGTATAAAAGCAAAACAGCCCAATGCAATATTACAGCGGTATGGTAGATTTAACTGGTGAAACCGCTGGGAGGGTTCACCACTGATGAGCCAGGCCTTCCCATTAATTTATCATTGCAGTAAAGGCAGTCAAAAATAGCTTCAATTTCTTATAACAGATGGTGCGATAATGCATCATATACAACGTGTGATCAATAATTTCCAGGAATGAGACTGGATCACGTAAAATATTCAAAATAATGAAATAATTTTATAAGGACCTTATAGATAAAACATTTATCAACACGCAGAAATAAAAATTGATTTCATAGACGCACGCGCTCACGTTTTATCGAATTTATAAGCTCGAGTATATCAGAACATTTTCGAATATCAGTATGGACTGTATTGAAAAACAGCGAGTCTGCATAGGGTTTTGCTTTAAATTAAGGAAAATATATATACAGTGTACTCCGCTTATAACGAAGTCGCATTATCCATGACAATCACTTTGTTATATCCGAAGTTTGTTATATCCGCAGTTGGAAAAAAAATGTTTTGTACCAATAATTTTATTTACTATTCAACTCAAAAGAGCAACACAAAGATCAATAACAACCTCATCAGGTGTTTTTGGAGAAGTAGTTTGTGATTTTCTTTTGACATTTAGAAGTCAGTAACAAGTGCTGAACACTCTTTTCGATGTTGTCCAAGTCTGACAGATGCCTATGAAGAGACTTGGACTCATCCTGACATTGAAGAAACAATCGCAGAGTTTGAATGCTCTCCAAGACCTCTTTTGGATGCGGAATGTGGACAATTGGGTCTACTTCTTCATCAACTTGGTCCGTTTCTTCTTCTTCTTTTGCTTGAAGAATGCTCTCGACAATTTCTACATCGGATAACATGGCATTTGTAACGACGTCATTGTCAGCGTCAGCATAAGAATCGAAATCCATCTCTAACGGTATTTTTAAAACTTCTTTCATGCGATCGAAGAGGCTTTGTTGCTCCCACATTTGTGTTGCAGGCTGTGGTGTATCCAATGGAGAACTGACATCGGACTTAATAATTCCACTATGATCTGTCTTTTTCTTCTTCTCCACTTCAATCTCTCTTAGGATTTGCAGCTTGACTGACAGAGATAGTGAGTTTCTTGTTTGTTTTCGTTCTCCTGCCATGGTAAACGTTAATAAAATATAAGCGTTTATTAAACAATTTAATTTTGTTTAAATAATGTAAAAAAAATACTTATAATATGTTTGCATATTTTAAAATTGTATATTATTAACTTATTTGTTGTGTATCATTAAATTTGTGTCATTCACACGTTGTAATTTGATATATATTATGCATAATATATTAGTCAATTATAATGGTAAATGAGAAAACTTCGTTATAAACGGATAAAATAAAAATTTATACATGCAAATCACTTCGTTATAAGCGAAAATTCTTTATATCCGACTTCGCAATATCCAGAGTTCTTTTAATGGTTTAAGCCCTTCTTTCTTTCGTGCAGACAATTTCATTCGCTATATGCGGAATTTCGCTATAACCGACTTTGTTATAAGCGGAGTACACTGTATATAATATATATATATAGCTTCCGAATCATTTAAAATCTTGAATCAGGCTTTTAAAGAATATGCCCTATCACAATCGAGGACATTTGAATGGTTTGCACGATTAAAAGCTGGTCGAATAAACAAGAGAAAGCAAGGATGTTCAAATCGAAGCTTAAGTGTCTTCTTATCACTTTATTTGATGCAAAGGGATTGGCACACTATGAATTCGTGCCCGAGGGTCAGACCATTAATCAACATTACTATCTTGATGTATTGCGACGTTTAAGAGAGCCTGTGCGTCAGAAAAACCGAAAAATGGCATCAGAAAAATTGGCTCTTGCATCATGACAAGGCACGGCCACATACAGCAGTCACTGTACAACTCTATTTGGCTAAACACGGAATTGCTTTACTACCCCAGCCACCCTATTCTCCTGACCTTGCTCCGAACGACTTTTTCCTTTACCCTAAAATCAAAAGTCTTAAAAGGACCTCGATTTGACTCAATACCTGAAATAAAGGAGAATTCGAAGAATATTTTGAAAATCCTGAAATATGAGGATTTTCAGAGGTGTTTTCATACCTGGAAAAAAATATGGAACAAGTGTAAAGATAGTGACTGTCATTATTTTGAGAAATTTTAAATAAAACTTTATTATACTTTTGTATTTCTTTAAATATTTAGCATTCCTGAAAATTATTGATCACACTATATATATATACCTAGCTGAAGCTAAACAACTTGTAAATGTGTGCAAAGTAACTATATATCTTTAAAAAGAATTAATAGTTATTAAAATATAGTTTGAAATCATATATTTATGTTGCGATATATTTGTAAAATTAAAGAATTGATTTTTAAAGGAAGGCTTCTTATTAAGTTCAGTTGTTTGGTAAAGAATTGAAAATATTTTTATCAAGTATAGTTTATTTTGAACTCTTGAATAAACTACACATTAAAAATATGACAATATCAATAATTAGTTTTAAGTAAATAGTTTTTGAAACGCTTATAACTTCTTCAAGAAGTCATTCTTCGTTGTATTCCAAATATAATTGGACGAGTAATTGCATTAATCCTATCAATTTTGATAATCTAATTTTTTAAATTACTTTTATAAAGTCCTTTTTTTAAGCTTAAAAGGAATTTTATAGAGATTCGAATAGGTCTGTGACAAATATTGTGAGGAACAGGCTAGCCAGTGTTAAGCCGCTTCATAAATTTTCAACTATCAGACATAATTCCTAACGTTTATTAAAAGCCATTATACTAAAAATATTTTTGTTGAATAACCTATAAATGGAATAATTAGGATCCCAAGAGATACAAACCCTGTTGGGCTTTTATTTTTCAACATAAAGTGATGTTAATTTTTTTTTTTTTTTATGATAATACGATCATGACCATTCTTGTCTATAAAGTCTTCTTCTTTTAAAGTTCTTTTTAAAACCCTTGCAATGCTCAAAATTTCCGTCAATACAAAGCTCTTATACTTCATTTTACCTATTAGAACCCTGCCCAAAAGTCCAACCCCTCCTCTACGTGGCGGGCGGGAGAAGCAGCACAAGTAATGGACTAATGAGCCAAGCCCTCCCAATATTTTTTCATCGCAGTAAGGACAGTAGAAAAGTTTGATTGATGTGTAAAAGAAACATTTGCGTCTTAATGTTTCCATTTTCTGCATATAGATGGTGCGTTATTGCTTTATATTAAATTTATTTGTTGAAGGATGGTATTACTTGTTGCATTTACTTGTAACTTGTAATCATTACTTGAATCTGGGGTTCTACGTGGCGGGCGGGAGAAGCAGCACAAGTAAGGGACTGTCCTGTAGGGTGATGTACGGTGGGGACTTCGTGAGCTCCAAACAGCTACGGTAACCGTGAACAGGGAACTCTGAAATGTGGCTGACTAACGGGTCAATGACACCCCCCCCCCTTTCCATGGAGCAACAAAATCATGGACAAGACACCACCACCGATTAAAACATTAACTATAATACAGAGCAATAACGCGCCATCTATACATATAAAATGAAAGGATTTAAAAGCACGAATGTTTATTTTATACATAATACAAACTTCTACTGCCCTTACTGCGATGAAAAAATATATTGGGAGGGCTTGGCTCATCAGTGGTGAACCCTCCCAGCGGTTTCGCCAATTTAATCCTCCAGACCGCATTTGAATGTAATTCTACTGTCCTATAAGCTTATGTCCATAGTTTTCTTGGAAACCATTTCTGAGATTCCACCCTTCAGTGCTGCGTATATAAGCAGAATCGTCCAATACAGTATTAGAGCTCTGAGAAGTGGTCTGGAGGATTAAATTTGCGAAACCGCTGGGAGGGTACATGACTGATGAGCCAAGCCCTCCCAATATATTTTTTCATCGCTGTAAGGGCAGTGGAAGTTTGTATTATGTATAAAAGAAACATTCATGCTTTTAAATTCTTTCATTAACTATAATATTGAGATAAAAATTATTCGTCCCAATTTTCATATGAGCTCATCTTAGAATCCATAAATAAAGTGAACCTTCAATTAAATGATCAGGTTTAGCAAATGTTGGGATAAATTGAAGGGTATCGTTATACCTCGACTCTGATTAGAATTAATTGATGATGATCGCTCGGATCAAATAATAAAAGGTCATTATCATTCTCGCCATGTAAAAAAAATATAATTATTTATTTATCTCTCAAAACGATTACTCTCTCTCTCTCTATAAAAAAATTAAAATCAATATATTTTTTTATACTAATTAATTTATTCACACTAAATACTTTTTTCATCATTTGTGTTATATCGGCATCTGTTTTTATTTATGTGCTTAATGGAAATAATTTAGAAAATAAGATTCATAGACAAAACTTTGTATTAAGTTATCATTTTAAAAAACTGATATAATCGTTAGCGTCATTACTAAAGCTTCAGGTGTGGAATATATTGGCTTATATATATATATATATAATGTATCGATCTTCTTACAAAAGGCTCTCTCTTGTCTTGTTTTATCAAATCTTAAGATTTGATTAGTTCTGTTAATTTTTAATAGTAAGCTATAATGTATAAATTCTAGAAATTAACGCCTTTTATAAATAAGAGTTCTGTGTTCGGACAAAAATAAACTTACAATTAAAAAGTCTATTTTGTGTGTTTTGGGAACTCTTGAAGATATAGGAATGACATTATTTTTGTAAACTTGGAAATCAAGGCATATATATATAGTGTGTGTTATCAAATTTGACGATACCGAGATATACGTGTAATTTGTTATGATAGCATTGAGTCTGTAGATGGTAATATGAAAAAAATGTTTAACGAATAGAAATGTCTATACATAGAATCAGCAAAAGAGAAATGGTATATTTGTTCAACACACACAGAGACAGACAAGTATACAAAATATAAAATCCTAACCCTGTTAATGTGTCTTTACCCCATCTCTATTTGTCCTTAGTAGGATCGGGGTTTGTTTATTAAGCGTTCCATGGATCAAAGTAATTCACAGAATTGTGGGTATTAATATCGAACTTAAGACTCAGCACGATACTGTACCAGTTGCCATTTAAATACAACATATAGAATATTGATAGTTGAAACTATATAAAGAAATTTTCTTTATACAAATAAAATTACTTCCTACACTGTCTTTACTGGGATAAAAATAAATATTGGAAGGGCCTGGGTCATCAGTGATGAGCCCTTATAGTGGTTTCACTAATTTAATATACCAGACCGCTCTAATATTGCATTCCTTATATACATATAGGAAATTATGAAAAAAAGGGGCATCTCCTTATCGTGCAACTGAAAGTTGCTGATAGCTTGCGCCATCTATCGGAATAAATATCAACTATTTTCGTTGATTTTTAATTATTCCAGAATTGGCCAAATACCCATTCTTGATTAATCAAGAAAATCTGACCACGGACGCGTTTCGGGCTGTTGGCCCTCATCAGCGTGGTGCAAGCTGTACCTCAACGACCAAAAAAATTGGTCATTCAGGCATCTTGAAAAATCATGAAACGGGCAGTTAAGGACAGAATTGCGTGAGAACACATATAGGAAATTGTTAATCTGATTCTAGAGTGTAGAGTAGTGAAGATGGATGTAATGTGCTGTTGATGTAAAATGTTGTTAATGAGTGTTCCTCAACAATTCACTCCGGCCTCAGAGCCAAGATCCAATATGACATCACACAATGTTATCACTACCAATTGAAATATTCAACGAGCGATTCATTTGATGAGTGACCGCCTCCGTTAACAATGACTGTGATGTATCACATCAACACTTACTTGTTCTTATCTATGGGGGACCACTTCCAGGAGAGACTAGGGATGACAGTTTCGGCCGGTATCTCAATGAATGTTCTCTATTCTTCTATCTGAATACTTATTCTCCTCTTTTCACATAAAACACCATCTTAATAGATAATATATAAATAACTGTAAAGTTTTTGTTTGCCATCAAATAATCTCACAGAAGAAAAATTAATATAGTTAGGACTTTTTTCTAAAGAAGCTTCTCTATGCTTTGGATTAAATCGTGAAAAGAAATAGTTATCAGAAGAATAATTCTGATAAACGTCCAGATCGGAGGATTACGGAGGGATGTTTGGTATCACGAAGTGAAACGATATTATAAATTAATAACTTAAACAAAAACTCGACATTTGCACCAGTGAGAAGTTAAAGTGTCCTACGACACATGTTCGATTGGCGAAAGGATCTCACGCAATGAAAATCATAAAACACGTCTTGGAGGGTAAACTGATAATTCCTTAGTTAGAAACATTGGTCGATTGAGACCTATGTTGATAAATAAGGATACTTCGACCATTTAATCTTTTTATATATGTATACTGGCCGAAGTATCTTTAATTTTGAGAACTATGAATGCCGGTTTAGGCTGCCTCTATCTTCATGATGAATAAGGCATCATCAGTTAACCAGCCAAGACTTGTTCTATGGTGTTCATTGCGTGAGATCCTTCTTTATCTTTCTGTAAAACGTCTTCTTATAACTTTGAAGTGGATGTAGTAAAATCGTCAGGAGTACGTCATCTACTTACAAGCAAGTTAATGTAGACAGTTGTGAGGAATAAACTATTTCCTACATGAGATATGTGGGGAGTTCATCGTGATTCCAAGTATTGCGGTCTACCTGCAGGAGGATGGCCAAGGTCGAGATGAGGACGGAGGAGGAGAAGGCAATCAGGAGAATGCGGTCCATCACCATGGCGAGGAACTTCCAATCTTCACGATTCTGGAGACACATTTTGGATGTAAGTTCCCCTACAAAGCTCACCAATGTATAAAATTAAAGTATATGTATCTCCAGAATGTATCTTAAAAATAGGACATTTTCAAAATCGTACTTATCATAAAAAAGTTGTTTTTTTTTTCAAGAAAAAACTGTAAATATATTTTTTATTTGAATCACAACATGTTTAATCCAATCTCTTCATGAAAATATTTTTCGTTTCTTGAAAAAAATATTTTGTAGCTGAAAATATCAACAAGTGTATCAATGTCAAATGATAATTAATGTATAACATGCTCCTCATGGAAATATTACATACCAAATAGCATCATCATCATCGACATATTAGCATCCTCTATCGCTGAGAAGTGGAATACGTTTTAACGTTTCAATAATTGTTCATAAAGGGCACATCTTGGATTCAATAAATAATCTTTTATTTCCGATATTTCAATGGGCTAAACGGCCATCTTTTTCAAGGATCTCATCCCCTCTCGCGGCAAGCCGCGCATTACACTTGAGACACGGGCGTCTCACAATCTCTTCGGGGCGAAAATCATCCAAATGAAAATGTAATGTATACAAATAAATATCGTACAATACTAATTAAAATAAATGAATAAATAGAGTGAAAAGTAAATATCTATATATACAAAATAAATAATCGGCTATTGCATTATAAATGAAGACATTTCACTGAAGTTCATATATACATAGAGGTTCCTATTCTAGGAGCATCTAAATTGTGTATACATGTCCGGTATATCGATCTTTCGGTTTATGCTATTTCTGTCTTCCAAAGAACTCAACTCTCCAAGAATAGCCTGCTGTGCTTTTCTTTTATATCTTGGTGTATTATTGATGTTTGTTCAAAGTCTGGAATGTGGCCATTGATGAGAGCATGATCTACTAATAAGGAGGTCGGGTTATGGTGTTTTAGGGCTGATTTGTGCTGGTTGATTCTTTCTATTAATGGTTTACCGGTTTCTCCTATGTAGACGGCTTGACAATTAAAACTATTTCTATAGGCCTACCTTTTTACTTCAATGATAGAAATTGAGATAGGTAGGAATGACTCATCAGTGTCTCCACTGTCGGTTTCAATAGTTTTTATCTCCAGACAGCTCTACTTTATTTCTAAAGTCCCAGAACCTTATGTCCATAATTCCTTAGATTCACACTTACCCTGTATTCCTTAATAAATAAAAATAAAGATGGAGTTTAAACTGGCGTAACCACTGAGAAGATTTACCACTGATGAGTCAGTCCTTCCAATATTTTTCTTACCGCAGTAGGGGCAGTAAGAATTTACTTTTAATTGATAAATAAAAAGTAGTCTCAAAGTAATCTCAATACTTATTACATATCGCATAATTATGTCTTATATATAAACCCCACTTCTAGAATCAAAAAGTTCCAAATGGTGATTTATAGCTTTAGTAAAATACAATTATTATCATCATCCACATCATCATAATAGCACATTTTCCCCTCTATCGCGATATATAGAAACAGATTTTAAAAAGTAGTGTTAAAGGTTTATTCAGTTTTACCTACTAACTATATTACCCACTGAATATCAAATATACAATGTAAATGATAAGTTTCGTATCGATAACAATATTGAAACCAAAAAGTTTTGCATCACTTTTTTTTAAATATATATTTGGACATGTAACCTTTGAACTCCCATCAGCAATCCAATCTACAAGATGCGTTCAATAATTTCCAGGACTGCTCTGTTTCTTTGAAAAATAAAACAAATAAAAAAACGAATTTAATATTTTTCAAAATATGCGCCTCCTGCCTCAATACCCCTGTTTCATCTTTTTTTTCCAATTGTCGAAGCAGGAGATAAAATCACTTTTTGAGAGGTTCCTCAAGGTTGCCTTCGATTCAGCTTGTATCATATCAACGTTGTCAAATTTCCTTCTTTTTAACTTCATTTTCAATTTAGGATAGAGGAAAAAGTAATTGGGGGCTAAGTCGGGGGAATAGAGTGGATGAGGGATCTGTATGGTTGAATGCTTGGCCAAGAACTGCAAAAAAAAATGGGCTGTGTGCGGCCGCGCATTATCGACGTGAAATATCCAGTCATTGTTTTGCCATCTTTCAGGTCTTTTAAGGCGCACTGCCTCCCTTAAGCGCCTCATTATCCCCAAATAAACCTCTTGATCAATTGTACGTCCGAAAGGAATAAATTCATGGTGAACCAAACCATTAATATCAAAAAATGTAACAAGCAATGTTTTGACTTTGGATTTTGTAAATCTTGCCTTTTTGGGTTTCGGTTCCCCTCTTTCAATCCATTGGCTGAATTGACGTTTGGTTTCCGGGTCATACTGATACACCCATGTCTCATCCCCGGTAATGATTTTTTGCATCCATTCTGGATCGGTCCGAGTCATTTCAACCATGTTTTTGCAGACATCCATTCTAACCTCCTTTTGTTCTTCTGTTAGAATCCGGGGAACAAATTTTGAAGACGTCCGGATCATGTCCAAATCTTTTGTTACTATTTGATGACACAGTCCTACAGATAGTCCAGTCTCTGAAGATAAGTCTTTAATAGAAATTCTTCTGTAAGATTTAATTAATTCTTTTATTTTGAGCTTGTTTTCCTCGCAACGTAATGATCTTGGACGCCCAGTATGCTGATCATCGTTTACCTTTTCCCGACCTTTTTGGAAGCGTGAAAACCATTCAAAAGTTCTTGAACGGGATAAAGCTGCATCGCCAAAAGCTTCTTTAATCAATTCATGCGTCTCAGTAGCAATTTTTTTTCAATTTAAAACAAAACTTAATGCAGATTCTCTGCTCTTTGAAAATGGACATTTTAAAATTAGAAATGCGAACCTTACAGGGAAAGTGTTTTGTTCTATTTTTAGATCGGCGCGTGCGCCACGAGGCTCGTGCTTTCAGTCAGGTGTGGTCGAATGTCCAATATTTAACTCTGTATAAAAAAATTTTCTTTAACTTTTTTATTTAATTTATTTTTTAACCAGTCCTGGAAATTAATGACGCACCTTGTATATCGCGCCTCACCTTGTTGAGGCGATCCCGCTCTCGCCGGATGGCCGCCACGGTGAAGACAGCGTGGCAGCTCCGCAACCAGGTCGGGCTCAGATGCTCGGATCCCGCGCGGGCCGGTGACACGCCGCGTCGCCCGGGGCTCTCCTCGGCAGGCCGCAGGGTCCGAGGAGCGGTACAGGCCCAAGTAGGGCGGTAAACGCTCGAGGAAGATGGAGCGGACGCCGGGGGAGATCGTCTGCACGCTGGGCCTGAAGTGGACGTTGAGCACGACTACTGTGGCGCAGATGGAGAGGATGACGTGCACCATCGTCGCCAGGATGTACTTGCCTGGATCACATTGTGCTGGCTAGATTTATAATTGATAACTGGTAAAACAAACAGAAATAGACAATAATAACCATTTATTTATGGCTACACCAGATTCATTTTGTAATTGATTGATCCTAACATTGAGCTTTATAGCTTAACGCATAGATTTTTGTTTTATACTTAAAACACTCTATATATACAATAACCTTATTAATTTCCGTCAGTAATACCATTTTATAAAGCTAAATATTGAGTGAGTGCAGCATTAAAAACTCCGTGGAAATAAAATAGCACATATTTAAAAAAAACTTTTAAATAATATATTCAAGATATTTTTTCCTATATAGATAAAAAATAAATAAGACAGAATATTAAATTAAAATTTGATATTCTTTTTGTAGCATAAATTTGTTAAATACAGGATGGCAAGAGATTTGTAACAAACTACTGATTGTATAGAGGCAATGGGAATTTATTTAGGGTGGAGGTATGCTAACCCTGAAAACAAGTCTCAATGACAAGCAAAAAAAAACGAGAGCCATATAAAAATGTTCGAACATCATTTATTCGTAAGTACTCATTATTAAAACTAAAAGACTCACCAAGAAGAGGAACAACGTGGCTTGTTGGAGGGATGAGGTCCCCTAGAAGGAGGAAGAAGACAGTGAGCGACAAGAAGACGGTGGCACACAGAGTGATCTTCTCGGCGCTGTCGGCTGGCAGGAGGAACACCATCACGCTCAGCACGGAGATGAGGGCGCAGGGGCATAGCAGGTTCACGGTATAGAAGAGGGTACGTCGGCGGAGGGTCATATTGAACTTGAGGTCGACGTAGGGGAACTGGCAGCAGGCGTAGCGCACGAGGTGGCGCGAGGCCGGGGCGGCCAGTACGTCCCACTCGTAGTTCTCCTGGTAGGCCGAGAGGTCGATGCCGTCCTGAATCACCTCGCTGTCCTCGCGCTGGTGCCGGTGCCGGAGGTTGATCTGCAACAAACTGATTCGTTTCTTGAATAACCCATAATCATATTCGGTGTTGGTTAAAATTTAACAATGGTTACATTTTCTGCAATGTTCTGCTGAATTTGTACCTTTTAGCATATAAATCGGGATTCAGACAATAACTCTAAATATATTTGATACAGAGTGAC
The DNA here is from genome assembly GCA_030710605.1 of Cordylochernes scorpioides. Taxonomy (NCBI): domain Eukaryota; kingdom Metazoa; phylum Arthropoda; class Arachnida; order Pseudoscorpiones; family Chernetidae; genus Cordylochernes; species Cordylochernes scorpioides. The sequence continues at coordinate 16,082,921 of CP092886.1, forward strand.
CTTTATTGAAGACACACGAGAATAAAATGTGGGAACAAAATTGCCTCCGTCTCCTTGAAAAAATAAAAAATAGACAACGGGCAAGATCAAATAATTTTCACTTCTTTAAGTTTTGTCCATGAGTGTATGTAATAGATTATCTCTATAATATATCCTTCTTCTTGAAATATATAAAACTTTGGTGTAATTGTTTAATCTTTACATACATTAAGACATTTTTGTATGTTTGGCTTTAGTGTCGTGAGATAAGTCGGGCACCTTATTTATGTCGTATGTCCACGAGCCAATCTTCATGTGACAGTTCTGAACGTCAAAGGGGAAGTAGGTGACGTCGAAGTCGCAGAAGCTCTTGTAGGTCGCGGGCGGGCGCCAGTACACCTCGCCCTTGTAGGACAGCGTGGCCTTGTTGCTCAGGCTCAGCTCGAAGTTGCCGCCGGCGCTACGCAAGCCCACCCCGAGATGTAGTGATTTAATCAAGAAGTAATCATAATAAGATAAAACCTTTTCTAAGTGTTTGTTATTTTAAGAATAAGTAAGCCATTCTACCAGCTAAAAATATCTTTGGCAAATTATGAAGATTTGTGGATCTCTCATGAAATAAAGTCCGCCCGGGACTGCGAAGGATCATTAGCCCGATACCATTGTCTCCAGGTTGACGCTTCTCAGTTTTCTAAAGCTGGTGTTGTGGCTTTGTCACCGACCTGAGTCCGCTAGTTTGCTGAGACGGTCAATAGCGCCTATTTTACCGCGAGAGGCGTCCTTTATTTTATAAATCACTAGCCGAATGACCCGGGCAACGCCCGGGTTTTACCCGATTAAATGTTTTTTATTCAAATACTATTCGTTATACAATTATAAATTGGCACCGTGGATGTCACTTTTGTGAAACGTCCCGCTCCAAACTTTGTGTGTTTTTAAAATATATAAAAAAAAATGTAAATTTTCACAACGATATTTGAAAATTGTATTATTTTGATTTTCAAATACTATTCGTTACAATTATAAATTGGCGCCGTGGATGTCACTCTTGTGAAACGTCCCGCTCCAAACTTTGTGTCTGAGAAGCGATATTTTTATAGAAAGATGATCTGGCTTTTGTTTTCTGCTCGAATGAATGTTTTTCTGTTAGAATTTTGTTCCTGCGTACAAAAAAAAATGAACTGGTTTCACCCGTGGTCTCTGCTTTTTGGAATTTTTCCCGATATAATTTTGTATCTGATAATCAAACATGATACAGCAATATTGTCATCATCATTTTCTGACTAAAAAAAAAACAACTATTTTTGCCCAGAACCTGTCAATTTTATTTTTTATTGGCTAAAAATCCGATAAATATATTTTCCAGATTTTTCTCTAAGTCCTGTCAAAACACGTTTTACATGTACATTAGGTCAGCTGATATTACCTCCCATCTTCACCACTAGAGGCGCTGCTTGCGAGCGAAAAGGCAAATTTGCAACGCAATTTGCAAATAACTCGAAGAATATTCGGGATAGAGACCTGAAATTTTCATTATAAGTTTTTCCAGATTCTACTCTATATACTGTTAAAATTTCAGTCAGATTAGTTACGTATTGTGGACGTGTATAGCCGACATAGATACCCACATACATACATACATACATACACTGACTTTTATATATATAGGGATTATCCTCCCGGCAAAATTTCTATGTATATTTTGGCCATAGATTCGGCCTAGCCACTCTGCCATCTAAAAACATCTTTAGCAGATTGTGAAGATTTCATTTGATTCCTTGTGGACCTCTCTCTCTCTCTCTTGAAATAAACCAGTCCTGGACTAACGAGGTACATAACCCTAAACCATGGTCTCCAAGTGGACGCTTCTCAGTTTGTCAAAGCTGGTGTTGTGACTTTGTTACCGACCCGAGGCCGCTAGTTTTCGGCGACGGTCAATAGATGGCAATTAGTTTAGACGTCGATTTCGACGGGAGAGATGACCTTTATTTTTCTAGATCATTATCCTCCCGGCATAATACATTAGCGCGCCATCTGTTATGAGAATTATTATAGACGCGTATGAGTCTTTTAAAAATTAAACAAATTTATTGTATATGTGAAGCATCTGGGTGATACTGAAGTGTAATGAAAGTTAATGCACTGAAACTTTTTCAATTAAAATAGCAGCATTATTCTTGGTATCAATAGAACTCTAGGGCACATAGAGCAAAAAATATTAAACTTATTAATAATTTATTAATTTGATAATAAAAGTTATTTGACCTGAAAAGACCTCAAACATTTTCTAAACCCATGTTATTATCAACAATATGTCCTTTACGTAAGGTCTCAACGTATTAAAATAATTCACAATGCATCTACATAAATATATATACTGTCATAAATAATTTACAATGCATCTACCTAAACGTATCAATATGCATAATTTATAATGCATATCTCTACCTAAAGGTATATATCGGTATGAAGAATTCACAATGCATCTACCTAATATGGACAAAATAATGGACTAGACTTAAGGAAGTTGTACGTTTTAGCGTGTATATCGAGATTCAGACAATATAGCTGAAATATATTTGATACACAATGACTTTTATTGAAGACACACAAGATAATCTAGTGTGAACAAAAATGCCTCTGTATCCTTAGATTAAAAGACTTTCTACTTTCTTAAGTTCTGTCCATGAGTGTACTATCCTAACAGATACACACATATATAACACAATATATCCTAGTGACAGCTAATAATATCAACAATAATATGTGTAACTTATACGTAATAGCTAATAGCCATTATAAAACTAACATAAAATAATAGAATTCCCAACCCATATGATAATCCATCGAATAAAACAAACAATAGTAAAATATTTGTACTTGAAGTTTTGATGCAAATAATATTATGATTGAGTTAAATAAATTTTAAATATTTGCAGAGTTTCTTTATTAAGGTATGGGAGGCAAGCTTTCGCGCGGTCGCGCTTCATCAGGCCACTGGCTCCGCAAATGCGTGCTATAGATACAATAGAGATTCAGAGAAATACATTTAAAAATTCAAAAATAAAAATAGTGGCAGTTGTAGAGGATACTGTTTCGTTGGGGGTTGGCATCATCTGCGTTGAATATGCTGGAACTGTTGGGGTAGATCAATTCTTCTGTTTATGCTATTATTGTCTTTGGAGATTAAAGATTCTAGAATGAGTCTATTGTATTTGGAGAATATGCTATGGAAGTGACATGTGACATCTTGTAGGTTGAATTGATGACCTGTAGAATTTTCGTGCTGGAATATTAAGGATTTGTTATCTTGGTTTCTGATATTACGGCTATGTTCTTTAACTCTTATGTCTATTGATCTGCTAGTCTCTCCTATGTAAGAGGCATTGCACTGTCGGCAGGAGATGGAGTATATAGTGTTCTGCTTGTTTCTAGACTCTGTATTATTATTGGATTTGGTTATGGGGTTTCTAATGATCTGGCCTATGGTTCGGGAATTTCTAAATAAGCATTTTATGCCATATTTATAATAGTAAAATATGTAAATACCTTAATCAAATAAAAACATATCTTATGCAAAATAATATGCAAAAATATCCTAGTGTATATGTATATATTAGATGTAGATAGATTCATAATAGTTTTAGCATCAGGCGGCGTTATATTCTTAAATGTATTGTTCTCCTGTGGAAGGGCAGACAAGCCCGAAAGCTTGAGATGATCAAAAATAAAGATACTTATCTCCATAAACGTTTATATTCTGATATCAGATATCCAAAGGAGATTTAAATTGATTCATATGAAAGATACATATATGCAAAGATGCACCAGGTTTGCCTCCAGACCTGCTCTAGCAAACATTTAAATTTTGACAAAATCAATAAGGAATCTAGGGCTAGGTTTCGGTTTACATTTTTTTTTATTTTTCAAGCTTTCGGGCTAACATGCCCCTCAACACGGAGACCTAGAAGTATTACTTCTAGCCAAAACACCAGCTATCAGATAACATCCAGACATTACCAATATACGACATTGTAGAACGACATTTGAAAATTATCCCGTATGTGTTTCTTTTGAACGAAAAATCGATATTTATTTAATATGTCCAGGGTAGCCTAGTGGACATGGCATCTGCCCGGTAAGCAGAACACTGTGGTCTCGATTTCCCATCTCTGGACACTTTATTTTTCCGTTTATCATTACTCTTCACAATTAATCCTTTCATACTTCATCCCTAAGGTTAGAAATAATCATTATTTCTCCTTAAAATAAATTTCGATTTTTCGTTCAAAAGAAACACATGCGGGATTATTTTCAAATGTCGTTCTACAATCATAAGCCGCATTATATTGTATTATAAAAATACGGCATTGTGTAATTGTAGTGGTTACTTGTTGTAGAGGACAAGGTCGGGCTTCCAGATAGTGTCGGGCGGGATGTGGAGGCGGTGTAGGCCACCGTAGAGTGTAGGATCCCAGGAGAGCTTGTAGTCGATCCAAAACTGCTAACAGTTGTATGAGCTTACTTGTGTTTCAATATAATTAGATTTCTGCGATTTTGAAAGTTTAAAAGGACCAACAGATGACAAGATAAAGGTTTATTGATTGGAACTATTTCGCTGATTATTTTCAAAATGTTCTGCAACTTTACTCTCTGGGAAGGAAAAGTATCTTGGAAGGGCTTGACTCATAAACACTTATATAGGTCAATGTAAATGTTTTTAAAAATGGTTTGAAATTACACTCATGGACAAAATTTAAGAAAGTTGTACCTTTTAGCATGTATATCGATATTCAGACAATAACTCTGAATTTATTTGATACACGATGCCCTTTATTGAATACACACGAGATAACCAAGTGTGAACAAATGTGCCTTTGTCTCCTTAAAAAAAAAAAAATATATATATATATATATATATAGGCCACCGGCGACATAAAAAAATTCACTTCCTCAATATTTGTTCATGAATGTATATATTATTTTTAATTTTAGAAAATTATATAAAAATTAACAAAACTCTCATAGAAAAGCTAAATCTATATGAGAGGAGATCCCTCAAAGTCATATAGCCTGTTATGATTTCTCTCTGGTTTGAAAATTAGAACATTTTAATTATATTAATTTTTTTTGTGTGTTTATATGAACTCTCTAACATTTGATAGAACTGTATAGATTTGTATATAAAATAAAAAAAAACAGCTGTATTTACTTACGTGCTCCACCCATACGTTCAAGGTCATTATCTGGTACTTGAAATTCTGCACCAACAGTTTCTTTGAGATTAGGCTCAAATATATTACATAATGGGTCGTCATTTTCTGTAATTATATCATTTTCTCTCTCAACAAATAAAATATGGATGGAAATAATAGAAAAGTGACAAGGGTATTTCAAACAATTTTAATATTATAATGCATTATATCTATCTATCAGTTATGAAAATTCGAAACTATTATAGACGCTTATGATTCTTTTAAAAATAACACAATTTCTACTGCCCTTACTGGAATGGAAAAATTTATGGGAGGGCTTGGCTCATCAGTGGTGAACCCTCCCAACGGTTTCGCCACTTTAATCTACCATACCGCTGTTTAATTTAATATTGCAATGGTGATACTGAGAGAATATAGGAATTGGAGGGAAAAGAAAGCAGGCTAGATTTACTCTATTTTTCTACTTAAAATTCGCTATAAGGTTGTATAGCAGGCGGATACCCACCACGTCAACAAGCTGAAGCAGCTTGAGGTTGACGAAGACGGTCAAGGGCTCGGAGTTGTTGAGGACCGGCGGCACGGCGCGGTCGTAGTCCAGCAGAAGCTGGCGGTAGAGGCGCGAGGCCCCGGGTGTAGCCGCCCCTGAAGCCAATAGAACGGCTTCCTATTTTATTGAGATTATAGTGTGTATGAGTGCTGATAATTATAATGAGTGCATTGTGTGTGAATATTGATAATTGTAATGAGAGTATTGTGTGTATGAGTGTGCTGGTAATTATTTTTAGAGTATTGTATGTTGGGGGGGGGGGGGGTATTGATAATTATAATTAGAGTATTGTATGTTAGCTCTAATTATATAATTATCAAAACCAACATACAATATTATGTTTATGATTATCAAAACCAACATACAATACTCTAATTATCATTATCAAAACCAACATACAATACTCCAATTATAATTATCAATACTCTAACATACAATACTCTAATTATAATTATCAAAACCAACATTCAATATTCTAATTATAATCATCAAAACTAACATACAAAATACTCTAATTATAATTATCAATACTAACATGCAATACTCTAATTATAATTATCAAAACTAACATACAATACTCTCATTATTATTATCAAAACCAACATACAATACTCTAATTATAATTATCAAAACTCTCTAACATACAATACTCTAATTATAATTATCAAAACTAACATACAATACTCTAATTATAAACTCGGAGTACTATCAAAACAAATTTTAGAACCTATATTTTTAAATGATATTCCCTCTATCTATGGAAAACAGAGCAACAAAGTCTGGTTTCACCATGATAACGCCACAAGTCATACCTCATCTTCAACCCAAGCTTATTTGGAAGATCTAAGGCAAAGAACAGGAATCAACACTATTCCAAAGAACAGAACCCCTGTGAAATCTCCTGATTTAGCCCCGATGGATTTTTGCATTTTTGGATGCCTTAAAAGAGCACTTGGAAAGAGACACCATAGGACAATTGAAGGGCTCTGAAAAGTGGTAAAGAAGGAATGGGAACTTTTGAGTATGACCATGATCAGAAAGTGTCTGCTATCGTGGAAAATTAGGTGCCGTTCTGTAAATAAACAAAAAGCTTTCAAATAGAACATTTGAAAATTTTCAAATATGGTGTTAATTTTTAATATTTTATATAAAACTTGTTTCCTATAAGTGTGAACACCCTCTGTAATTATCAATACTAACATACAATATTCTAATTATAATCAGTGCTGTAGTGGAGGGTATACGGGGTATACGCCGTATACCCTATGCTTTTAAAATTTAGATAGCGTATACCTAGTGGTTTTACTTAAAAATAGCGTATACCCTATGATTTTGTTCAAATTTTTTATTAAAAATTTATTATTTTTTTTCTTTGTAATAGTAAAAAAAAATGATGATAAAAATTGTACTGAAATATATGTAATATATATATGTAAAAGTTGTATGTAATATTTTACGTCTTTTTTTCAAATAAAAATATAATTAAAAATAACCTTGTTTATTTTTACCAAAAATTTATATTCTCAAGCGTATACCCTATGCTAATTTTACGACTACAGCACTGATTATAATTATCAATACTAACATACAATACTCTAATTATAATTATCAAAACCAACATACAAAATACTCTAATTATAATTATCAATACTGACATACAATGCTCTAATTATAATTATCAATACTGACATACTGAAATGGTGATTCTAATTTTCGTCACATTCTTCTTGTTATTTTATCTTTTGAAATTTAACTTTGCTTTCTAAAAAATGTATTTAAGCCTTTTCGACGAATATTCCAAATAACACAAAGCTTAGCAAATTCAGATTCAAAACTTTGTAAAATTACATGCGTGATTTCTTGTAAGATCTACGATTCTTCAATCAATTCTAATTAGAAATACGTATTTTATAGTATCATCCCAATGTTAATTTTTATTTTAAAAAATTTATAAGCATGTAAAATTCTTTAAAATATTAACATCGCTCAATATCAAATATTGATTATCAATTAAAACATATTTCATCACTGAAGCTGCTTACCGTTTTGGAAAAGTAGCAAAACAATAAGAGTCTGAAACACCCAGAATTATTTAAAATGTTTACTAAAAAAGAGTTGTTTTGGAAAAAGAAACAAGAAATTAGTTATATAAATATATCATTCATTCTGAAAATAGAGCAATCCATAAATCAATCTTTAATTAAAAAGGCATATATTGGATCAAAATATCATTTATTTTACCAATATTTCAGTTGGCTGAACGCCAACCTTTATCAAGATGTTATAACATTTAATGTGTGTCAACAACAAACTCAGCGCCACATAATGATAATGATATTTTGATCCAATATATGTCTTTTTAATTAAATAATTTATTCTATAAATATTTTGTATAAAGATAAATAGTAAATATGTGGGGCAATAAATAAGGCTTTAAATTATTTATAATCTTCATTTATAAAGCTATTGCTGGATTTTCTCATCTTTCACTGCGACCCGGAATAATGCGGTGGAATTAGAAGAAGATTTAGACGAATACCTAGACGCCACATCGTAAGAGATTCAAAACTTTTTTGTTCTTTTAAGTTTCCCTTTTTTTTTTTTAAGATGCGCTGGGAATCTAGTCCTTTCAAGATTCGGCCGGTACCACTGAACTGTGAAAATAACTGCATGAAATATCAAGTGAAAATTTCACCATGATTTTTATGAAAATCATCGACTCAATTTTTGATTGTGCTTTAAAATACAAAACAAAGATTTTACTATAAATAAAGGATTATTGTGCCACCTTAAATCTAGAATGGAATTTTCCTACAGAGCTATAGGGGGAAAATGAAATTGTTTTTAATTTGAAATTTAAAAAAAAAATATTTTTTCAAATTAATTTTACATCTTCATTAAAGACAGGGACTAGAGTTATAAAGCAAAAAAAAAATCTAACTCGCGTTAAAATAGAGGCAAAAACAATGGTGGTGTCTTGTCCATCTCCATGGAAAGGGGAGTTGCCATTGCCCTGTTAGTCTGCCTACATTTCAGAGTTCCCTGTAGGCCTTCACGGTTACCGTAGCGGCTCGGGGCTCACGACACCGTACTTAGCCCTACAGGGTAATCTATTAGTCATCCCTGTAAACTAGAAGACTCGTACTATTGTATTATACGAGGTGTGTTCAAAAAGTATCGCGACTTTTGAAATTTCGCGGGTTACGTATATTCGAATTTCGATCTTTTTGTGGCTTTATGTTGGTACTCATGTCTCTCACTTATGCCGACAAGCTCGGCCATTTTGAATGTTCACTTAATTGTTGACAGCTGCTTTGCTTGCAGGTGTTTTGGATCGTCTTCGATTTTTACCTATTTAAAAAAATGGATCAAAGAACCTGTATCAAATTTTGTGTGAAAAACGAAATTAAGTGCGCGGATGCATTCCGAATGTTGACTGTGGCACACGTAGAAGCTACCTTGGACCGAAGCAACGTTTATCGGTGGTACAAAATGTTCTCAGAAGGCCGAGAAGATGTGAACGACGAAGAGCGTGCCGGACGCCCGAGCACTTCAACAACAGACGAAATAATTTATGAAGTGGAGAAAATGATATTGGCCAATCGTCGAATCACCGTTAGAGAACTTGCTGAGGACCTAAACATATCGATTGGCTCGTGCCATTCGATTTTATCAATGATTTGGGCATGAGACGGGTCGCCGCGAAATTCGTACCAAAATTGCTCAATTGCGACCAAAAACAGCATCGCATGAACATTGCTAATGAGATGTTGGACTCTGTCCGCGACGACCCAAATTTGCTCCAGAGGTCATAACTAGTGACGAAGCGTGGGTTTATGGTTATGACGTGGAAACCAAAGCTCAATCATCTCAATGGAAGCTGCCGCACGAACCAAGACCGAAAAAAGCGCGCCAAGTTCGGTCGAATGTGAAAGTTTAGCTGACAGTTTTCTTCGATTGCAGGGGCGTGGTGCATCATGAATTCTTGCCACAGGGTAGAAGGGTCAATAAGGAATATTACCTGCAAGTTATGCGCAATTTGCGCGAAGCAATCCGCCAGAAACGCCCGGATTTGTGGAGGAACAAAAATTGGCTTTTGCACCACGATAACGCCCCTGCTCACACATCGTTGCTTGTGCGCGACCTTTTGGCCAAAAACAACACACTAATGATGCCGCAGCCACCGTATTCCCCAGATCTGGCCCCCTGTGACTTTTTCTTGTTCCCTAAACTGAAGAGGCCCATGAAAGGACGACGTTACGCTACGCTTGACGAGATAAAGACGGCATCGAAGGAGGAGCTAAAAAAGATTTTTAAAAAATGATTTTTTGAAGTGCTTTGAAGATTGGAAAAACCGTTGGCACAAGTGTATAATATCTCATGGGGATTACTTTGAAGGGGACAAAATAGGTATTCATGAATAAATAAATAATTTTTGAAAAAACACAAAAGTCGCGATACTTTTTGAACACACCTCGTAATACTTTATTCTATTTTTTACAAATATATGTATAATTTGGTTATGACGTATAAACGTCTCGAGGAAAAAGGAAGACCAATACTGACGTTATGTCAAATAGATATCACATCTCCCATCGCCCCCAGTTACATACAGGATTACCTAGAGCAGAGAAAGATAGAGGAATATTATTCAAGCCAACCAAGTCTATAGATATTTGTAAGATTCTCTATACAGTGGTTTTATTTTTTCTACAGTTTTGTAGAATTGAAATTTGTTGATGGTGTATAAAGCAAACAAATATATAGAACGATTCTTTCACAGAAAAATAATCTGCAATTATAATTTACACTTGCGGACAAACTTAAGGAAGTTGTACCTTTTAGCATGTATATCGGGATTCAGACAATAACTCTGAAAGATATTTGATACACAGTGACCTTTATTGAATACACACGAGATATCCAAGTGTGTACGAAATTGCTTCTCTCCTTCGTAGGCGACATTTCTACTTTCTTAAGTTTTGCCCATGAGTGTAATTTCCTCATATACTCTCTTTAGACAAATTTCTCTATTCATAATTTTGAAAATACATTATTATATTTACACCTAATGGCAATCAAAGTTTGTAAACACGTATAGAATGCATTTCGCTACACGTTTTAACCATATAGTATTTAATAAATATATATAAGTTACCAAACAGCACAAAAAGCACAAATATATGGTCTATGGATAATGAATATTCGCATAAATCTTACCTTATGCATTATGCGAATTTTCTGCCCGCTTTCAAGAGGAACGTCCAGTGGTGGAATGAGCAAATAATTAAGACAGTTTGTGGTCCCTGAAATAATTGCCTCCGTCATTTGGGCTCACGCAACTACTCCTCAAAATAGCGACGACACGTATTGATTCGCCATTGTCGTAGCAAAATGTATTCTTAAAAATCGTTTGCAATCTATTCGTTACTTCAAATAATTATTAATATGTACGGCATATTTTTATTCCACAGACCTTTGATGTGAGACCATCTTATCTAAAAAATCCTAAAATCTTTATACAATGCCAAAAAAAAACATATACACCTATCCCCCGATTTACACGGTACTTTTTTTACACGTTTTCGCTTTTACACGGTTTTCCAAATAAGTTTTTTGTTGTTGTTGTTTTTATCGCACTATACTAAATGCTACTGTGATTGAGCACATGCGCTGTGTACACATCTCACGAGGAATCCCGAGCTTATGTGCTGACTACATATTTTAACCTGTCAATGCATTTTATTTTTATTTCTGTTTTCACTTATCCCCCGATTTACACGTTTTTCTCAGGAACGTATCTACCCTGTAAATCGGGGGATAGGTGTACATTGATGCGCAAATAAGATTCCAGATTAATTTAGATTATGAGCTGCATACGTTCAAACATTGCTAAATTATTAATATCAAAAATACACTCACTTACTTTTTTTATATTTTCTATCCATATTGAGCAGATTATTTCAAAATTCTTGCGCCCTGCAATCTAGAAGTTCATATTCATCATCATATAGTTTATATAAAATTTTATTCAATAAATCTTCCCTCGGTGTGATTGAATAAAGGTGATGAAGCTTTCTATGATCATTATCTTTCTATTACAATCAACATGGAGATATTTTATTATTTGACTCATTTACCTTTTTTGAAACATCAAGGATGTAATAGAATAAAATGGAGTAGCACTTTGTTAAACTAACATACACTGCGTGACATTGAAAATGGAACACCAAGAAATAGTGGCCAGAAAGTGAGGAAACTCGGCAGACAGAGAGAGACAGGGACGAACAATAAGTGATCTTTATTTCAAAATGATAGTCATAATACAGAGCGAGAACGGCGTCGGCTTAGTAGCAAGTAGGACCACCGCGGACGGCGATGCACGCAGCAACACGTCTAGGTAGAGAGTCAATCAGAGTACGGATGGCGTCCTGAGGGATGGCTCTCCATTCCCTCTCAACCATTTGCCACAGTTCGTCTTCTGAACGCGGCTGTGGCAAGGCATGCAAACGGCGTCCAATGATATCCCAGACGTGCTCGATTGGTGAGAGATCAAAAGAGTACGGTAGCCAGGGAAGCATATGTACATCTTGCAGAGCTTGTTGGCTAATGCGAGCAGTGTGCGGTCGGGCGTTATCCTGCTGATAAAGGGCATTGGGTACCCCCTGAAGGTAGGGGAGTGTCACCGGTCGCAGCACATCATCAACGTATCGTTGGGCCGTCATAGTGCCCTGAATACGAAGTAAAGGTGACCTGGAATCATACGCGATTGCGCCCCAAACCATGATTCCACGTTGTCACACGGTGGGGCGTTCCACAATTGCTGCCGGATTGGACCTTTCCCCACGTCGACGCCACACGCGTACACGGCGACTATCACTGGACAAGCAGAAACGCGACTCATCTGAGAACACGACCCTGTGTCATTCCGTCATCCACGTCGATCTAGCCCGGCGCCATTCCAAACGTTGGCGCCTATTCGGTGGGGTCAATGGCAGTCTTCTTAGCGGACGGCATGAGTGCAAGCCATTAGCAACCAATCGACGGGAAATGGTTCTGGTCGAGATGGAATGATCTAGGGTGTCTTGCACATGTTGCAGGATGGCGGTACAAGTGGCTTGTGGGGCCGCCACTGCTTGTCGAAGGATACGCCGATCCACACATGCTGACGTCACTCTGGTTGCACAGACATTCCTATAAATTGCCACATTTCCTTGTTCCAACCATCTTTTCCACAGTCGGTGCACCGTGGACGCACCAAGGTGTGTATCAGCTGCGATTTGACGTATGGACCAACCTGCCCTTTTCAGTCCGATCACCATGCCCCTCGTAAAAGCGTCTGTCTGCTTTAACTGCCTCCGTTTACGATGACCTGGCATTCTCTGTTATTACACGTGTCTTTTGACACAAGAACAAAATTTCTACAATGATTTTCCTTGAAGAAATAACGACACGAATACTGTCCTTTCTGCAAGTTCCTTCCCTTATATCTTACTCCATGCGCGCACGAGAGCTGCGCATTTTACATCATTTGCATAACTCGGTTAGGCGCGTCTACCCTGAAATTTGCATAATTTTCTGGCCACTATTTCTTGGTGTTCCATTTTCAATGTCACGCAGTGTATGATTTTATCTCTTGTTCTGTCCCCAACTAATTTTATTATTCCATTTTGAATAGTGTTAGAGAAATAAGAAACTGAACAGTGTTTATGTTTTTGATATTTCTAAGTAGTATTAATAATGGCTAGAAAAATCATTATAAAACATTAAAATTGCCTCAATTTACATTTCTTATAATTCCAATAGACCTCTAAAAGTAATATTATTTTTATCATAGAATGAAATTATTATTTTTTATTATTTAATTATCCCTAGTACACGTGGTACAGGCCATGATAATCATGGTGGGTAGTTAGCGACTGCTTTTTACTGTAAGCGCACCACATGTCTACACATGTGAAAAGCAGTTCGACTTTGCACTTACAGATGTGCCAAAGCCCCGTTTGGTTACTTGCACTCGCTGGTGGGGTTGGACTTTTGCAAGAATCGGGGGCCATTGGAGCATTTTATTTTTAATCAGAAAAAAAGTGTCCAATGCGGGAATCGAACCCGGGTCGTAGTGGTCGAAAACCAAACGGGTGGAATGAAATAAAGTGTTGAAGTGCAAATCGGGAAGTGTGCGCTTGAATATTGTCAAAGAAAAATGATTGTAACACACACTATATACGAGAGCAACTCGTATATAACGAGTTGTTTATTTATATTAAAACTCTAATTTTATTATAGTTGTTATATTATCGTGTTTTAAATAGTATCATCGATTAATGTTTATTTTATCGTAAAAAATATTTCTTTTCTCAATTTTCTTAATACAAGACATTGAATACCTGGCTGCAAGAGTCAAATGATCTGCTCAGTTAATGGTAGCAGACGATAATAAAGCACCTTGTTGCAGAACTGCGCCTGCGCGCGCTAGTGATATAGGCCATGATAATCATGGTGGGTAGTTAGCCACTGCTTTAACTGCAGGTGCACCGCATGTCTACAAATGTAGAAAGAAGTTTGACTTTTGCACTTACAAGTGTGCCAGAGCTCTCTGCTAGGTTATTTGTATTTTCTGCTGTAGTTGAACTTTAGCAAATTTCGGGGACCATTGAAACGTTTTTTTTTTTTTGCAATTAATAAAATCTATTGCGGGATTTGATCCTGAGTTATGGCAGTCGAAAATGGATGGTTGATACCACTTTTTCTCTCTCTCTCTCTAATATCCCCATATTTGATTAAATATATTAAAAAATTTTGGAGAAAAGTTCTAAGGTTATATATTATACAATTCTAATGAATATATTTAAGCAATTATTTTTATATAATCATTATATATATAAATTACTCTTCTTTTATGATCTCAAAATTCAGTCTAACAATGATTTTGGCAAGCATTTTCTTAGATATTTACATTTTTGGAAACACATATTCTACTGAATTGAGCTTAAATAAATATGGAGGAGAAACGAGCCCTTTTGTTAGATAAAATAAGACAGTTTACACAGAAAAAAAGGGGACAGACCTTTACGTTATAAACCTTTGAAGGCAATGGGTCAAATTGGGTCAAAACCTTTCAATTATTTTTGCCTAATCCAACTCAATGTAACCATACATGATTAGAATTGTTGTTGAAGAGTCCATGCTTGATGATTGGTAGCAAAGAGAACAGTAGACTTGGAGTGACAGAAAATCTCTCATTATACAGAGGCTGTTCCATTTTTTAAAGAACGATTTTGCAAGGCTGTAGCTCGCGAAAGAAGCGTGTGATTCGATTTATTCAAAAGAACAAGCGATGATTTATATTCCATGAAAAACGATTTGTAAATATTCTAAATGCCTAAAATAATTGATTTTGTAAAAATAGGTTATATTTTCAGATTTTCCGAAAGGAGAGAAATACTCGTTTACCCAAATTATTAAAATTATTAAAGAAAAGAATATTGCTATTACTAAGTGCACACAATCAGTCAAATAATAAAAGAAAAATTTATATCTATAAAATTAAGCCAAAAGATTCTTCTGAAAAAAGGTGCCAAAATAAACCTTCAACTCCAACTGAAAGAAAGATAGAGGAAATAGTTATCAGAGAGAATCCACCTTCTCAAAGGAATATTATTACAATAACCAATGTTTAACTTTCTACTATTAACCATAGAATTATCAGGGGGAAATCGACTTGAATATACATAAGAAATTTAAAGTTCATGTTTTTAAGACACATCATATCGAGGAACGCAAGACCAGCAGCAGGACCCTTTTATGAAAAGTACCTGGCAGGTGAAAAAGCGAAGAATGTTGTTTCACTGGACGAGGCATGAGTTTACCTCAATGATTACAACCAACCGTGCCATTTACTACGCTAACCCTCAAATAAACACGTTTCAGAACTGGGTCAAGCAATGCAAGGAAAGTTTCTCAGGGCTTCATCATCGCTGATACAGTGAAAATCTTCTTATAAAGAAGGTGGACCCAAATGTCAATATAAATTCGCAAATCTACCAAAGATTTGTCTTAGACCCAATATTCGAAAATGAGGTCCCATTTTTGTATCCAAAATTGTATTCAAGATCTGTGTGGCAGCACCAGGATAAAGCCAATAGTCATACCTCACGCTCAACACATCTATACCTGGACGAAAAGAAGGATGATACCAGCATTTCATACATTCCTTTTAAGTCCATCCCTGCCAAATCCCCAGACCTCTGGATTTTTGCGTTTTTGGCTTGCTGAAAACTGCTCTCAGATCTAGAAAAACAAAGACGCTAGATGGTCTCTAGAAAGTCGTTAAGGATTGTTGGGATGGTCTTAATCAAAATATTCTAAGACGAAGCCTTATTTATTGGAAAGATCGATGCAAAACTTTTTCTAAACGTTAAGGCTTGAAAAATTAGTTGCAAACACATTTGTAAATTATTTTTAATAAAACACTAAAATCGTTCTTTTAAAAATGGAACACCCTTTTTATTTCTAGTTCAAAGGTTCAAAGGTTAGCCTACTTTTCTGTGCGAACTGTCTTCTTTTATTAAAGAATTAAAATGTTTTATAATAGTCAATTTTTATAAATTAAAAAATAATTCATTATAGTTAAAGAAGTTTTATATTAGTTTTATATGTATGTGTGTGTGTCAAAATTCTTTTAAACTAAAAATATTATATAACAACTTAAAATAATAGAAATCCGCGAATTTATATATTTAAAAAATTTAAAATGGATTATAGAGAGCATACTATTTTTTAAATATTAAAATGCATTTTTTTCATTTTTAATATACTTTTAAACGATCATAAATATACATTTTGAAAAGCTTATTAGAGATGTTTTTTAGAGAGAGACAATATCTCACTATTTCCCTATTAAATAATTGAAATAAAAGCTGCCAATTACAAATTATTCTAAAAAAATATTTTTGTATTATTAATTTAAAAAATATATGGATCACAGAATAACTTTTTCTTGTGATTTTAACTCGTTAAACTCCTAGAGAGCCCGGGTTACTTAAATATTTTGTTTTAAATTCGTTAGAACCATGCTCCAGGAACCTGGGCTATAAATATCTCGTTGAAACTATCAATAAATGCACGTGCAATAACATTTTATAAATATGTCAAGGTTCATGAATGCTAGACGTAATTATTTTGAGAACCATTTTAACGATTTTACTAGGAAAGTACCTTACAGAACGCGGCCTCCGCGCAAATGTCCCCAGCCCAACAATTGTATTTGTGTATTCGGACTAAAATCAAATACAACGGAAGATACAATTCGCAATTTTTTCCAAAGATATGGAACAATTATCAAAATTGAAAATGTATTGGATCCTAAAACACAAAAGCCGCGAGGCTTTGCCTTTATATACTTTGTTTCAATTAATTCAGCCATAAGAGTAGTAAATGAATGCAGATGTACCAAATTAGATGGCACATGGGTGCGAGTTAATTTTTCCATAACAAGCAAAGATGAATTTCATGAAATTGGCAAACCATATGAAAAGATTAAGACACTGATTTATACATGTATAGAAGTAAGTAATTTGGATGAAAATACAGATGAAATCAAATTATATAATCATTTTAATTTCTTTGGTAAAATTGAAAAAGTTAAACTTTATTATGACATGAAAACAAAAAAGTCCACAGGACTTGCATTCGTCTATTTTGCAGAAGCAAATGCTGCCAAAAGAGCTGTGGAAATGGGTGGCCAAAGTTTTATTGATGGAAAGAAAATAAAGGTTGAATTTTCATATATTGCAGCTAATGAGGTAACTGTTGAATGCCATGGAGAATCACCCCTTATTGAACCTCCCTTTCCCCATGAAAAAAATATAAGACACCTCCCTTTTATTTAAGAAAAATCTGTGAGACAGAAACACTACCATCAAGTAAGTTTCTACTATTTAATACTCTATTATAACTGGCTCTTTTAATTTTTCTGGGGAATTATCAGGTTTTAGTGTTTTTACCTGTCTATATATAACAATATCAGATGTTAAAGAGCCATTTTTGATTAAAGAAGTAAAGGTGGTACAAAATATATTCAAGACCAATCATAAAGTTAAAAGGCAATAAAGTACAATTTGGATTATAGATAAATTAACAAGACGTATATCCAAATTAATAAAATGTTTGTGTTTCATTAGCAGCATTGCTACAATAATCTGGCAAAAAAGTACTGAATATTACTGGAACCTCACAAAGATTTCATTAATTTTGTTGTAGTCTTATTACCTTATATTTATAATCAATAATCTATTAACAGTACTTTTGTCTGATTATGGTAACGATGCTTTTACTGAAACTTCACAAACATTTCATTAATTTGGTTGTAGTCTTATTACTTTATATTTATAATCAATAATCCATTCACAGTACTTTTGTCTGATTATGGTAACAATGCTGTTACTGAAACTTCACAAACATTTCAATAATTTGGTTGTAGTCTTATTACTTTATATTTATAATCAATAATCCATTCACAGTACTTTTGTCTGATTATGGTAACAATGCTGTTACTGAAACTTCACAAACATTTCATTAATTTGGTTGTAGTCTTATTACTTTATATTTATAATCAATAATCCATTCACAGTACTTTTGTCTGATTATGGTAACAATGCTGTTACTGAAACTTCACAAACATTTCATTAATTTGGTTGTAGTCTTATTACTTTATATTTATAATCAATAATCCATTCACAGTACTTTTGTCTGATTATGGTAACAATGCTGTTACTGAAACTTCACAAACATTTCAATAATTTGGTTGTAGTCTTATTACCTTATATTTATAATCAATAATCCATTCACAGTACTTTTGTCTGATTATGGTAACAATGTTGTTACTGAAACTTCAAACATTTCATTAATTTGTTTGTAGTCTTATTACCTTATATTTATAATCAATAATTTATTAACAGTACTTTTGTCTGATTATGGTAACAATGTTGTTACTGAATCTTGACAAACATTTTATTAATATGGTTGTAGTCTTATTACCTTATATTTATAATCAATAATCTATTCAGTACTTTTGTCTGATTATGGTAACAATGCTGTTACTGAATCTTGACAAACATTTTATTAATTTGGTTGTAATCTTATTACCTTATATTTATAATCAATAATCTATTCAGTACTTTTGTCTGATTATGGTAACAATGCTGTTACTGTAACTTCACAAACATTTCATTAATTTTGTTGTAGCCTTATTACCTTATATTTATAATCAATAATCCATTCAGTACTTTTGTCTGATTATGGTAACAATGCTGTTACTGAAACTTCACAAACATTTCATTAATTTGGTTGTAGTCTTATTACCATAAGTTTCTAAGTAAAAAAAAAAAAAGGTAATAATCCATTTAAGAGAGAGAGAGAAAGAGTAGGTGAATATAATACATTTCACATATTAATATTGGTGTTATCAATATGAATACAGTAACACCTTTCATGAGTGACTGCCTAATTATATGATCTCTTGGTAAATAGCTCTCATTTGGCACATTGGGTTATGTGAGATCAATTCATTTAGGATTTTCCAAGGGGTCAGTGGAAGGCTGGTTAAACCGTTTGGTTTTCAACCACTATGACCCGGGTTCGATTCCCGCATTGGACACTTTTTTTCTGATTAAAAAAAAAAAAAATGCTCCAATGGCCCCTGATTCTTGCAAAAGTCCAACCCCACCAATGAGTGCAAGTAACCAAAAGGGGCTCTGGCACAGGCAGTCGAACTGCTTTTCACATGTGTAGACATGTGGTTCGCTTACAGTAAAAGCAGTCGCTAACTACCCACCATGATTATCATGGCCTGTGCCACATGTAATAGGGATAATTTAAAAAAAAAAGGATTTCCAAAGATAGTTCAGGGAAGTGGTTGTTCATCTCTCTCAGAGTGTCATCATCTAAAAAAATGTATAAGCTCTCTCTAAATTAAATAGACCACAAAAAAAAAACCATTATAAAAACTTTGCATGCATATATTAATTTATAATAAATTTGGGTTATACAAGGTAATAAGACCAAATCCAAATAAATAGTATGTGACGTTTTTTTTTTTTTTTTTTTTTTTTTGCTTATCCCTAGTACACGTGGTACAGGCCATGATAATCATGGTGGGTAGAAGTAGGCAACTGCTTTTACTGTAAGTGCACCACATGTCTACACATGTGAAAAGCAGTTCGACTTTGCACTTACAAATGTGCCAGAGCCCCGTTTGGTTACTTGCACTCGCTGGTGGGGTTGGACTTTTGCAAGAATCGGGGGCCATTGGAGCATTATTTTTTTAAACATAAAAAAGTGCCCAATGCGGGAATCGAACCCGGGTCATAGCGGTCAAAAACCAACGGTTTAGACCATCCTTCCACCGACCCACGTTTTGGTAACAGCATTGTTACCACATCATCAGACAAAAGACCTTCTATTTATTTGGATTTGGTCTTATTGCCTTATGGTTCCAATCTATAATCCAAATTGTACCTTATCATTTGGGTTATATATTTATTTTAATAAATTTTCTTTGTGCAAGAGCATTGCTCAATGCAATCATATATATATTTATGGGGGGTCGGTGGAAGGCTGGTTAAACCGTTTGGTTTTCGACCACTACGACCCGGGTTCGATCCCCGCATTGGACACTTTTTTCTGATAAAAAAAAAATTGCTCCAATTGCCCCCGATTCTTGCAAAAGTCCAGCCCCACAAGCGAGTGCAAGTAACCAAATGGGGCTCTGGCACATTTGTAAGTGCAAAGTCGAACTGCTTTTCACATGTGTAGACATGTGGTGCGCTTACAGTAAATGCAGTCGCTAACTACCCACCATGATTATCATGGCCTGTACCCGTGTACTAGGGATAATTAAAAAAAAAAAAAATTTATATGTATTCATGTGTCTATTTTATAGTTCCATAAGATGGCCTGTATATTTCTCCAGTTTCTCTAAATGCTTTTATTCAGGAATCCTCTAAAAAAGGCATACTATCTAATTTGAAGAGCTAAATGCAATATTAGTGGTTTGTTAGATTAAACTGGAGGGCTGTTGAACTTTGCCACTCCTCCCAAATTATGTTCATATCACTCTAGAAAATTGTCTTTATAAATAAAAAGCATTGCATTTTTTCCTTCATTTTAATTAATACACAGGGGGTCGGTGGAAGGATGGTCTAAACCGTTGGTTTTCGACCGCTACGACCCGGGTTTGATTCCCCCATTGGGCACTTTTATCTGATAAAAAAAAAATGCTTCAATGACCCCCGATTCTTGCAAAAGCCCAACCCCACCAGCAAGTGCAAGTAACCAAAACGGGGCTCTGGCACATTTATAAGTGCAAAGTTGAACTGCTTTACACATGTGTAGACATGTGGTGCACTTACAGTAAAAGCAGTCACCAAATTCTACCCACCATGATTATCATGGCCTGTACCACGTGTACAAGGGATAAAAAAAAAAAAATTAATACACAGTCAAACCTTGATATAAAAACAATTGGGATCAAGCTTTTTTGTTTCTATAACCTTGGTTATAAAATTTTTCAACTTAATACTAAACTTTCAAGTTTTATGATGTATTTATAAATTTAATTTTCATCTATCAAAAAATTGACAACAAATAATTTTTTGGCTATATGTTTTTTTTTGTCTCTACAGATCTTACTGTAATAATAAAAGTTATTAAATCATTCCAGTAAGGTCTGTAGAGATAAAAAAAGAAACATTGCCAAAAAAATATTTGCATAGATTTTATGATGTATACCAAGTTGCTGTTATAAAAGATGCTATTATAATGAGGGGTTCTACAGTGGTTCAAAATCACATTGATAGGTACCGCTCAGCAAGAGCAACCTAGTTCATGATAATTGAAACAGTGAATAATATGTGAAGGTTATTCACATATTAAACAAATTTTAACGCGTGATTCAATCCCGGTTCATGACTGTTGGGAATCGAACGTGTTACCCTCTCATCCACCGACTATGGTTCTACCGTGTTTATAAATTTATGCATATACTTTATATCCATTTTGAAATATAAATAGATGTATTATTATTTAGAGTAAGACCTAGTGTTATGAAGTTTTTGTTAGTGTCAATCAAGTTGAGTTTGACTTTTGGTGACTATATAGGCGAATATTCTCCAATTTGATCTGTTGGTGACCTTCAGTCTCAGCTTATCTAGTGACTTTCTGGTAGCTTTCTTGACCCCTCCTAGCCAATGTTATGAAGACAATTATACAAATCATGACTAATGACTCCTATGCATTTCAGAAAAGGAATTTGATTTTTTAAAACATCCTTTGTTAACTTTCAGGATTCTCTTTTTCTGATAAAGACTGATATGATATAGCCCATTAGCAATTTGAAAGGTAATATGACAAAATCCAAATCATGATTATGTAGTGACATCTCCAATATGGATTGCAGCCATCATGAAACACTATTTCATTTGGTTCAATGTAGTTTTGTTCAACACTTCGTATCTTCTAAATCAAGAATATTCTACTAGATTGTCTCACATCAGTCTTTAAAGGGCATCCTTCAATGAATTAACTTTCTGTTGACCCTCCCCAGAATACATGTCATACAATCTTCCATTTCCTTTTGAAATCCCCCCAAATACCTTTTTATAGTAAATAAAGAATAGTGGTGCAAGCTATCAACAACTTTTATTTGAATGATCAGTTTTTTTTTTTAAACCAACCACCTGACCTCTGTACAATTTTACTTTTGTACTATTTCTCACATGGATAAGTATTATATTGTTGAGGAAAGAAGCTATAGATATTAAAGGAAGTAGAAGATTTATTGATAATTGGGGAATAGTTGACCATGCAAGGTTTGTTCAGATGCTGGCATTCTGTGTGAATGGAAGTCTTGTTTGGTCATGGAAGGTCTTAGCCTCCACATACAAGGCCACCTGTAGATCCAAGATGTCTAAACAGAGTAGAGGACCTGTTACTTGTTATTTTGGAAATACACTTAAGATTGATTATTGAGTTCACACAATTTCAGTTGGTTCCCTACATCATGTAACCAGCAGTGCTGACACTCAGTCAAATAAGTCATCTCACTAACTCTGTGGCAAAGTGGTTATGGAATAAATAAATATAGAAAAATAGACAACTAGGATTATTTTCATATGGGTTTATACATTAACATTGGAAATGGATCTAATCACAGTATAACAAAAACATGCTGAAATTTGAACAAAAAGGCCTCAACAATTATTTATACACAAAAGGAAAAAGTGAGTCTTGCACATATTAGTGTTCTTCCTTAATCTCATTTCTATGGTACTTTTACCTCTTTTGACACAGATTTTACATTTTGTTCAAATGTTTTCATTTGTCTGTTCTTTTATTATCGCAATGAAATGTCTTTCCAAAGGTCTGGATTTTGAGTTTGAACTGCCAAATTTTTAATCTGTGATCTCAACTCCTGTTTCTTTGATTTTTCCACTATAAAAAGATGGTAGCCTTGGAATGACAGTTTGGATGATGGATTTAATTTGTCACTTATACCGTCATTTACAAAGTCTAAGATGTGAAGGATAATTTTTTCCATCATCTCATAGTTTGCCCTTGAAAAGAGCGGTAAGACAGGAGTTAGTCTCTTCTGTCAATATCAGCCATGTTATTGTTCATAGTCCAATATTGCAGCAGGTTTCTTGGTGAGAAGTTGGTCAGATATTCTGGCTTTTTTGATTACAGGTATCATGGCATGATCATTTTCTAGAAAACTATGAAAACATCCCTAGTGTAATGCCAGTTAAATGTCAAAAGAGGATGTTTCATATTCTATAGATTACCTCTCCTTTTTACAATTTTTTGGATTAATATTTTTTGGCAATCCTCCCTTTTTTTTTTTTTTTTACAACTTGGTCATTTCTCCAAAGAAATTTAAATAGTGTGGTAAAGAGGACCATCTATCGAATTATATATTGCATATCCTCTATTGAAGTATGGAACCTCTATTCTTTTCCAC
>CP092886.1:16106778-16122563 GCA_030710605.1 Cordylochernes scorpioides
TTTTAGCTAATTGGAAGAAAATGCACTTGTTCTATTAAATATGTGTAAGGGTAGAGCTTCTATGGTAGATATATAAGGACATTTGATTGATTTTATCTTCTTTAAGGGACAGTAACAAGAAACTAATGCTAGACCCTCCAGTTACTGCACTAGGTATTGGGAGTCAGCGAGATTTAAGGACGTCAAATGAGTTTAAGAGATTAGAGGCATCGACTATAAGGTGAAACCCTTTGAACATTTCACATACCGAAAGGTAAATATATAAAATTTAGAGCACACATAAAAATAAATAATGGGGAAATTCCTACAAAAAAAAAAAAAAAACACTTAACATAGAACGAATTTGAAATTGTCGTCGTTAACGTCGAATTTAAAGCTTGAATGGTATATATATTGTGTAGATTTTGGGTAGTTTGTTTAGGGAAGACAAACTGAAGATTGACGAGAAGATTTTGAGGCCATGGCTGCTGTGAACTACATTTTAATGCAACTGACTCCAGGATTCCAGCGCTGTGTTGAAACCAAGACTTCCCTTTAAGAAGACGTCTCTTTAGACGCCATGACGACAAAGCCGCTCTTCACGACGCAAGAAAAGGGATTTAAAGCTTTTGGGACACAGAGGGAAACATTAAAGCACGCAATATGAATGTCAGTTTCAACAAAATGTTTATGCTCTTTATTTACATCCCATAATATAAGTTGTACTATTTTTTACAAACTGATATATTTAAAGACTTTTATTCTTCCAATATTTCTTGTGGTTATAGGATAAATTTCACTGGGGAACAAAATTCTCCTTGAAAGGCTGCTTGGAGCTCGCTTATGACTACTCCACGTGATCGTGCGGCTGCTATGTGAAATGTGTGTGCAAAACATTTATATATAACCCATAAAATCCATAGTTTTAATTATTTTATTGTTTTATTTTATTAAATATATGTATAGATATTTTATGCATGTTTTGTATATTATAAGCATTCTCATACATTAACTACAATGGAGTCTTACATCAATGTTGATTTTCCAATGTTGAATTTCCAATGTAAAGCGATGCGTTGCCCAAGTAAGATTTATTTTTTCACTATATTGAAGCATAATCACGTTTTATTACTGAAATCTAAGAACATATAATGCACTTTGTTCAATAGCGAATTTAGCCACGACTTTCTTCACTACATGTTTTGCGATAATATAAAAGAACAAAAAGGAGCTTCTTGTGTAGAACACGTTTATTCCGCTAGCTTTCGAACGACATCGTTCGATCGATCGAAATAAACGTGTTCTACACAAGACGCTCCTTTTTGTTCTTTTATATTATCGCAAAATAGGTAGTGAAGAAAGTCGTGGCTAAATTTGCTATTGAAGAACGATGTCGTTCGAAAGCTGGCGGAATAAACGTGTTCTACACAAGAAGCTCTTTTTTGTTCTTTTATATTATCACAATATAGTAATGGCAATCAAAAAGTTTTCCTCTACACTACATGTTTTATTGTCCGGCACTGGAGGAGGAGAGAGAAATTCTCTGTCAAAATATTAGTTATAAAAACAAGTCGCCATATGTACAAGTACTTGTATGTACTTGTATTAATGCCAAAAGTAGTAACAAGCAAATCCAATGCATTAGCTTTTCACAAATTCTGGAAAACAGCACAGACAATAGGCGCAAGAGAGATAATGAATCCAACTTGAAGAAAGGTCAATATTATCCAATTTCTGTATTTACAGGTTATTTTACTTCTGATTACTCATCTGGAAGAATTTTGTATGGGACGGGTGTCCTCAATACCGGCTTTTGTTGTTGTTTTTTTTTTTGCAAATTATATCTTAGTTACACGAGCACGTGGGTGATAAGCGAACTTCAAACGAGCCTTTCAAGGCAAATCGTGTGGACACAACATATTCGGTCTACCGGCCTACAATAGCTTCTGGATTCCGGTACTTCTGTGTGGTGCTACCTATATACCCGGGTTATATATGACCTATCTAGGAGAATAGTTCATAGATAAAATATGAACCCAAGTTCTTGGAATGAAAATATGAAAATGTTCTACTATTTGAAATATGTAACTAGTAAAAATCCCAAAGTGTCTTTTAAATATAAGCCCTCGATAAAATTATATGACTATCCAATCAGACTAGAGTCCACTAACATACTTGATAGCGCATTTTGCGAATTAACAAGAATCTTTAATAATAAACCCTTGTTCTATCTTTATACCGAGTTAATATGTGGGTCACATAAGTTTCATAAAATACTTACCCTTTATTTGATCCATAAAATACGATTTTTTAATTTTATGTGAATGTTATCCTTTTAAAAATGCGTTAAAACTTCCATGAGTGTAGTCGCCATTTGTAATATTGTTGCATCATGGTTAACGCGCCTATTTTAAAAATTATTTATAATATTAATTTCCATATATTTCAAATTTAAATTTTATATTATTATGAAATATTATGTACTATAAAATAATTTGTATTTTGATACACTGAATACACCACCTGCTTTAAACTTTGATGTGATAAATAAAGAGATATTCTAGGTGCTACCTAAAAATATAGTTGTCTTATTATTGACTGGTTTAACATTGTAGGATGGTTGAGACACGTTCTGGAAAGATGCAAGACGCGTCTGAGGAGAGAATCAAGACTGAAGGATCTGCCAAACCGCAGCCTGGTGCAACAATACCCTCTGATAAAATTGAAGTCGCAATGGCACAACGCCACCTTATACGAATGCGCTTTCTGTCAGCAGCATGTGACATCGGTCTAGTAGAGGCTTGGCTTGAAATGCTCTGTGTGAACGTCAGAAGGAATCGCGAAACGTGCATAAGAAACCAAAATTTTAACATGGCCCGACCCTTAAATCAATAAAAGGCATTATAAATATATTTTTCTCTGAGTTAAAAGGCGATCCATTGAATATATTTATATAAAAAAGCGTACCTGGACTATGAAAGAAAGAAAATATTATCTATTTTGTCGAGGAGCCACCAGAAGGAACCATAGAAAGACTGCAGGAGAGCTGCAGGACATCAGGGAACCCTATCTACGAGAGCAAGGAGCATAGCTATAATCTGGAGTCAAAATATTGCAATTGTAAATATTCAAATTTCGATATACCTTTTAGAAGAAACCATGTAACCTTTTCGAAAAAAGTTATGGATATGAAAAAATAGTACAAAAGTGAAATTGTAATGGAATCAGGAGAGAGAAGATGCTTTTTTCCTGAATTATTAATATTTTATACCCATACATATATATTTCTTTAATTAAAAAGGCATATATTGGATAAAAATAGCATTTATTTTACCAATATTTCAGTTGGCTGAACGCCAACCTTTATCAAGGTGTTATAACATATTTAATGTGTGTCAACAAAATTAAATATGTTATAACACCTTGATAAAGGTTGGCGTTCAGCCAACTGAAATATTGGTAAAATAAATGATATTTTTATCCAATATATGCCTTTTTAATTAAAGATTTATTTATGGAATGCTCTATTTTCAATATATATTTCTATTTAATATAACATTCACGTCACCAATATTGTTCGAGTAATATAATACAATAATAAAATATATAAATATTTGCTGAAACGTATTATTTGTTTAGTAAGCATTCACCAAGTGGAGTCGGGCCATTCAGCAAGTACAATTATAAATGCCTTGCTGTGTTAGAAAGAAAAAGGTACAAAAGAAGGTGCGATCGAAGTAACGGTATTAATTGGCCATTCGGTCAACTTCCCTCCAGGGCCTCGGGAACATTATCTCGGCAGCGTGGGAATTCTTATCGACTTTTCTTTCACAAAGTGCCAACATCCGGACATTCTCAAAATGCTTTGTTTGGAGCAATTAAGAGTGTTAGGCCGCCAAAGGCGAAATATAATGGCGAAGCTCAAGTTTTTACATCGACCATTTGTTAGTAGATTTTAGAATTGGTCGTCTTGGATATAAAAATAATAACGAATAAATATTAATAGGTTCGATAAATATTTAATGTTACTAATGATTTAAAAAAAAATGTTATTCTCTCATCTTCTCTCTCCCGGGATATAATTAATTTTAAAACGATAAATGAATTTATAGACGTGGCGCTATTATTGAATGTGATTTTAGTGATTTTTAGTAAAGAAGGAAATATATACAATTATATATACACACATATATATTTATATTTAAACCTTGGTTTTGATTTTTTCTGAGAAGAAGATAGGCGAACAGCCTCGTCGAAATATTGACTTTTAATAAATTTATTGATCCAAAATATGTCTTTATTTTAATTATCATATATGGATTGCTCTATATTTAACAATAAATATATATATATATATATATATATATATATATATAGTGTAGAAACTATATAACAAAATTATAACAGTGATTCTAATTTTAAAACTTAAGGAGCAAACTGATAATAATGATAACTTATATCAATTAGATTTGATTAGATTAGCAAGCTAAATCTAAATTAATTATAATAATAAATAGTTATTTAATTTTATAGTCCAGTTTTGTATTAAGATTATCTTCACTATTATGATCATTTAAATTCAAATTATAAATTTTAATTTGAATTAAAAATATAAATTATAATTTGAATTTAAATGATCATAATAGTGAAGATAATCTTAATACAAAACTGGACTATAAAATTAAATAACTATTTATTATTATATATATATATATATATACTAGACGAATGGCCCGGGCAACGCCCGGGTTTTACCCGAGTGCGTATATATTTTAAAAACGTTTTAATTCAAATACTATTCGTTACAATTATAAATTGGCGCCATGGATGTCACTCTTGTGAAACGTCGCGTTCCAAACTGTGTGTTTTTAAAACGCTTTAATTAAAATACTATTCGTTACAATTATAAATTGGCGCCGTGGATGTCTCTCTTGTGAAACGTCCCGCCCCAAACTGTGTGTGTCTTGAAAATATAAAAATAAAAATGTGAATTTTCATAAAGATTATATCATGTGGATTTTTTTTTGCATTTCACCTACTAAATCGATAGAGATAATTACATTTGCAACATGAACTTAGGTATATTGACTAAATAGAAAACTGCATAGTAATAAAGATCATTTTTTAAAGGCACCATATCGTTTTTTTTTCAATAAAATCGAAACAAAAATTAACGATAAATAACGATAATTGCCTTAAAAAGAAATTGCCTTAAAAAAAAGAAACATTCGCGGTGATTTTGTCTTGCATTCGTTTATACAATTATTATATACGAATGACCCGGGCAACGCCCGGGTTTTACCCGATTAAATGCTTTTGTTCAAATACTATTCGTTACAATTATAAATTGGCGCCGTGGATGTCATTCTTGTATAATATATAAATGAATTTTAAAAATTGTAAAAAAAAAAATGCATCGGCCGGGAATCGAACCCGGGCCGCCCGCGTGGCAGGCGAGCATTCTACCACTGAACCACCGATGGTTATGAAAAATCCCATCCGTGAGCTTCAGACAAACAGACAGAATAAGGCAAATATATAAGTAGATATATATATATATATGTCATAATTTGTACATAGTGAGATGCCAACCCAATCCAATATATATGAAAATGTATGATTTGAGAGTCAATAAAGAACAAGGTAACATTGGAGGCAAGAAAGCCTAGAAAGAAGGCCTAGAAAGAAGGCTTAGAGATAGCACAATCATTAGTAAAGTTATTACCAGTTTAATTATCCCGGAACTCGTAAAAGTTCGAGTTCAACGACACAGTATTTCCTGGTCAAGCTGAAACATGTCCAAAGACAAAAGCGTAACGTAGACCAATCAGGGAGCAACTCATTAGTGGAGGACCAATAGGGAACCTCCACGTCACACATTTCAACCAATGAGATGTAAGAAGAGTTTTCGTGTTAAATCGAGAACTTAGAATTATCAGTAAGTGTTGCGATCTCATCGAGTTAGCATCTATAGTCATCGGCTGGACACCATCGAGTAGTTAGCTTTAGCTCCCACCGAGGTAACACCTGCTCTAGAGATCCCTCCCCGTTCATCCCTTTCAGCTAAGTCAATCACCGCGATGTGAATAGATAACCAATAGTCAATCCGCTCCACCTTCTCAAAGCTTTTCTTTCCTCCGATCAGTTGCCTTTTATTTCAACAATCAATTGTGTACTGTCGATTTCTTTCCCCTGGATGCTTCCTTACCCTCTTAAACGACTGCGCTTCCAACAATCAAATCCATTCTCAACAAATAGTAAAAGACCTCGCAACGATATTGCCACATATATATATATATAATCGTGGATGGCTTTTCTTGATTTATCAAGAAATTGGGTTGGCCAAATATCAGGGAACAGGCTAAATCAGTGAATAGTTGATTTCTGTTCCACCAGATGGCGCTCTGCCTTCTGAAAAGCACATGTGCTCCTGGTCAGGATATGCCATTTTCATTTTTAAATATATATATTTGTAATTTATTAAAACTTATTTTATTTATACTGAGCGATATATATATTTTGAAATGCTCTTATACAAATATTCTTTTTTTTGTAGCAATTCCATATAGGAAGAGATTGTAAAGAAATCATACGGATTTAATTGGCTTTAAAGATCGTGTTGTAAACCTAGCACAGTATGTAAATAAGGTAAAAGAGAAATATTTAATACAGATGGCGCGCTAAATCAAATTGTTGGCGCCACCATGAGCTGGGATTCTTTAAGCACGCATGCGCCAAATTTCACACTGGTTGGTAGCCATTTCAGGGAGTCATCTCAATGTTTAAGCTATGATAAAGAAAGTGTAGTATGGTTCAGTGATTCGTTGTTTGCTTTTGGATAGGAAAACATGTAAGCAAATAAAACAAAGCTGGATGCCGTTTATAGGAACCCTTCTCTATCCTTGGCTACAGCTAGATAGTAGTTTAAAGAATTTAAAACAAGTCAGGCATTGATGAGGATCGCCCAGGGTACCAAGCAGATCTGGTTCCCGAAGTAATCATCGGAAAAAAGTCTACAACATAATTCTCTCTGATCGACGAACGAAAATGTGTGAAGTAGCAGAAGCTATAGGTGTTTAAACGGGAAAATTTGAGATTTTTCAAGTTATCAGTTCGAAGGATAGCTCACGGTGGACAACTAGCGGATGCTACTTTCAACGTCAAAACCTTAATTGGAATAATTGAGCGAGATCCAAAGAATGTTTTCATCGAGTCGTGGCCGTCGATAAGATCTACATTCATTATTATATCCCGTAAGCCAATCAAAGCAACTATTTCTAGAAAAGAACAACTCAGTTTTCAGACCGCTTCGAAAGAAAACTAAAAATAGGAGCCCCCATTTGGCGAAGTAAAAAAGTGCTTTTTCAGCATGACACTGCACCGACACATTCTTCGGAGTTATAGCAATCAAACTGCAGGAATTGTGTTATGAATTTCTGCCGCACCATTTATATCGCCCGACCTGGCTGATTTCCACTTGTTACTAATAATGAAGAAATGGTTAGCGGAAAAACAATTTGGCTCAAATGAGAAAGTCATTGATGAGACGAAGGCATATTTTGGAGACACAGACAATTCTTTTTAGATTGAAAGAATTGCGTTGTATCATTCCGAACACGGGTACTTATGTATCATTCCTTGATTGGTTGGTGAAAGGGAAACTCAAACTAAATATAGAGTTCTTAGTATGATGTGGACATGAACATATATTGTATGAATAAAACCTCTGCGGATATATCACAGCCGACGGAATGTTTGGGCCACAAAGAGCTGGCTAATCTGTGCGCCGGCTTATCACAGGGAGATAGAGCAGACCGCCCCGGACTGTCGGTAAGTCGCGTGGCGTCGTTGGTCGGAAGGCTTGAAGAACGGGTTCATACATGCATCGGCTCTCAATGTCTCTCTATTCCTTCTATTGAAATTCATACGCCTTGAAGAAAATTGACATGGACCCAGAGCAGCAGCTTTACACACCCAAGATAGAGGACATTGCGACTGCTGTGATAGAGATGTATGGGGGCATCTGAGGCTCTTCATTGGACACGACAGTAACAACATAATTCAGACAATCTCGGTTACTTTGAGATGCGGGTGGGATAGTTTACGTGTTTTGATGTTGACCCAAATGTATATTTGTCTTCTCCCTTTTATCTTAAATTGAAACATGCCGTACATCTCTGCTTTCTTAGCAAATAATGTGGCTAGACCAATTACAACCAAGATTATACATGCCTTGTTACTATCGTGAAAATATAGAGAGAGACAATGACAAAGGTTTATTGACTCCTAGTCAACAGCAAAATAATCAAGTAAAATTAAAATACAGTATTGTAATAAAGGTGAAATATATAAAATACTAGACGGGTGACCCGGGCTTCGCCCCGGGATTGACCCGTGTGCATATCTACCCGAGTGATATATATTTAGATAATATTTTTTTATAATTGTTTGTTATTAGCATCATCTATTTGTTTGCATCAGCATAATTTAATCTAATCTTTGATAGAGGGGGCTGTTCGTGAGCTAAGTAGAATAATTTGAATATATAGTTTTAATAATGGATTTATATATATTTTTAAAATAGCCTATCGTCTTCCTCGTATTTTTTTCCTATGTATGGAAATTTTGGTTTGAATTAGTGAACTACTGCGAATTTGTATACCGGACATACAAACAAACAAACATACGAACATTCATTTTTATATATATAGATGATTTACACCAGACGAAGCCTTCTCCGAAGGGACGTCTGGATAGTATCAGGAGCTACAAGCCTCCTTGAGTGTGTACAGGCCCTTGCTTATTATGCAGTTTTTGTCTCCAACATGCTCAATGGCAATAATATAGAGAGAGAGCTATTAGTATATTCACATAATAAATGGATTATAATCCAATTATTTTGGCATGTAATATTTACATCTCTATTTATATAAATAGTTATAAAAATTTATAGTATTTATATACCAGCGAGTGCAAGTAACCAAACGGGGCTCTGGCATATTTGTAAGTGCAAAGTCGAACTGCTTTTCACATGTGTAGACATGTGGTGCACTTACAGTAAAAAGCAGTCGCTAACTACCCACCATGATTATCATGGCCTGTACCACGTGTACTAGGGATAAGCAAAAAAATAATAATAATTAAAAAAAAAAAATCAAAATTGTCTGTCCGTCTGTTTAGCTATCATCCTCCCGAAACTCTGGATTATAAAAGAAGTTTATTACAAATAAACTATTGACAAATTTCAATTTTAGCCACGAAACAGCAAACTGTCAACAAATTATGAAATAAATAAAGTTTCCAGGGCTAAGTTTCTTGTAATTTTTATTTTCAAGCTTTCGGACTTGTCAGTCCTTCAACAGGATTATCACGTTAACAAATTAATAATAAACATAATAATAAACTGCCAACATATTACAAATTAGCTGTTAAAAGAGCACAATCTAGAACTATAGAACATTTTGTGATAATAAATAAATATTCGACAACTACATTTGCGACAGATAGTAACTTCGTAGTTAAAATATTTATAGTTGTTAAAAAAAACATATGATGAAATATATTATCTTTTTATTCAAAAATAGAGGGGAGGGAGGTTTCAGGGGCGCAAGCCTTATTTTTGAATAAAAGAAAATATTTCCAAATCACTTTATTTGTTTATAAATATATATACACGGTGACTTCTTTTAAATATATGAGCTGAGTCCACGTCTTCCTGCCTCGGGCAAACTCTACTAGGACTACAATTGTTTTTTAAAAATCAAATTTAAAGCCAGATAAAAAAAAAGTAGAGTATATATTTTACACAAATATTCACATATAAAGAAATGTAAATAATACTTACATTTTTTTGCTATCTTTCTGAAAATAGAGCAATCCATATTTAAATCTTTAGATAATAAAAAGGCGTATATTGAATTGAATAAAGATTTATTTGCCAATAGCAGCTAGAGTTTTAGAAATATGATTTTTTTTGGAAGCTACAAGGTAGAAGTGTCGTAATTTCGGGTGTAATTGATTGATTAGAAAGATTAAAAACACTATTTTGGTGAGATTAGGGTTATGTTTTTTTGTAGCCAATTGATTAAATTTTTAATTTAATTTTGCGAATAGCTGTGGTTTTGTTTTGACATTTATTAATCAATCGTATCTAATAAGGCAAATAAATATTTTATTCAATCCAATATGTGCCGTTTTATTATTTTACTATTTGTTAACTAATTAAAATTAAGCTTTATGGCTTCACGTATCTACTTTCTTGATGGTCTAAAAACTAATTAAATATATAATACAATTCAATTCAAAGAAAGAAAAAAAATTACACACTTATCTTATAAAATCCAACAAAATGGGTTTAAAAAAGGTAGTACCATGATGTCACTTTAAACACAAGACTAGGTAGGTTTAATCTGGGACACAATCGAATCAATATTTTCTTGAGGTTGATGAAGCTTCTCAACTTTACATCCAATTTTCCTGGAGGCTTTGTAAAGCTCGAGTGTTTTTCAATTAAAGCCTCTGCCAGCGAAGATATACGGCCCGGGGCAGAATATAGCTAATTAAAATGTAAATGAGCTTGCTCTGTTGATCGCCAGACTTTAGACCTCCAGGAATCCCTTTACCCTTGGTATTTAGAGGGGTATAGGGGGCTAGATTTAAGACTCTTATAAAACATGTGCTCTTTTATCGTAATAGTTGTTTAAAACATAGAATTTATAGCGACCTAAGTGTATTAATAAACGATTGCTAAAAAACACTAGAGATAAATGATATTATTTTATTATAACACATATAGGTTTAAAACTCTATCGATCTTCTATAGGTATCGTTGTGTGTTTACGGGATAATACTGTAAAATTGGAACTCGCAGTGATTGGCTTGTTGGATGATGGTGGAGCTCCTGGCGATGATGTCTGACATGACCAATATGCCTTCAATATATATATATTGCATTATATATATAACGCAAGCTGTCCTGATCTCGAAAGTCCACTAATAAGGAAGAATATATATCCCTCCCAGCTAGACGGTCAATCGAAAATCTACCACCTGGTTTTTGCTGTCGATAGTCAAGCGACTTCTTCTTTGCTAAAGAAGACAAGGCACATAATGGATTTCGGAAACAGGAATCTCCCAAACAAAAAACGATGAAAATAAGGTGGTTCTTATACCATAGATGAGTTCATGTGGGCACAAGGTTTGACGGGAAGTTGGTGAAAAGTCCTGAAGAAGATGGGAGACTCCCCAACGTGAAGTCGAGACTGGACTGTGTGTCCTGCTGATGTCCGCTAAATCTGTCAACTGTCTGCTGACCGTGTATCATCTGGGCTGGGTCATCTGATGTCCTCGAACAATCAGGTGGTGATATGTCATAGCAAAATGGCTGACACCATGTTTGGTTGTGGAAAAAGCATCTATTTCAGTTGTCTTTTCTCACCCAGTTTGGTTTTAATATCAGTAGATGTGAGTTCTCGTATGTGCTATACAGTCACATAGTCGACCACAGTCACACATAGAACGGAGAAGCCACTAAATGTCCTTGTAATGTCCATTTCCATACAAATGGGATTAATTCAGCTGGGAAAATTATACCATCTCATGCCTGGATCTGAGAGAAAAATCCCAAATTAAAAGAAAAACAATTTTAAAAATCAGCATATCCTGATAAGAATATCCCTCAATAGGTTTTACGATCAAATTTTCACGACAAACTAGCATTATGAAACTAATTTATCATATTGTTACGACTCTTCTCAGCCGTCGATGTTTGCGTGCAAGGTTTCTGAGAAGACAATGTGGGTTCGTTTTGGATACAGCGTAGTACTATAGATTTATTACCACAACTTTAAAAGGGATATTAATAACTATATATGGGAGATAAACACTTGCCTTCAAAGCCGTTCAAACTGTTTTCTTTCTTCCTTCTCGCGCGGGCGTGCCTTGCCTCTCAAGATATCAGAGACTTACAACGAGGAGAGAATTATCCATATTACAATATATATTAGATAAAAAATAAAAATGGCATATCCTGACCAGGAGAACACGTGCTTTACAGAAGGCAGAGCGCCATCTGGTGGAACAGAAATCAACTAAACATTGATTTAGCCTGTTCCCTGATATTTGGCCAAACCAATTTCTTGATAAATCAAGAAAAGTCATCCACGAACGCGTTTCGCGCTTTTGGCGCTCGTCAGCGTGGAGTAGGCCAAATATCAGGGAACAGGCTAAATCAATGTTTAGTTGATTTCTGTTCCACCAGATGGCGCTCTGTCTTCTGTAAAACACATGTGCTCCTGGTCAGGATATGCCATTTTTACTTTTGATTTCAACAGCTGACCTTTTTATCTTTTATTTTTTCCTTAATTTTTCCACATATTAGATTAAATGAAAAGCGATCTGAAGAAAAAGTGCCGTAAAATTAATTTAAAAACAAGTAAATATTTAAACTATTTCAAATAAAGTTTTTCCATCGAAAATGTATGTCCCTAAGCAGCACTGAGGTCAGTGGGACCTGAACGCGGGGACCTGCGATACCACACCACGGCTGTTTACAAAGCGGTGATGGGGCCGGAGATAAACTTGCGGACTTGCGTAACTTAGAATGGTTATTGGCTTCTTTTTGTTTAGTGGTGGTGGTACTTATCTCATACGGAGTGATTGGGTGCGTTTCCTGTTGACGGGAACATCTAAGGTAGGAATACAACTCTGCCTGGTAACATTTAGCTGGGTTTAGTAGGACAGCTTCATACCAAGGGTGGCCCTACCAGGAGTACAAGACTCCAGACATACTGTCCTGTCCAGGGGTCACCACCCCGCCATGCTGATTCAGTTAACAGGACCTGGGGAGTTTTTTTAGTTTTACATCTCACAATTATTTTTATTGATACACCTGTTCGTTTCAAGAACGTGAAACAAGTTAGCGAGCTTTTTTTTACTTTAGCACATTTTATTGTTCGCTCTTTCTTTTGCGTTCGTGGCGCGCACGTTACATATTATATATATATATATATTACAAATATTAAAATATTTAAACAATTATTTAAGCGCGCAATATTAACATCCCAATTAATCTATTTCTTAATTTTCTCCAATGACTTACATTTATTTCTACTATCCTCAAAGCTTAGGGATGCTTAGTTTCCTCAAATACCTTAACTGAGAATTCCTCTAAAGCGATGTGTGTGGATATATAAGCAGAATAAGTCAAATACACTATTAGAGCGCGGTGTGGTAGATTAAGCTGGTGAAACTGCTATGAAAGATCTCCACTGATGTGATCTCTCCAAGCCTCCCGATATTTTATCCATCTCAGTGAAGACGGTAGTAAGATATCTAAGAAAGAAAAAGTGATCGCACTGAATAGTTTCATTTCTTTCATACAGATGGCGGTAAAACGCCTTGTATTTAATTTTGTGAATTTGTTGCTCGACATATGTATTTATATATATGTTCAACTGCTCACAAGGCTGCGGGAAAGAAGACCACCAAGTACTGACTTATCCTGAGGCGGCAGGCTAGGAAAGGGCAGAAGAATCCACACCCTTAGGGATGAGGGAGTGGAGAGGGCGACTCCGCGTGGAGATCCTCGCGCCAGAGTCCACTGACGGAGGGCCTGCCACGGGTTCTTGTAACTTTTGGGTCTTCGCTCTATGTGTGCGATTGGGAACGTCCTTGCCGAGCTCGCCATTAAAACCCAAGGGATTCATACAGTAGTAGCATCCCCCCCCTCCTTCTCCACGAGGTTCCCTGCGTAAAATTCGTGCATCAGAGTCCCTGATTCGTGGGCAGATTCAGGATGGAATGGGTAAAGGTTCGAGAGACAAATGGCAGGGTCCTATTGAAGCGTAGGATGAGCTCACCTAAGTCCAAGCAGATGGAGCCGGACAGCAACCTGGCTGAGATAACTCCTGTAGACGCCCGTGGGTGATTGGTCGACCCCACGTAGATAGACCTTAAAAGCGGGAGCCAGGGGCCATACAAAATAGCCGCTCGGTGCACGAGCATGCACCAGTTCCTACTGGATGGAAAACTAGAGAGCAGAGGTGTAGCTTTAGGCGTACAATCTCCAGATAGCCATGCCATCCATCGGTGTCTACGAAGCTTATGTTCATACTAGCCGAATGACCCGGGCAACGCCCGTGTTTTACCCGATTGAATGTTTTTATTCAAATACTATTTGTTACAATTATAAATCGGCGCCTTATATAAATGCATATATTAGTTAATACCTATAGCCTATGTGCTTTATCTGTCTATGTACTGTTGGCTTCCGTAGGCGTCTCTTACTGGGAAAAAGAAAGAGAGGATTCCATTTAGTTATTATCTAATATATGCATTTATTTAAGGTGCGACCCGCTCCAACACAATAGTTACAAAAACCAAAAGGCGAGTGGGGAGGGGGGGCAAAGGTGGCGTGATCGTAGCCAACCAATAGGAGAGCGCCATTCCAAAAAAAAAAAAAAAGCAAACGGTGACAGAGATGAAAACTGAAGAATTAAGAACGCATGACGCTCGTAACTGTATATAGAATATTCCTTAGATACCTTATATATAACTAAGAATTCCTCTCTATATCTATCACTTATATCACTCTCTATATATATAATCAGAGAAACTCCGTAAAATTTTAGAGCGGTATGGTAAACGAAACTGTCGAAAGGCTACATCACTGAAGAGCCAGTCCCTCATATTTCTCCATCTTAGCAAGAAGAGTAGAAAGAGTTATTTTATTTGAAAAAAATAAAATCTCACACTGAAAATATTTCATTTTTTTATTCATACAGTAGGAGAGTTAATGCTACGTGTGCTTGAATAATGTTACAATCTTCGGATGAATTATAAATTATTATAGCATTCTTGTTTGAGAAAAATGATATGGCAAATATTTTCAACTGAGAGAGAAATAAACATATAATTAATATAAGGGATATTTTAATACTTTATAATCAATATATTTTTCACCTAAATTGAAAACAACTATAAGAGCCAATGCATATTTTCTATAGGCAAGACTATACAATTTGTTTGGCTACAATTAACATTTCGGTCGAATATTAGATATAAGAAATAATTCTTGCCACAAGAGAACAACAAACAAACACTCGAAGACAAATCTTAAGGAAATAGAATGTCTTATGTCGCCTGTCGTTTTTTTTTTTGAAGGAGACAAAGGCAATTTTGTTCATACTTGGTTATCTCGTGTGTCTTCAATAAAGGTCACTAAAAGATACAGCTTCCTTAAGTTTTGTCCATGAGTGTATTTCCTAGATATTATCAGGCTATATATTTGGGCTAAAGTCAGGGAGATATTGAATTTAAAAGTTAGTGAATAATACAGTA
This sequence comes from Cordylochernes scorpioides, assembly GCA_030710605.1. NCBI lineage: Eukaryota > Metazoa > Arthropoda > Arachnida > Pseudoscorpiones > Chernetidae > Cordylochernes > Cordylochernes scorpioides. Next base: position 16,122,097 of record CP092886.1, read on the forward strand.
AAATCTTGTTGAAACGAGCCAATTATCATAGTGAATCCCCTACATTTTATTTGCAAAAAAACCTAAAAAACCCAATATTTGCACAATTTATCTTCAAAAATATTTTGTCCGAAGTTCGGCGAACCACTCTCGCCTATTTTAAGGTGGAAATCTTAACACCAAGTTTGGCTTTTTGAAGTTTCAAAAGTTTTAAAGTTTTAAAAAGTCAAACCTCATGTTAAGCTTTCAACCTTGAAAAGGGCGACAGTGGTTCTCAGAAACGTCGGACAATTTTTTCAAGGTTAATGAGCTTCTAATTAAACCTACTATAATGTTTGTATTCTCTATAATAGCATACGATATAGCATACGTATAATCAACCAAATTTCTGTCGCAATAGCAAGATATTACTTTCTATATGCATGCTACTATATACAATGAATATGGCGCCTCTGCTGCAGAGTTTGGTGGAGAATCGCCAGTTAGTC
>CP092886.1:16122663-16242408 GCA_030710605.1 Cordylochernes scorpioides
CCAGCCCAGATGATACACGGTCAGCAGACAGTTGACAGATTTAGCGGACATCAGCAGGACACACAGTCCAGTCTCGACTTCACGTTGGGGAGTCTCCCATCTTCTTCAGGACTTTTCACCAACTTCCCGTCAAACCTTGTGCCCACATGAACTCATCTATGGTATAAGAACCACCTTATTTTCATCGTTTTTTGTTTGGGAGATTCCTGTTTCCGAAATCCATTATGTGCCTTGTCTTCTTTAGCAAAGAAGAAGTCGCTTGACCATCGACTGCAAAAACCAGGTGGTAGATTTTCGATTGACCGTCTAGCTGGGAGGGATATATATTCTTCCTTATTAGTGGACTTTCGAGATCAGGACAGCTTGCGTTATATATATAATGCAATATATATATATTGAAGGCATATTGGTCATGTCAGACATCATCGCCAGGAGCTCCACCATCATCCAACAAGCCAATCACTGCGAGTTCCAATTTTACAGTATTATCCCGTAAACACACAACGATACCTATAGAAGATCGATAGAGTTTAAAACCTATATGTGTTATAATAAAATAATATCATTTATCTCTAGTGTTTTTTGCAATCGTTATTAATACACTTAGGTCGCTATAAATTCTATGTTTTAAACAACTATTACGATAAAAGAGCACATGTTTTATAAGAGTCTTAAATCTAGCACCCTATACCCCTCTAAATACCAAGGGTAAAGGGATTCCTGGAGGTCTAAAGTCTGGCGATCAACAGAGCAAGCTCATTTACATTTTAATTAGCTATATTCTGCCCCGGGCCGTATATCTTCGCTGGCAGAGGCTTTAATTGAAAAACACTCGAGCTTTACAAAGCCTCCAGGAAAATTGGATGTAAAGTTGAGAAGCTTCATCAACCTCAAGAAAATATTGATTCGATTGTGTCCCAGATTAAACCTACCTAGTCTTGTGTTTAAAGTGACATCATGGTACTACCTTTTTTAAACCCATTTTGTTGGATTTTATAAGATAAGTGTGTAATTTTTTTTCTTTCTTTGAATTAAATTGTATTATATATTTAATTAGTTTTTAGACCATCAAGAAAGTAGATACGTGAAGCCATAAAGCTTAATTTTAATTAGTTAACAAATAGTAAAATAATAAAACGGCACATATTGGATTGAATAAAATATTTATTTGCCTTATTAGATACGATTGATTAATAAATGTCAAAACAAAACCACAGCTATTCGCGAAATTAAATTAAAAATTTAATCAATTGGCTACAAAAAACATAACCCTAATCTCACCAAAATAGTGTTTTTAATCTTTCGAATCAATCAATTACACCCGAAATTACGACACTTCTACCTTGTAGCTTCCAAAAAAAATCATATTTCTAAAACTCTAACTGCTATTGGCAAATAAATATTTTATTCAATTCAATATATGCCTTTTTATTATCAAAGATTTAAATATGGATTGCTTTATTTTCAGAAAGATAGCAAAAAATGTAAATATTATTTACATTTCTATATATGTGAATATTTGTGTAAAATATATATTCTACTTTGTTTTTTATCTGGCTTTAAATTTGATTTTTAAAAAACAATTGTAGTCCTAGTAGAGTTTGTCTGAGGCAGGAAGACGTGGACTCAACTCATATATTTAAAAGAAGTCACCGTGTATATATTGTAACAAAGTATTTATTAAGAAAAAGGACGCAAAGGTACTAGGGACAAAGTTCCAAGACTTCGATGGAATCCTTTGCAGAAGCACGTCAAATCCATGTCAGTAGCTACAATAATTGCTAGCTGTGGGTCACAGCTCCCATAAGGAAGAAGCTATGTAACAAAGTATTTATTAATTTTATTTTTTATTAACAGAGTGGTTATTTTTATGATTATATTTTGCTACTCTGTAAATTTCTCTCGTGGCATATCTTTTGTTTACCATTCATAGTTTGTTCTTGCCTGAAATAAATTGTTGTCTCATCCCGAAGTTGGTCTTCCCTAATTTTCCACGTGGCAATATAATAAAGTGATTTGGAAATATTTTCTTTTTTATTCAAAAATACGGCTTTGCGCCCCTGAAATCCCCCCCCCCCCCTCTATTCTTGAAGAAAAAAAGATAATATTATCATCATTTTATATGTTTAATAGCTATAAATATTTCAACTACGAAGTTACTATCTGTGTCGCAAATGTCGAATATTTATTTATTATCACAAAATGTTCTATAGTTCTAGATTGTGTTAACAACTAATTTGTAATATGTTGGCAGTTTATTATTATGTTTATTAAACAATACTTAAAATTATACCGCATAAATTTCTTTTCTATGAAAAATCAATTTCATAGAAAAGAAACTTATGCGGTATAATTCTAAGTATTGTTTATAATCACACGCCGCAGTCCTTTATGATGTATTATGTTTATTATTAATTTGTTAACGTGATACTCCTGTTGAAGAACTGACAAGTCCGAAAGCTTGAAAATAAAAAGTTGTAAAAGAAACTTAGCCCTGGAAGTTTATTTATTTTATAAATTAATGACAGTTTTCTGTTTCATGGCCAAAATTGAAATTTGTCAATAGTTTATTTGTAATAAACTTCTTTTATAACCCAAAGATGTGAGAAGACGATAGCTAAACAGACGGACAGACAATTTTGATTTTTTTTTTTTATTATTATTTTTTTTTTTTGCTTATCCCTAGTACACGTGGTACAGGCCATGATAATCATGGTGGGTAGTTAGCGACTGCTTTTTACTGTAAGTGCACCACATGTCTACACATGTGAAAAGCAGTTCGACTTTGCACTTACAAATATGCCAGAGCCCCGTTTGGTTACTTGCACTCGCTGGTAGGGTTGGACTTTTGCAAGAATCGGGGGCCATTTGAGCATTTTGTATTTTAGTAGTTTGTGTATTAGTCATTTTGATTTTATATAAATAGAGATGTAAATATTACATGCCAAAATAATTGGATTATAATCCATTTATTATGTGAATATACTAATAGCTCTCTCTATATATTATTGCCATTGAGCATGTTGGAGACAAAAACTGCATAATAAGCAAGGGCCTGTACACACTCAAGGAGGCTTGTAGCTCCTGATACTATCCAGACGTCCCTTCGGAGAAGGCTTCGTCTGGTGTAAATATTTTATATTTTTCACCTTTATTACAATACTGTATTTTAATTTTACTTGATTATTTTGCTGTTGACTAGGAGTCAATAAACCTTTGTCATTGTCTCTCTCTATATTTTCACGATAGTAACAAGGCATGTATAATCTTGGTTGTAATTGGTCTAGCCACATTATTTGCTAAGAAAGCAGAGATGTACGGCATGTTTCAATTTAAAATAAAAGGGAGAAGACAAATATACATTTGGGTCAACATCAAAACACGTAAACTATCCCACCCGCATCTCAAAGTAACCGAGATTGTCTGAATTATGTTGTTACTGTCGTGTCCAATGAAGAGCCTCAGATGCCCCCATACATCTCTATCACAGCAGTCGCAATGTCCTCTATCTTGGGTGTGTAAAGCTGCTGCTCTGGGTCCATCTCAATTTTCTTCAAGGCGTCTGAATTAAAATAGAAGGAATAGAGAGACATTGAGAGCCGATGCATGTATGAACCCGTTCTTCAAGCCTTCCGATCAACGACGCCACGCGACTTACCGACAGTCCGGAGCGGTCTGCTCTATCTCCCTGTGATAAGCCGGCGCACAGATTAGCCAGCTCTTTGTGGCCCAAACATTCCGTCGGCTGTGATATATACCCAGAGGTTTTATTCCTACAATATATGTTCATGTCCACATCATACTACGAACTATATATTTAGTTTGAGTCTCCCTTCCAACAACCAATGCAGGAATAATACATAAGTACCCATGTTCGGAATGAAACAACGCAATTCTTTCAATCCCTCCTAAAAAGAATTGTCTGTGTCTCCAAAATATGCCTTCGTCTCATCAATGACTTCCTCATTTGAGCCAAATTGCTTTTCCGCTAGCCATTTCTTCATTATTAGTAACAAGTGGAAATCAGGGGCTAGTTCGGGCGATATAAAGGGTGAAGCAGAAATTCATAACACAATTCCTGCAGTTTGATTGCTATAACTCCGGAAGAATGTGTCGGTGCAATGTCATGCTGAAAAAGCACTTTTTTACTACGCCAAATGTGGACTTGTATTTTTTATTTTTCTTTCGAAGCGGTCTGAAAACTCACTTGTTATTTTCTAGAAATAGTAATTGTTTATTTTTCGATGAGAATGACTCCTTTCGTATCATAAGAATCGTCGCCATAACTCTCCCGGTAGATGAACCATCTTCATCTTCTTTAGAACAGATTCTCCCGAAACAACACATTGTTTTGATTAGCTTCCGGGATATAATAACGAATGTAGATCTTATCGACGGCCACGACTCGATGAAAACATTCTTTGGATCTCGCTCAATTAATCCAATTAAGGTTTTGACGTTGAGAGTAGCATCCCCTTGTTGTCCACCTATCCTTCGAACTGATAACTTGAAAAATCTCAAAATTTCCCGTTTAAACACCTATAGCTTCTGCTACTTCACACATTTTCGTTCGTCGATCAAAGAGAATTATGTTGTAGACTTTTTTTTTCCGATGATTACTTCGGGAACCAGATCTGCTTGGTATCCTGGGCGATCCTCATCAATGCCTGTCTTATTTTAAATTCGTTAAACTAATATCTAGCTATAACCAAGAATGGAGAAGGGTTCCTATAAACGGCATCCAGCTTTATTTTTATTCGTTTACATGTTTTCTTATCCAAAAGCAAACTGCGAATCACTGAACCATACTGCACTTTCTTTATCATAGCTTAAACAGTGTGAGATGACTCCCTGAAATGGCTACCAACCAGTGTGAAATTTGGTGCATGCGTGTTTAAAAATCCCAGCTCATGGTGGCGCCAACAATTTGATTTAGCGCGCGCCATCTGTATTAGATATTTCTCTTTTACCTTATTTACATACTGTGCTAGGTTTACAACACGATCTTTAAAGCAAATTATTTTTGTATGATTTCTTTACAATCTCTTCTTATATGGAATTGCTACAAAAAAAGAATATTTATATAAGAGCATTTCAAAATATATATATCGCTCAGTATAAATAAAATAAGTTTTAATAATTTACAAATATATATATATTTAAAAATAAGGCTTATTTTGGATTTTAATAAGATTATTTATTAATCCAATATTTCGATGGACCAATCGTCCATCTTTTACGAGGTTTTTTGTTATGAAGCACGCAGCAGGTCGCGTGCTTCAGGCGAACCACGGACGTCTTGCAAGCTTATTGGGCGACAAACCATCTAATATATACATTTTAAACAAAGTAAATATAATCAAAAGAAAAACAGTGTAATATTTATTTATATATATATATTTATATATATTACACTGTTTTTATTTTGATTATATTCACTTTGTTTAAAATGTATATATTAGATGGTTTATCGCCCAATAAGCTTGCAGGACGTCCGTGACTCACCTGAAGCACGCGACCTGCTGCGTGCTTCATAACAAAACCCCTCGTAAAAGATGGACGATTTATCCATCGAAATATTGGATTAATAAATAATCTTATTGAAATCCAAAATAAGCCTTATTTTTAAATATATATATTAATATATGGATTGCTCTATATTCAGAAATATATATATGTGTATATATAATTGTATATATTTCCTTCTCTTTACTAAAAATCGCTAAAATCACATTCAATAAAAGCGCTACGTCTATAAATTCATTTATCGTTTTGAAATTAATTATATCCCGGGAGAGAGAAGATGAGAGAATAACATTTTTCTAAAAATCATTAGTAACTTTAAATATTTATTGCAAACCTATTAATATTTATTCGCTAATATTTTATATCCAAGACGACCAATTCTAAAATCTACTAACAAATGGTCGATGTAAAAACTTGAGCTTCGCCATTATATTTCGCCTTTGGCGGCCTAACACTCTTAATTGCTCCAAACAAAGCATTTTGAGAATGTCCGGATGTTGGCACTTTGTGAAAGAAAAGTCGATAAGAATTCCCACGCTGCCGAGATAATGTTCCCGAGGCCCTGGAGGGAAGTTGACCGAATGGCCAATTAATACCGTTACTTCGATCGCACCTTCTTTTGTACCTTTTTCTTTCTAACACAGCAAGGCATTTATAATTGTACTTGCTGAATGGCCCGACTCCACTTGGTGAATGCTTACTAAACAAATAATACGTTTCAGCAAATATTTATATATTTTATTATTGTATTATATTACTCGAACAATATTGGTGACGTGAATGTTATATTAAATAGAAATATATATTGAAAATAGAGCATTCCATAAATAAATCTTTAATTAAAAAGGCATATATTGGATAAAAATATCATTTATTTTACCAATATTTCAGTTGGCTGAACGCCAACTTTTATCAAGGTGTTATAACATATTTAATTTTGTTGACACACATTGAATGTTATAACACCTTGATAAAGGTTGGCGTTCAGCCAACTGAAATATTAGTAAAATAAATGATATTTTTATCCAATATATGCTTTTTTAATTAAAGAAATATATATGTATGGGTATAAAATATTAATAATTCAGGAAAAAAGCATCTTCTCTCTCCTGATTCCATTACAATTTCACTTTTGTACTATTTTTTCATATCGATAACTTTTTTCGAAAAGGTTAAATGGTTTCCTCTAAAAAGTATATCGAAATTTGAATATTTAAAATTGCAATATTTTGACTCCAGATTATAGCTATGCTCCTTGCTCTCGTAGATAGGGTTCCCTGATGTCCTGCAGCTCTCCTGCAGTCTTTCTATGGTTCCTTATGGTGGCTCCTCGACAAAATAGATACAATTTTCTTTCTTTCATAGTCCAGGTACGCTTTTTTTTATATAAATATATTCAATGGATCGCCTTATAACTCAGAGAAAAAGATATTTATAATGCCTTTTATTGATTTAAGGGTCGGGCCATGTTAAAATTTTGGTTTCTTATGCACGTTTCGCGATTCCTTCTGACGTTCACACAGAGCATTTCAAGCCAAGCCTCTACTAGACCGATGTCACATGCTGCTGACAGAAAGCGCATTCGTATAAGGTGGCGTTGCCATTGCGACTTCCATTTTATCAGAGGGTATTGTTGCACCAGGCTGCGGTTTGGCAGATCCTTCAGTCTTAATTCTCTCCTCAGACGCGTCTTGCATCTTTCCAGAACGTGTCTCAACCATCCTACAAGGTTAAACCAGTCAATAATAAGACAACTATATTTTTAGGTAGCACCTAGAATATCTCTTTATTTATCACATCAAAGTTTAAAGCAGGTGGTGTATTCAGTGTATCAAAATACAAATTATTTTATAGTACATAATATTTCGTAATAATATAAAATTTAAATTTGAAATATATGGAAATTAATATTATAAATAATTTTTAAAATAGGCGCGTTAACCATGATGCAACAATATTACAAATGGCGACTACACTCATGGAAGTTTTAACGCATTTTTAAAAGGATAACATTCACATAAAATTAAAAAATCGTATTTTATGGATCAAATAAAGAGTAAGTATTTTATGAAACTTATGTGGCCCACATATATTAACTCGGTATAAAGATAGAACAAGGGTTTATTATTAAAGATTCTTGTTAATTCGCAAAATGCGCTATCAAGTATGTTAGTGGACTCTAGTCTGATTGGATAGTCATATAATTTTATCGAGGGCTTATATTTAAAAGATACTTTGGGATTTTTTTACTAGTTACACATTTAAAGTAGTTGAACATTTTCATATTTTCATTCCAAGAACTTGGGTTCATATTTTATCTATGAACTATTCTCCTAAGTAGGTCATATATAACCCGGGTATATAGGTAGAACCACACAGAAGCACCGGAATCCAGAAGCTATTGTGGGCCGGTAGACCGTTCGACCGAATATGCTACCTGACGAACTCTTTGAGACAATTAGATTCCACGTGTTATGTCCACACGATTTGCCTTGAAAGGCTCGTTTGAAGTTCGCTTATCACCCACGTACTCGTGTAACTAAGATATAATTTGCAAAAAAAAAACAACAACAAAAGCCGGTATTGAGGACACCCGTCCCATACAAAATTCTTCCAGATGAGTAATCAGAAGTAAAATAACCGGTAAATACAGAAAGTGGAGATTAATATTGACCTTTCTTCAAGTTGGATTCATCATATGTCTTGCGCCTATTGTCTGTGCTGTTTACCAGAATTTGTGAAAAGCTAATGCATTGGATTTGCTTGTTGCTACTTTTGCCATTAATACATATGGCGACTCGTTTTTATAACTAATATTTTGACAGAGAATTTCTCTCTCCTCCTCCAGTGCCGGACAATAAAACATGTCGTGTAGAGGATAACCTTTTATTGCCATTACTATATTGTGATAATCTATATTAATAAAATGCAAATTTCATAAGTGTTGTTCACTAAACACTTTCGTTACAATGCATCAATTTCGACCAAATTTTCAACATTTATGTAAAACGAGATGGGGCAGGTTTTGCTTAACATCAAAATATTTTTCCTAACTTTAACATGCGTAACTTCGCTGTTATCGATTAAATACAAAAAAAATCAACAGAGTTAATTTTATTTATATATAAATACAAAAAAAATTCAGCAATTCATTCAACTCAATCTAAAAAAATATTCAAAACAAGCAATTTTAAGATAACACCATATGTAAAACAGTCGGCCAAGAAAACAACAACGATATTACATCTTTCTCACATATTCACACACAATCTTGATTAATAATTAAAACTAATCTTTAACATTGTTTATTATACTTCATAATATATAATATTCGTTAGGCAAACTTTCACTCGGATAAAACCCGGGCGAAGCCGGGTACACATCCGCTAGTATACGATACTCGTAAAAGAACAAAAAGGAGCTTCTTGTGTAGAACACGTTTATTCCGCCAGCTTTCGAACGACATCGTTCTTCAATAGCGAATTTAGCCACGACTTTCTACACTACATGTTTTGCGATAATATAAAATACTCCTTTTTGTTCTTTTATATTATCGCAAAACATGTAGTGTAGAAAGTCGTGGCTAAATTCGCTATTGAACAAAGTGTATTATAAGTTCTTAGATATCAGTAATAAAACGCGATTATGCTTCACTATAGTGAAATATGTATGAAAATGTTTATAATGTGAAAAACATGCATAAAATTTCTCTATAATATATTTAATAAAATAAGACAATGAAATAATTAAAACTATGGATTTTAATGGGTTATATATAGATGTTTTGCACACAAATTTCACATAGCAGCCGCACGATCACGTGGAGTAGTCATAAGTGAGCTCCAAGCAGCCTTTCAAGGAGAATATTGTTCCCCAGTGAAATTTACCCTATAGCCACTAGAAATATTGGAAGAATAAAAGTATTTTTAAATACATTAGTTTAAAAAAATAGTCCAACTTATATTATGAGATTTAAATAAAGAGTATGAACATTTTGTTGAAACTGGCATTAATATTGCGTGTTTGAATGTTTCCCTCTGTCTCCCAAAAGCTTTAAATCCCTTTTCTTGCGTCGTGAAGAGCAACTTTGTCGTCATGGCGTCTATAGAGGGAAGTCTTGGTTTCAACACAGCGCTGGAATCCTGGAGTCAGTCGCATTAAAATGTAGTTCTCAGCAGCCATGGCCTCAAATCTTCTCGTCAATCTTCAGTTTGTCTTCCCTAAACAAACTACCCAAATTCTACACAATATATATACCATTAAAGCTCAAATTCGACGTTAACGACAACAATTTCAAATTAGTTCTATGTTAAGCGTTTTTTTTTTATTAGGAATTTCCCCATTATTTATTATTATGTGCGCTCTAAATTTTGTATATTTACCTTTCGGTATGTGAAATGTTCAAAGGATTTCACCTTATAGTCGATGCCTCTAATCTCTTAAACTCATTTGACGTCCTTAAATCTCACTGACTCCCAATACCTAGTGCAGTGACTGGAGGATCTAGCATTAGTTTCTTGTTACTGTCCCTTAAAGAAGATAAAATCGATCAATTGTCCTTATATACCTACCATAGAATCTCTACCCTTACACATATTTAATAGAACAAGCGCATTTTCATCCAGTTAGATAAAAGATCGAAATTCAAACCTGCGCCTTTCGCGCAAATTATTTTATATTTCAAAATTTACTGTTTGAAATTTATATGTTAATTTTGTAATTATTCTTATTTTTAATTCATAGAAGCATTTTTCTTGCAGACATATTCAATTTTTATCATCATCATTTTTTGATATTATTTTGTTTTTTTTCCTTAGTTAGTTATCAAATCATTTTGTAATTGTAGTTTCTTTTTTGTTTTGTTGTGTTCCTTTTTAAGCAATAAAATATATAGAAGTAAGGTGTAATATTCAATTCAAGCATATGGAACCAACATCGATTTATTTTAAAACAAAGCAAAATCATAAGCTTATACAACTTTTACTTTTTAATACATTTACGTTGATTAGAAAAACGCCCTCAAGCCAAAATCTTCCACTTAAAAGAAATGAAGATTCTCGATACAAAAGAATTGAAGTGTTTTTATACTAAGCCTCTACATCAATTTACTTTTCTGCTCAGTGGTCACCCGCCGCATCTCCGAGCAATTGCCGAACTAAATTGCCTTCCGCATCATAAAAACGGCTCGAGTTTTTGGCTACTTAATTTTCTTTAAATTGGCCAATCAGGAGAATACGTTTTGAATCAGAGTAAATTCCAAATTTATTTAATATGAAATGATGAATTTATTAAATTGTGAAGGTGTGTTTGTATGTGTGCACTGCGCGCGCGTGTATATTGTGTATAGGTATTTAGAAATGCTTCTAATATATATATATACAAATATTTTGAAGATTGAGCAATCCATAATTAAAATTATATTTAAAAAATATGCATATATTGGATTTATAATGTATTTATTGTTCCAATATTTCGAGGGGCAACTCGCCTCTCTTTATCGAGGATGCTTGTGTTTTTCACTAAAACATGCGCGCACGCGTTCACCACTCTCGTTCTACAAGGCCAATGAAAGAATTGTATATTTTTTTAAAACATTACATTCAGGATATATATACAGCTAACAATTATATATAATATTATAGATCAATACCATTATTATTATTTTGTCTACACATTGTGCTTGAAATAGAGATTTATATACAACAGTGTAACCGTAAATAATTGTGTGCATACATATTAATTCTATTGATCTGTAATCTATATATATAAAAATCAATGTTTGTATGTTTGTTTGTTTGTATGTCCGGTATACAAATTCGCAGTAGTTCACTAATTCAAACCAAAATTTCCATACATAGGTAAGAAAATACGGGGAAGACGATAGGCTATTTTAAAAATATTTAAATCAATTATTAAAACTATATATTCAAATTATTCTACTTAGCTCACGAACAGCGCCCTCTATCAAAGATTAGATTAAATTATGCTGAGAGAGAGAGAGAGAGAGAGAGAGAGAGAGAGAGAGATGCAAACAAATATATATTAGTAAATTTAATTGCCATCTATCGTTAAAGTTTTACACATATATTAATTTACTGGCAATGCGCTTCTTTTAAATATCATCAAATATAATCTCTAAAAAATTCTTATCTAAATATATATCACTCGGGTAGATATGCACACGGGTCAATCCCGGGGCGAAGCCCGGGTCACCCGTCTAGTATTATATATAATTGTTAGCTGTATATATACTGAATGTAATGTTTAAATCGGTGGATGAGAGGGTAACACGCTCGATTCCCGACAGTCATGAACCGGGGTTGAATCCCTCGTTAAAAATTGTTTAATATGTGAATAACCTTCACATATTATTCATTGTTCAATTATCATGAACTAGGTTGCTCTTGCTGAGCGTAGCTATTTATGTGATTTGAACCAGATAATGTTTAAATCAAAGATACAATTCTTTCATTGGCCTTGTAGAACGAGAGTGGTGTACGCGTGCGCGCATGTTTTAGTGAAAAACACAAACATCCTCGATAAAGAGAGGCGAGTTGCCCCTCGAAATATTGGAACAATAAATACATTATAAATCCAATATATGCATCTTTTTAAATATACAAATATGTATCCAAATAGGCCCCCCTCCCTTTAATTATGAGTCAGAACGACGCTCTGTTCATCATCCTAGTAAAAACTTGAGTTATTACTGATGTGATGAACAGTGCATGTTTCGGATGCATAATTATTGGGAGAGGTGCCTCATTTGGTACATGTATATCATCCTCCCGCAACACATCATGGTTGATACTCCTCTCCAGTTATTCAAAATAACTTCATCCTTTAAAATTTATTTTAAATATTAATTTATTATCTATATATTCATTATATATTCTCGGCATATTTGTATATATTAATCATATTTACTTTTTACGTCTCTTTGTAAATATATATATAAGTATATATATTTTGGAGTCAATTGCTTTAATATTCACTTATTTAATTTGATACAATGGTTGAAACTCGCTCTGGAAAGACTGTTAACTCGAGTGAAGAGATAATTAAAGTCGATGACACGACCAAACTGCACCCTGTGCAACAATATATATACTGCCCCTAGTTCCAAAAGCCTGGGCCTAGTATGGGCCTGTTTGTCCATAACTCGAATAATATTTGACCTATTTTATTTAAATATCAATATGTTGTTATGTAAAGCCTTATCTAATAATTATCCATTTTGTTTTCAGATACCTTAAGTAAAGGTTTCTATGGACAAGATACCACCACCAAGTAAAAGTATGTAATCAAGACTTAAACAAAGAGCTATTATTGAATTTTTTAATGGAGGGATATTCATCTTCAGAGATTCAACCATAGACTGAAAAATGTATACAAAGAAGCCACATTTTTTGAAAATAAAGATAATTCGGCCATTAAATCTTTTTATTACCTCGACGTTTCGATAAAAGATTTTTGTAGTATCTTTATTTTCAAGAACTATGAATGCCGGCCAGGCAGCCTCTATCTTTACGATAAAGAAGCCACAATTAATGTAAGCAATGTGAGAAGATGGATGAAAATATTCCGAAGTGGTGAGACTTCTTTGTATGACAAACCACGTAGTGGAAGGCCATCAACAGCAACCAACCCTGGAAACGAAGACAAAGTTAATTACCGTGTCCGTCATGTTCGAAGAATAACTATCAGAGTTTTGTAATATACTAAATGTTAGATCTAATGCAATAAAAATGATAATTAAACATTATAGAAAAATCTCTATAAAATGGGCTCCAAGGAAACTGTTGGTTTTTGTGGATGTTTAAATGGGAAGATAGGGATTACGAAAATTATATAATCATTAAAATATTTATTAACATATAAAATTAAAAGAAAGGATATATAAGGACCACGTAAAGTATCTGTTCTTTGCTTGTTCCTCTGTTTACATTTTTTGTGTTCTCTTCCAGCGTTGTTTTTCTTCTTTCATAGAATATTATTTATAATTGTATATTTTAATCATACATAAAATTTAAAAACAATAAGGAATATTTTAAAATATTAAATAAAAATGTTGCACAAAATTATAGGCAACATATTTGCAACAAATCCCCCCCGTAATTTTGGGAATATTTTCCATTAATTCAATTAAATTAAAGTTTAAAGTTCAAATATGGTACACAATGAAAACGTCGGGCTGGTGGCCGACGGTCGTGACGTCACCTCATGGTTGCCTCCCATAATTCAACGCGCCTTCAAAATGGCTGCTTCATTTACAAATAGAATGATTCCAAAGTTTGGAATTTAATGATACACAGTATGAAATAAAGTTTAAAACACACATATTAAATATATCCAAAATAATCATATTTTATATAATCGAAATTATATTTAATACAATCAAAATATGTCATAAGTAATATATATATTCAAATAAGTAAACAATCTCTTTTTAAAATTGTTTATACAACATTAATCATTTTTAAAGTATTTCTTAGTTTATCTTTGGATACAGCTTTTGTAAGAAAGTCTGATAAATTATCAGATGAAGGTGTGTAAAATATAGTATAATTATTAACAATCAGATTTTCATGTAAAAAATTAACAGCTCTAATTAAATGATTACTTTTAAGAGAAGTAACTCCAGTTTGGCAAAGGGTAATTGCTGATTGGTTATCACAATTAATTTTTATATTAAAATTAACATTTTTATGATATACTTTTGCAAAAAGTTCCTCAATTAAGTATTTCAAATATACACATCTTTTGTAGCAGGTCAATAAAGCATTCATTTCTGAATCACAGGTTGATAAAGCAGTATTGTCTTGTGACTTTGACATCCATGATATGAGACATGAGCCTAAATGAGTAGTAATGCCAGTAATAGATTTTTCTTTATTTTTTCCATCTCTCCAACTAGCATCACAAAATGCTTTAATAAATGTACCATATTCACTTGTATAACATAAGCCTAAACTTTTAGTTCCTTTTAGATATCTGATAATTCTTTTTAAGGAAGACATATGAATTTCTCTGGGGTCATTTGAATATTTTGATAGAAGTGTTAAAGGTAAAGCTATATCTGGCCTAGTTCTTACACTCAAATACATTAATGAGCCCAAAATTTCCTGATATTTTTTAATGTCACATTTAGGTGAATTTTCAAATATAGCTAAATTAGTGTTTAAATCAAGTGGTGTTAAAGCATGTTTACACTCCTGCATATTGAATTTTAATAAAATTTCATTAACAAATCTCTCTTGATTGATGAAAATATTATTATTATTTTTATCCCTAAATATATCCATACCAAGGAAATGGATGTCTCCAATATTTTCCTTAACAGTAAATTTATTTTTTATTTTAGAGATTGCATTAGACAATATTTTCTCATCTGAATAAATTGCAATTATGTCATCTACATAGATTCCAAGAATTAAGAGTGAATTGTTATTTTGGTAACAAAATACACATTTATCAGCAGAAAATATTTTAAAGCCATTATTTAAAAGATATTGGGTAAAAGTGTTATACCATATTTTACCTGATTGCTTCAGGCCATATATAGCTTGGTTTAATTTACAAACTAAGCTTTTATCACTCACTTCAAATCCTTCAGGTTGTTTCATGTAGATGGTCTCTTCAAGGTTCCCATAGAGGTATGCAGTAACAATGTCAAAACATTTGATGTCATATTGCATGATGGCTGCAAATGCTAGTATGACTCTAAGTGAGTCATTCTTGATGACTGGTGAGAAGATTTCTTCAAAGTCTTGGCCATATCTCTGTTGGTAGCCTGTTGCAACTAGTCTAGCTTTGTATTTTCTATCTTGTGTTGTTGCATCCTTCTTGATGGTGTAAATCCATTTACTTTTGATTACTTTAGAGCCTTTGGGAAGAGGTTGAAGTGTCCAAACTTTATGTTCCCTTAGAGAGTCAAGCTCCCTTTCCATAGCTCCTATCCACTTTTCAGAATCAGGTAAATTCATAGCTTCTTTGTAGCAGTTGGGTATGGAATATCCTTGATGAGATGTCTTTAAAACAGTATCACCAGTTTGGTAACTTGAATCAGGTGAGTCATTATCCATTTCTTCAACATCACTTAAGGAAGGTTCATAATAGAATCCAGGTCCAGGATGATGAGGTCTCAGATCATAATGGTGTTGTTGATTTGGTGATGAAGCATTTTCTTGTAAGATTGCTTCTGTTATAGATGGATGGTAATTTTCGTCAGAATCTTCATCTCCCAAGTTAATTAGGGTATAATTTTGGGCCACCTTATCTTTTTATTGATTTAAAAGTTCTGATCCTTTTCTTGTTTCAAAGAATTTTACATATCTGGTTTCAGTAATAGAGAAATCTTGGGGGTTACAAATTCTATAGGCTTTTCTATTGTTGGAGTATCCCACAAAAATTGCAGTTTTGGTGATTTTTTCAAATTTTGATCTTTTGTGTTTGGGGGTCCACATTTCTGCTAAACAACCAAAGATTTTCAAATGCCCAATTGTTGGCTTTCTTCCTGTAAAAATCTCTTCTGGAGTGCACCTTTTGTTATGTCTTGATGGGGTTCTATTTTTAATGTATGTGAATGCATCCATGGCTTCAGCCCAAAAAAATGTTGGCAGTTCTGCTTCTATCAAGAGTGCTCTGGTGCCTTCTATAAGAGATCTGTTTGCTCTCTCTGATCTTCCATTTTGTTCTGGAGAATAGAAAGTTGTTTTCTGGTATTCAATACCCTTGGTTGTAAAGTATGATTCTAGATTAGAATTGACAAATTCCAGGCCATTATCACTTCTTATTGATTTTACTTTTCTTTCTAAAGAATTTTAAATTCTTTCTATGAAATTCTTGATGGCATCTGGAGTGTCAGATTTAGATTTAAGAAAGTTTGTAAATATTTTTCTTGAATAATCATCCACTATTGTTAGAATGTATTTTGCTTTGCCAATTGAGATTGGTTGTATAGGGCCAATGAGATCAACATGTAGGAGATCAAGAGATTGGGATGATTGATCAAATTTGACTTCTTTAAAAGGTTTTCTGGAGAATTTTACTTGGGTGCATGTTACACAATTCAGATATTTTCTTGTATTGCAGTTAAATTTGTATACTAGTGCATGGTTTTGCATCATTTTAATGTATTCTTCGTTGATGTGACCAAGTCTTTTATGCCATATATCCCATGATGTGTCACTGATTTTTAAAGTTTTTGGGGTTGGTGGGAGATATGTATCAGTAGCTTCATTGATTATGTAGAAGTCTTCAATCTTTGATGCTGTTAATAAAGTGTCTCCTTCTTCATTCTGAATGTGTCCACCCTTATTGGCAAAAAGAATCTGTTTTTTGTCTTGAATGAGCTTGCTTACAGATATTAAATTAAAATTTTACACAAATAAATTTACTGGCAATGCGTTTCTTTTTCAATAATATCATCAAATATTATCTCTACAGACCTTACTGAAATGGTATGAGTTATTGAATGAGAGGGCTTGGCTCATCAGTAGTGAACCCTCTCAGCGGTTTCGCCAAATTAATCTCTAGACCGCTCTACTATTGTATTGGACTGGTTTTGTTATATACCCTGCATTTTCTATGGAAGGCAGCTTAGGGGTGTTTAGTGAACTATGGACATAAGCTTATAGGTCTGTAGAGGTACATACATATAATTTCAAGGTATTGCATCGAGCAAAGCTCTTCCGCGCAAAATATGTTTTCATAACCAATATATATTAGTAAATTAAATTGTATTGCCATCTATCGTTAGAAGGTCAGTAGTGCAAGTAGTTAAAAGGTGCAGTAAGGTCTGTAGAGATAATATTTGATGATATTATTGAAAAAGAAACGCATTGCCAGTAAATTTATTTGTGTAAAATTTTAACGATAGATGGCAATAAAATTTAATTTACTAATATATATTGGTTATGAAAACATATTTTGCGCGGAAGAGCTTTGCTCGATGCAATACCTTGAAATTATATGTATGTACCTCTACAGACCTATAAGCTTATGTCCATAGTTCACTAAACACCCCTAAGCTGCCTTCCATAGAAAATGCAGGGTATATAACAAAACCAGTCCAATACAATAGTAAAGCGGTCTAGAGATTAATTTGGCGAAACCGCTGAGAGGGTTCACTACTGATGAGCCAAGCCCTCTCATTCAATAACTCATACCATTGCAGTAAGGTCTGTAGAGATAATATTTGATGATATTATTGGAAAAGAAACGCATTGCCAGTCAATTTATTTGTGTAAAATTTTAACGATAGATGGCAATAAAATTTAATTTACAGATATTAAATTGTCACTTAATTTTGGTACATAGAGTACATCTTTCAGAATGATAGGTTCTTCATCACTGTTCTTTATTTCTACATCTCCAATTGATTCGGATGTGATGTAGCTATCATCAGCCAAGGTAATTTTATTATTCATGGCTTGGATATTCTTCAGATGGTCAAGGTGAAAAGTCATGTGACTGGAAGCTCCACTGTCAAGAATCCATTGTTGTTCCAGATTGTCTTGCTGCTTCACAAGTTTAGCAAAGTCATTTCTATTTTCATCTTTGGCAAATGTAGCCTTTGAATTTTATTGGGTGTATTTGCTTTGTAGCCACTTGATCCTTGTGATGCAAATGTTTGCTTTACATTTGTATTTTTCTTGTTTTCAGGGTTGTGCCAGCATTCAGCTGCCTTGTGTCCTGGTTTGTGGCATATGAAGCATTTGTATGTCTTTGGTGTTTTCATTTCTTTGTAATGTTTATATTTGTCCTTGCTGTAGACTTTAAAAGCTGAGGAATTTTCTTCCTTTGTATCATTAGAAAATCTTTCGTGGTAGAGTTTTAATGAGTTTCTTAAGTCAAAAATTGTTAATTTTTCTTGGTTGCTGAGTTGAAGTACGATGAGATTGTATTTGTGGGGTAAACCTCTTATAACTGAAGTGATAAACTCTTCGTCTTCAATATCAGCGCCTAGATTTCTGGCTTGTTCCAAAAGTCTTTCTGCTCTGTAGAGATAATCTTCCCATTTTTCTTCCCTTTCCATTACTAATCTAGAAACGTCATTTCTAGCTTCAATTATTATCTTTCTTTTATCGCCTTCATATCTGGCATGTAGAGCTTTCCAAATTTCCTTGCTAGTTTTACATGTTAAAATCAAGGCAACTAAGGAATCAGTCATGGAACAGGTAAGAATACCTTTGGCTTGTGTGTCCTTTTTTTTCCATTCTTTAAACTTTTCTTCTTCTTTGGGTGGATCAGTTTCCAAAATGGCGTCCAAATCTTTTCCTTCCAGAATTGAAATAATTCGGAATTTCCAAGAGGCGAAATTTTTGCCATCAAATTTTGGTATTTGCACATTACTCTCCATTTTCTGAAGATATTCCTTTACCTTTTCGGTAATCAACTTTCCGTTGAATTACAAAGAAGTTAGTCTTTTGGTATTAGCGACGCTAGGCTTTTTTTAGGCGCAGTGGAAGCGTGCTGAGCCCATAACCAATGTTGGTTTTTGTGGATGTTTAAATGGGAAGATAGGGATTACGAAAATTATATAATCATTAAAATATTTATTAACATATAAAATTAAAAGAAAGGATATATAAGGACCACGTAAAGTATCTGTTCTTTGCTTGTTCTTCTGTTTACATTTTTTGTGTTCTCTTCCAGCGTTGTTTTTCTTCTTTCATAGAATATTATTTATAATTGTAAATTTTAATCATACATAAAATTTAAAAACAATAAGGAATATTTTAAAATATTAAATGAAAATGTTACACAAAATTATAGGCAACATATTTGCAATAGAAACTAACCCCTGATCAGCGTGATCAAAGGGTTCAACTATACTAAGGCCTACTGGATCTCTATGAGGCCCAAAAGGACACATTTTTCAAATATATTGACTGGAGATGAAATTCCGCATATATGGCGCGTAACTGCCGAAGATTTTTCTTGAACCTTGTTATAGCCCTTAATTGTTTTCTAACAAAAAAAAAATATTTTTAAAATATTTAAATTATTTATACTTTAAATTTCATTTCCCTTTTCTTACTATTTTAGCATTTTAAATTGACTAATTTAAGCACTTAATTTATAATGATAATTTAATAGTTCGGTTTTAGCTTGCTAAACGGACACTATATAAACAGGTATTCACGATGGCAAGGCTTTATTTTTATTTTTACTGGCAAGGACAAAAGTTTTTTGTCGAAACGTCGATAAAATAAAACCTTTTCTGGCCGAAGTGTCTCTTATTTTAAGAAAAAGAACTTTATAAACAAATCAATTTGAAATTATTTTCAGAATATTTATTGAAATTAATCCCGCCCAGAAGTCCAACCCCTCCTCTATGTGGAGCAACACGAGTAAGGGACTACCCTATAAGGCGAAGTACGGTGGGGACTTCATGAGCCCCGAGCAGCTCCGTGAAGGCCTACAGGGAACTCTGAAATGTGGCTGACTAACAGGGCAATAGCACCCCCCCCCCCCCTTTCCATGGGACAAGACACCATCACCACCATTAAAATTAATCTATTGTAATATAATATTATGTATATTGTATATATACGTGACACACACACACACACTTGTATATATGCATACATTAGAAAGTATATACGCGTGATTATATAATAGCGGATTCTCGGGGGCGCTATCTATCCAGCAGAATTTGCATTTAATATTAATGTTGCCTCTCCGATAGAGGGTAATTATCCTGTCAATAGCTGAAGGGAAATTTACGCTCTATTGATTTTTCCTAAGACGTATGATGGATGATGTGAACCCCCACATCCGAAAATATCTTAATGTTCTAATTTATTGCGTTTTATCGAGGATTTTACTGAAGTGGATTTTTATATGAGTGCACACAATATAAAATAGCTCTAGTTTAATCTGAAAAAGTTTGTCTAATTAACAGTTTTACTTTGGTGTAACAAAGTAATTGAATGAGTCTATGGAAAAGAAGGAAATACAAGTAGTTAGAAGTTGTAGCTTGTAGTAACCGTTCAGTGTGATTCACTACCGCCCTTCTCAGAGGAAATTTAAATTCGAGAAAATATTTACCCTGTGGAAGGCGGAAGTAAGTCTCCGAAAAGTCGGGAGGTAAGAGGGATTATTTTTCAACAAACCCCCAACTATCAAATGATTTCTACAATCAAAGACTCGAGAGCTGAATGGATATTTTGATCCAATGTATGCCTTTTTATTTAAAGATTTATGTATATGTGTGCGTGTGTGTGTGTGCGTGTGTGTGTGTGTGTGAGTTCGTGCTTGTGCGTGCGTTTACATGTCGTCAAGTATACATTCAGGTAAACATATAGTACATAGAAGTATACATACAATACATTCAAGTATAAAAACATTACATGCAAATATAAATACATTAAATACAAGTATACCTACATGCAAGTATGCCTACCGTACATACAAGAAAAATATGCTCATTTATACCTATGCATATTAAAGAGTAATAAATCAAATGTTTAAATGATGAATGTTTATATATATGGAACATGAATAATTCTCTCTCTCCTCTAAATAAATACACTACCTTGTGAGAGTGAATATATTACAGTAGATATAATATTCTAGCTCTAGATTAGTAGTTATAAACATTGTTATTTAAAATTACTTATATACATGCGTAGATCTGAAATATAAATGACTGTAATTGCCTAGAGAGCTGTTTCGTTCAACATGTTGAACAAAGTTAATAAAGAATTAGGCATCCAATTTCTGCCTCCATTTGAATTATCTATGTAATATTTATATATGTGTTGTGTGCATATATTATTGGTTGCTCTAGATAAAAACTAATGACCGAAGTGTCTATAATTTCAAGAACAATAAATGCCGGCGATGCAACTTCTATCCTCAAAATGCTCTAGATAAGTTAGCAAGGTGACTACACACAAGATATCAATAATCGATTATAAAGGGGAAATGTATGGGAAGTCCATCAAGTCTGCATCGGCCCCCGGATGTCGTAGAGAGAGGGCGCCTGCAACACACCGACAGAATTGCTCGAAGCATAATATATATTTATAATTATATGTAATTCTGCTGTCCTCAAAGCTTATGTCCATAGTTCTTCTAAAATACCCATTCCAAGAGTCTAGCATCAGTATCACTATAAAAGGAAGTTCCAAAATGCAATATAACAGCGGTATGGTAGATTAAACTGGCGAAACCGCTGGGAGGGTTCACCACTGATGAGCCAGGCCCTCCCATTAATGTTTTCATTGCAGTAAGGACAGTAGAAATTGTTTAATTTCAAAAAGAATCTTACGCGTCTAAAATTATTTCTAATTTTCATAAAAGATGGCGCGCTAGTGCATCGTAATATAAAAGAGTCTTCTTTTTTGTAAGGGCGGACACCATCTTTGCCAAAGATTAACTTATATACATTTAACCTATGTCCACAAAACTTATAAACATAGTTGATTCAAAATACCTTTTTCCAAGAGGTCGGCTTCAGTATCAGTATAAAAGCAAAACAGCCCAATGCAATATTACAGCGGTATGGTAGATTTAACTGGTGAAACCGATGGGAGGGTTCACCACTGATGAGTCAGGCCTTCCCATTAATTTATCATTGCAGTAAGGGCAGTCAAAAATAGCTTCAATTTCTTATAACAGATGGTGCGATAATGCATCATATACAACGTGTGATCAATAATTTCCAGGAATGAGACTGGATCACGTAAAATATTCAAAATAATGAAATAATTTTATAAGGACCTTATAGATAAAACATTTATCAACACGCAGAAATAAAAATTGATTTCATAGACGCACGCGCTCACGTTTTATCGAATTTATAAGCTCGAGTATATCAGAACATTTTCGAATATCAGTATGGACTGTATTGAAAAACAGCGAGTCTGCATAGGGTTTTGCTTTAAATTAAGGAAAATATATATACAGTGTACTCCGCTTATAACGAAGTCGCATTATCCATGACAATCACTTTGTTATATCCGAAGTTTGTTATATCCGCAGTTGGAAAAAAAAATGTTTTGTACCAATAATTTTATTTACTATTCAACTCAAAAGAGCAACACAAAGATCAATAACAACCTCATCAGGTGTTTTTGGAGAAGTAGTTTGTGATTTTCTTTTGACATTTAGAAGTCAGTAACAAGTGCTGAACACTCTTTTCGATGTTGTCCAAGTCTGACAGATGCCTATGAAGAGACTTGGACTCATCCTGACATTGAAGAAACAATCGCAGAGTTTGAATGCTCTCCAAGACCTCTTTTGGATGCGGAATGTGGACAATTGGGTCTACTTCTTCATCAACTTGGTCCGTTTCTTCTTCTTCTTTTGCTTGAAGAATGCTCTCGACAATTTCTTCATCGGATAACATGGCATTTGTAACGACGTCATTGTCAGCGTCAGCATAAGAATCGAAATCCATCTCTAACGGTATTTTTAAAACTTCTTTCATGCGATCGAAGAGGCTTTGTTGCTCCCACATTTGTGTTGCAGGCTGTGGTGTATCCAATGGAGAACTGACATCGGACTTAATAATTCCACTATGATCTGTCTTTTTCTTCTTCTCCACTTCAATCTCTCTTAGGATTTGCAGCTTGACTGACAGAGATAGTGAGTTTCTTGTTTGTTTTCGTTCTCCTGCCATGGTAAACGTTAATAAAATATAAGCGTTTATTAAACAATTTAATTTTGTTTAAATAATGTAAAAAAAATACTTATAATATGTTTGCATATTTTAAAATTGTATATTATTAACTTATTTGTTGTGTATCATTAAATTTGTGTCATTCACACGTTGTAATTTGATATATATTATGCATAATATATTAGTCAATTATAATGGTAAATGAGAAAACTTCGTTATAAACGGATAAAATAAAAATTTATACATGCAAATCACTTCGTTATAAGCGAAAATTCTTTATATCCGACTTCGCAATATCCAGAGTTCTTTTAATGGTTTAAGCCCTTCTTTTCTTTCGTGCAGACAATTTCATTCGCTGTATGCGGAATTTCGCTATAACCGACTTTGTTATAAGCGGAGTACACTGTATATAATATATATATAGCTTCCGAATCATTTAAAATCTTGAATCAGGCTTTTAAAGAATATGCCCTATCACAATCGAGGACATTTGAATGGTTTGCACGATTAAAAGCTGGTCGAATAAACAAGAGAAAGCAAGGATGTTCAAATCGAAGCTTAAGTGTCTTCTTATCACTTTATTTGATGCAAAGGGATTGGCACACTATGAATTCGTGCCCGAGGGTCAGACCATTAATCAACATTACTATCTTGATGTATTGCGACGTTTAAGAGAGCCTGTGCGTCAGAAAAACCGAAAAATGGCATCAGAAAAATTGGCTCTTGCATCATGACAAGGCACGGCCACATACAGCAGTCACTGTACAACTCTATTTGGCTAAACACGGAATTGCTTTACTACCCCAGCCACCCTATTCTCCTGACCTTGCTCCGAACGACTTTTTCCTTTACCCTAAAATCAAAAGTCTTAAAAGGACCTCGATTTGACTCAATACCTGAAATAAAGGAGAATTCGAAGAATATTTTGAAAAACCTGAAAGATGAGGATTTTTAGAGGTGTTTTGATATCTGGAAAAAAATATGGAACAAGTGTAAAGATAGTGACTGTCATTATTTTGAGAAATTTTAAATAAAACTTTATTATACTTTTGTATTTCTTTAAATATTTAGCATTCCTGAAAATTATTGATCACACTATATATATATATATACCTAGCTGAAGCTAAACAACTTGTAAATGTGTGCAAAGTAACTATATATCTTAAAAAAGAATTAATAGTTATTAAAATATAGTTTGAAATCATATATTTATGTTGCGATATATTTGTAAAATTAAAGAATTGATTTTTAAAGGAAGGCTTCTTATTAAGTTCAGTTGTTTGGTAAAGAATTGAAAATATTTTTATCAAGTATAGTTTATTTTGAACTCTTGAATAAACTACACATTAAAAATATGACAATATCAATAATTAGTTTTAAGTAAATAGTTTTTGAAACGCTTATAACTTCTTCAAGAAGAAACCATTCTTCGTTGTATTCCAAATAAAATTGGAGGAGTAATTGCATTAATCCTATCAATTTTGATAATCTAATTTTTTAAATTACTTTTATAAAGTCCTTTTTTAAGCTTAAAAGGAATTTTATAGAGATTCGAATAGGTCTGTGACAAATATTGTGAGGAACAGGCTAGCCAGTGTTAAGCCGCTTCATAAATTTTCAACTATCAGACATAATTCCTAACGTTTATTAAAAGCCATTATACTAAAAATATTTTTGTTGAATAACCTATAAATGGAATAATTAGGATATCAAGAGATGCAAACCCTGTTGGGCTTTTATTTTTCAACATAAAGTGATGTTAAATTTTTTGTGATAATATGATCATGACCATTCTTGTCTATAAAGTCTTCTTCTTTTAAAGTTCTTTTTAAACCCCTTGTAATGGTCAAAATTTACGTCAATACAAAACTCTTATACTTCATTTTACCGATTAGAACCCTGCCCAGAAGTCCTCCTCTACGTGGTGGGAGGGAGAAACAGCACAAGTAATGGACTAATGAGCCAAGCCCTCCCATTATTTTTTCATCGCAGTAAGGACAGTAGAAAAGTTTGATTGATGTGTAAAAGAAACATTTGCGTCTTAATATTTCCATTTTCTGCATATAGATGGTGCGTTATTGCTTTATATTAAATTTATTTGTTGAAGGGTGGTATTACTTGTTGCATTTACTTGTAACTTGTAATCATTACTTGAATCTGGGGTCTTTGTTCTACGTGGCGGGAGGGAGAAGCAGCACAAGTAAGGGACTGCCCTGTAGGGTGATGTACGGTGGGGACTTCGTGAGCTCCAAACAGCTACGGTAACCGTGAACAGGGAACTCTGAAATGTGGCTGACTAACGGGGCACTCCCCCTTTCCATGGAGCAACAAAATCATGGACAAGACACCACCACCGATTAAAACATTAACTATAATACAGAGCAATAACGCGCCATCTATACATATAAAATGAAAGGATTTAAAAGCACGAATGTTTCTTTTATACATAATACAAACTTCTACTGCCCTTACCGCGATGAAAAAATATATTGGGAGGGCTTGGCTCATCAGTGGTGAACCCTCCCAGCGGTTTCGCCAATTTAATCCTCCAGACCGCATTTGAATGTAATTCTACTGTCCTATAAGCTTATGTCCATAGTTTTCTTGGAAACCATTTCTGAGATTCCACCCTTCAGTGCTGCGTATATAAGCAGAATCGTCCAATACAGTATTAGAGCTCTGAGAAGTGGTCTGGAGGATTAAATTTGCGAAACCGCTGGGAGGGTACACCACTGATGAGCCAAGCCCTCCCAATATATTTTTTCATCGCAGTAAGGGCAGTGGAAGTTTGTATTATGTATAAAAGAAACATTCATGCTTTTAAATTCTTTCATTAACTATAATATTGAGATAAAAATTATTCGTCCCAATTTTCATATGAGCTCATCTTAGAAAATCCCTAAATAAAGTGAACCTTCAATTAAATGATCAGGTTTAGCAAATGTTGGGATAAATTGAAAGGTATCGTTATACCTCGACTGTGATTAGAATTAATTGATGATGATTGCTCGGATCAAATAATAAAAAGGTCATTATCATTCTCGCCATGTAAAAAAAAATATAATTATTTATTTATCTCTCAAAACGATTACTCTCTCTCTCTCTATAAAAAAATTAAAATCAATATATTTTTTATACTAATTAATTTATTCACACTAAATACTTTTTTCATCATTTGTGTTATATCGGCATCTGTTTTTATTTATGTGCTTAATGGAAATAATTTAGAAAATAAGATTCATAGACAAAACTTTGTATTAAGTTATCATTTTAAAAAACTGATATAATCGTTAGCGTCATTACTAAAGCTTCAGGTGTGGAATATATTGGCTTATATATATATATAAAATGTATCGATCTTCTTACAAAAGGCTCTCTTGTCTTGTTTTATCAAATCTTAAAATTTGATTAGTTCTGTTAATTTTTAATAGTAAGCTATAATGCATAAATTCTAGAAATTAACGCGTTTTTTATAAATAAGAGTTCTGTGTTCGGACAAAAATAAACTTACAATTAAAAAGTCTATTTTGTGTGTTTTGGGAACTCTTGAAGATATAGGAATGACATTATTTTTGTAAACTTGGAAATCAATGCATATATATATAGTGTGTGTTATCAAATTTGACGATAACGAGATATAGGTGTAATTTGTTATGATACCATTGAGTCTGTAGATGGTAATATGAAAAAAAGGTTTAACGAATAGAAATGTCTATACATAGAATCAGCAAAAGAGAAATGGTATATTTGTTCAACACACACAGAGAGAGAGTGTCCTTTCCCCATCTCTATTTGTCCTTAGTAGGATCGGGGTTTGTTTATTAAGCGTTCCATGGATCAAAGTAATTCACAGAATTGTGGGTATTAATATCAAACTTAAGACTCAGCACGATACTGTACCAGTTGTCATTTAAATACAACATATAGAATATTGATAGTTGAAACTATATAAAGAAATTTTTCTTTATACAAATAAAATTACTTCCTACACTGTCTTTACTGGGATAAAAAAATATTGGAAGGGCCTGGGTCATCAGTGATGAGCCCTTATAGTGGTTTCACTAATTTAATATACCAGACCGCTCTAATATTGCATTCCTTATATACATATAGGAAATTATGAAAAAAAGGGGCATCTCCTTATCGTGCAACTGAAAGTTGCTGATAGCTTGCGCCATCTATCGGAATAAATATCAACTATTTTCGTTGATTTTTAATTATTCCAGAATTGGCCAAATACCCATTCTTGATTAATCAAGAAAATCTGACCACGGACGCGTTTCGGGCTGTTGGCCCTCATCAGCGTGGTGCAAGCTGTACCTCAACGACCAAAAAAATTGGTCATTCAGGCATCTTGAAAAATCATGAAACGGGCAGTTAAGGACAGAATTGCGTGAGAACACATATAGGAAATTGTTAATCTGATTCTAGAGTGTAGAGTAGTGAAGATGGATGTAATGTGCTGTTGATGTAAAATGTTGTTAATGAGTGTTCCTCAACAATTCACTCCGGCCTCAGAGCCAAGATCCAATATGACATCACACAATCTTATCACTACCAATTGAAATATTCAACGAGCGATTCATTTGATGAGTGACCGCCTCCGTTAACAATGACTGTGATGTATCACATCAACACTTACTTGTTCTTATCTATGGGGGACCACTTCCAGGAGAGACTAGGGATGACAGTCTTGGCCGGTATCTCAATGAATGTTCTCTATTCTTCTATCTGAATACTTATTCTCCCTCTTTTCACATAAAACACCATCTTAATAGATAATATATAAATAACTGTAAAGTTTTTGTTTGCCATCAAATAATCTCACAGAAGAAAAATTAAATATAGTTAGGACTTTTTTCTAAAGAAGCTTCTGTATGCTTTGGATTAAATCGTGAAAAGAAATAGTTATCAGAAGAATAATTCTGATAAACGTCCAGATCGGAGGATTACGGAGGGATGTTTGGTATCACGAAGTGAAACGATATTATAAATTAATAACTTAAACAAAAACTCGACATTTGCACCAGTGAGAAGTTAAAGTGTCCTACGACACATGTTCGATTGGCGAAAGGATCTCACGCAATGAAAATCATAAAACACGTCTTGGAGGGTAAACTGATAATTCCTTAGTTAGAAACATTGGTCGATTGAGACCTATGTTGATAAATAAGGATACTTCGACCATTTAATCTTTTTATATATGTATACTGGCCGAAGTATCTTTAATTTTGAGAACTATGAATGCCGGTTTAGGCAGCCTCTATCTTCATGATGAATAAGGCATCATCAGTTCACCATCCAAGACGTGTTCTATGGTGTTCATTGCGTGAGATCCTTCTTTATCTTTCTGTAAAACGTCTTCTTATAACTTTGAAGTGGATGTAGTAAAATCGTCAGGAGTACGTCATCTACTTACAAGCAAGTTAATGTAGACAGTTGTGAGGAATAAACTATTTCCTACATGAGATATGTGAGGAGTTCATCGTGATTCCAAGTATTGCGGTCTACCTGCAGGAGGATGGCCAAGGTCGAGATGAGGACGGAGGAGGAGAAGGCAATCAGGAGAATGCGGTCCATCACCATGGCGAGGAACTTCCAATCTTCACGATTCTGGAGACACATTTTGGATGTAAGTTCCCCTACAAATCTCACCAATGTATAAAATTAAAGTATATGTATCACCAGAATGTATCTTAAAAATAGGACATTTTCAAAATCGTACTTATCATAAAAAAGTTGTTTTTTTTTTCAAGAAAAAACTGTAAATATATTTTTTATTTGAATCACAACATGTTTAATCCAATCTCTTCATGAAAATATTTTTCGTTTCTTGAAAAAAATATTTTGTAGCTGAAAATATCAACAAGTGTATCAATGTCAAATGATAATTAATGTATAACATGCTCCTCATGGAAATATTACATACCAAATAGCATCATCATCATCGACATATTAGCATCCTCTATCGCTGAGAAGTGGAATACGTTTTAACGTTTCAATAATTGTTCATAAAGGACACATCTTGGATTCAATAAATAATCTTTTATTTCCGATATTTCAATGGGCTAAACGGCCATCTTTTTCAAGGATCTCATCCCCTCTCGCGGCAAGCCGCGCATTACACTTGAGACACGGGCGTCTCACAATCTCTTCGGGCGAAAATCATCCAAATGAAAATGTAATGTATACAAATAAATATCGTACAATACTAATTAAAATAAATGAATAAATAGAGTGAAAAGTAAATATCTATATATACAAAATAAATAATCGGCTATTGCATTATGAATGAAGACATTTCACTGAAGTTCATATATACATAGAGGTTCCTATTCTAGGAGCATCTAAATTGTGTGTACATGTCCGGTATATCGATCTTTCGGTTTATGCTATTTCTGTCTTCCAAAGAACTCCAACTCTCCAAGAATAGCCTGCTGTGCTTTTCTTTTATATCTTGGTGTATTATTGATGTTTGTTCAAAGTCTGGAATGTGGCCATTGATGAGAGCATGATCTACTAATAAGGAGGTCGGGTTATGGTGTTTTAGGGCTGATTTGTGCTGGTTGATTCTTTCTATTAATGGTTTACCGGTTTCTCCTATGTAGACGGCTTGACAATTAAAACTATTTCTATAGGCCTACCTTTTTACTTCAATGATAGAAATTGAGATAGGTAGGAATGACTCATCAGTGTCTCCACTGTCGGTTTCAATAGTTTTTATCTCCAGACAGCTCTACTTTATTTCTAAAGTCCCAGAACCTTATGTCCATAATTCCTTAGATTCACACTTACCCTGTATTCCTTAATAAATAAAAATAAAGATGGAGTTTAAACTGGCGTAACCACTGAGAAGATTTACCACTGATGAGTCAGTCCTTCCAATATTTTTCTTACCGCAGTAGGGGCAGTAAGAATTTACTTTTAATTGATAAATAAAAAGTAGTCTCAAAGTAATCTCAATACTTATTACATATCGCATAATTATGTCTTATATATAAACCCCACTTCTAGAATCAGAAAGTTCCAAATGGTGATTTATAGCTTTAGTAAAATACAATTATTATCATCATCCACATCATCATAATAGCACATTTTCCCCTCTATCGCGATATATAGAAACAGATTTTAAAAAGTAGTGTTAAAGGTTTATTCAGTTTTACCTACTAACTATATTACCCACTGAATATCAAATATACAATGTAAATGATAAGTTTCGTATCGATAACAATATTGAAACCGAAAAGTTTTGCATCACTTGTTTTTTTTTGTTTTTTTTATTTGGACATGTAACCTTTGAACTCCCATCAGCAATCCAATCTACAAGGTGCGTTCAATAATTTCCAGGACTGCTCTGTATCTTTGAAAAATAAAACAAATAAAAAAACTAATTTAATATTTTTCAAAATATGCGCCTCCTGCCTCAATACCCCTGTTTCATCTTTTTTTCCAATTGTCGAAGCAGGAGATAAAATCACTTTTTGAGAGGTTCCTCAAGGTTGCCTTCGATTCAGCTTGTATCATATCAACGTTGTCAAATTTCCTTCTTTTTAACTTCATTTTCAATTTAGGATAGAGGAAAAAGTCATTGGGGGCTAAGTCGGGGGAATAGGGTGGATGAGGGATCTGTATGGTTGAATGCTTGGCCAAGAACTGCAAAAAAACATGGGCTGTGTGCGGCCGCGCATTATCGACGTGAAGTATCCAGTCATTGTTTTGCCATCTTTCAGGTCTTTTAAGGCGCACTGCCTCCCTTAAGCGCCTCATTATCCCCAAATAAACCTCTTGATCAATTGTACGTCCGAAAGGAATAAATTCATGGTGAACCAAACCATTAAGATCAAAAATGTAACAAGCAATGTTTTGACTTTGGATTTTGTAAATCTTGCCTTTTTGGGTTTCGGTTCCCCTCTTTCAATCCATTGGCTGAATTGACGTTTGGTTTCCGGGTCATACTGATACACCCATGTCTCATCCCCGGTAATGATTTTTTGCATCCATTCTGGATCGGTCCGAGTCATTTCAACCATGTTTTTGCAGATATCCATTCTAACCTGCTTTTGTTCTTCTGTTAGAATCCGGGGAACAAATTTTGAAGACGTCCGGATCATGTCCAAATCTTTTGTTACTATTTGATGACACAGTCCTACAGATAGTCCAGTCTCTGAAGATAAGTCTTTAATAGAAATTCTTCTGTTAGATTTAATTAATTATTTTATTTTGAGCTTGTTTTCCTCGCAACGTAATGATCTTGGACGCCCAGTATGCTGATCATCGTTTACCTTTTCCCGACCTTTTTGGAAGCGTGAAAACCATTCAAAAGTTCTTGAATGGGATAAAGCTGCATCGCCAAAAGCTTCTTTAATCACTTCATACGTCTCAGTAGCACTTTTTTTTTATTTAAAACAAAACTTAATGCAGATTCTCTGCTCTTTGAAAATGGCCATTTTAAAATTAGAAATGCGAACCTTACAAGGAAAGTGTTTTGTTCTATTTTTAGATCGGCGCGTGCGCCACGAGGCTAGTGCTTTCAGTCAGGTATGGTCGAATGTCCAATATTTAACTCTGTATAAAAAAAAAATTATTTAACTTTTTTATTTATTTTATTTTTTAACCAGTCCTGGAAATTAATGAACGCACCTTGTATATCGCGCCTCACCTTGTTGAGGCGATCCCGCTCTCGCCGGATGGCCGCCACGGTGAAGACAGCGTGGCAGCTCCGCAACCAGGTCGGGCTCAGATGCTCGGATCCCGCGCGGGCCGGTGACACGCCGCGTCGCCCGGGGCTCTCTTCGGCAGGCCGCAGGTCCGAGGAGCGGTACAGGCCCAAGTAGGGCGGTAAACGCTCGAGGAAGATGGAGCGGACGCCGGGGGAGATCGTCTGCACGCTGGGCCTGAAGTGGACGTTGAGAACGACGACTGTGGCGCAGATGGAGAGGATGACGTGCACCATCGTCGCCAGGATGTACTTGCCTGGATCACATTGACTGGCTAGATTTATAATTGATAACAGGTAAAATAAACAGAAATAGACCTTAATAACAATTTATTTATGGCTACACCAGATTCATTTTGTAATTGATTGATCCTAACATTGAGCTTTATAGCTTAACGCATAGATTTTTGTTTTATACTTAAAACACTATATATATACAATAACCTTATTAATTTCCGTCAGTAACACCATTTTATAAAGCTAAATATTGAGTGAGTGCAGCATTAAAAACTCCGTGTAAATAAAATAGCATATTTAAAAAAAAAACTTTTAAATAATATATTCAAGATATTTTTTCCTATATAGACAAAAATAAATAAGACAGAATATTAAATTAAAATTTGATATTCTTTTTGTAGCATAAATTTGTTAAATACAGGATGGCAAGAGATTTGTAACAAACTACTGATTGTATAGAGGCAATGGGAATTTATTTAGGGTGGAGGTATGCTAACCCTGAAAACAAGTCTCAATGACAAGCAAAAAAAAAAAAAAAACGAGAGCCATATAAAAATGTTCGAGCATCATTTATTCGTAAGTACTCATTATTAAAACTAAAAGACTCACCAAGAAGAGGAACAACGTGGCTTGTTGGAGGGATGAGGTCCCCTAGAAGGAGGAAAAAGACAGTGAGCGACAAGAAGACGGTGGCACACAGAGTGATCTTCTCGGCGCTGTCGGCTGGCAGGAGGAACACCATCACGCTCAGCACGGAAATGAGGGCGCAGGGGCAGAGCAGGTTCACGGTGTAGAAGAGGGTACGCCGGCGGAGGGTCATGTTGAACTTGAGGTCGACGTAGGGGAACTGGCAGCAGGCGTAGCGCACGAGGTGGCGCGAGGCCGGGGCGGCCAGTACGTCCCACTCGTAGTTCTCCTGGTAGGCCGAGAGGTCGATGCCGTCCTGGATCACCTCACTGTCCTCGCGCTGGTGCCGGTGCCGGAGGTTGATCTGCAACAAACGTTTCCTAAATAACCCATAGTCATATTCAGTGTTGGTTAAAATTTAACAATGATTACATTTTCTGCAATGTTCTGCTGAAGTTGTACCTTTTAGCATATAAATCGGGATTCAGACAATAACTCTAAATATATTTGATACAGAGTGACCTTTATTGAAGACACACGAGAATAAAATGTGGGAACAAAATTGCCTCCGTCTCCTTGAAAAAATAAAAAATAGACAACGGGCAAGATCAAATAATTTTCACTTCTTTAAGTTTTGTCCATGAGTGTATGTAATAGATTATCTCTATAATATATCATTCTTCTTGAAATATATAAAACTTTGGTGTAATTGTTTAATCTTTACATACATTTTAAGACATTTTGTATGTTTGGCTTTAGTGTCGTGAGATAAGTCGGGCACCTTATTTATGTCGTATGTCCACGAGCCAATCTTCATGTGACAGTTCTGAACGTCAAAGGGGAAGTAGGTGACGTCGAAGTCGCAGAAGCTCTTGTAGGTCGCGGGCGGGCGCCAGTACACCTCGCCCTTGTAGGACAGCGTGGCCTTGTTGCTCAGGCTCAGCTCGAAGTTGCCGCCGGCGCTACGCAAGCCCACCCCGAGATGTAGTGATTTAATCAAGAAGTAATCATAATAAGATAAAACCTTTTCTAAGTGTTTGTTATTTTAAGAATAAGTAAGCCATTCTACCAGCTAAAAATATCTTTGGCAAATTATGAAGATTTGTGGATCTCTCATGAAATAAAGTCCGCCCGGGACTGAGAAGGATCATTAGCCCGATACCATTGTCTCCAGGTTGACGCTTCTCAGTTTTCTAAAGCTGGTGTTGTGGCTTTGTCACCGACCTGAGTCCGCTAGTTTGCTGAGACGGTCAATAGCGCCTATTTTACCGCGAGAGGCGTCCTTTATTTTATAAATCACTAGCCGAATGACCCGGGCAACGCCCGGGTTTTACCCGATTAAATGTTTTTTATTCAAATACTATTCATTATATATACAATTATAAATTGGCACCGTGGATGTCACTTTTGTGAAACGTCCCGCTCCAAACTTTGTGTGTTTTTAAAATATATAAAAAAAAATGTAAATTTTCACAACGATATTTGAAAATTATATTATTTTGATTTTCAAATACTATTCGTTACAATTATAAATTGGCGCCGTGGATGTCACTCTTGTGAAACGTCCCGCTCCAAACTTTGTGTCTGAGAAGCGATATTTTTATAGAAAGATGATCTGGCTTTTGTTTTCTGCTCGAATGAATGTTTTTCTGTTAGAATTTTGTTCCTGCGTACAAAAAAAAATGAACTGGTTTCACCCGTGGTCTCTGCTTTTTGGAATTTTTCCCGATATAATTTTGTATCTGATAATCAAACATGATACAGCAATATTGTCATCATCATTTTCTGACTAAAAAAAAAACAACTATTTTTGCCCAGAACCTGTCAATTTTATTTTTTATTGGCTAAAAATCCGATAAATATATTTTCCAGATTTTTCTCTATGTCCTGTCAAAACACGTTTTACATGTACATTAGGTCAGCTGATATTACCTCCCATCTTCACCACTAGAGGCGCTGCTTGCGAGCGAAAAGGCAAATTTGCAACGCAATTTGCAAATAACTCGAAGAATATTCGGGATAGAGACCTGAAATTTTCACTATAAGTTTTTCCAGATTCTACTCTATATACTGTTAAAATTTCAGTCAGATTAGTTACGTATTGTGGACGTGTATAGCCGACATAGATACCCACATACATACATACATACATACACTGACTTTTATATATATAGGGATTATCCTCCCGGCAAAATTTCTATGTATATTTTGGCCATAGATTCGGCCTAGCCACTCTGCCAGCTAAAAACCTCTTTAGCAGATTGTGAAGATTTCATTTGATTCCTTGTGGACCTCTCTCTCTCTCTCTCTCTCTCTTGAAATAAACCAGTCCTGGACTAACGAGGTACATAACCCTAAACCATGGTCTCCAAGTGGACGCTTCTCAGTTTGTCAAAGCTGGTGTTGTGACTTTGTCACCGACCCGAGGCCGCTAGTTTTCGGCGACGGTCAATAGATGGCAATTAGTTTAGTTTATCCTCCCGGCATATATATAATACATTAGCGCGCCATCTGTTATGAGAATTATTATAGACGCGTATGACTCTTTTAAAAATTAAACAAATTTATTGTATATGTGAAGCATCTGGGTGATACTGAAGTGTAATGAAAGTTAATGCACTGAAACTTTTTCAATTAAAATAGCAGCATTATTCTTGGTATCAATAGAACTCTAGGGCACATAGAGCAAAAAATATTAAACTTATTAATAATTTCTTAATTTGATAATAAAATTTATTTGACCTGAAAAGACCTCAAACATTTTCTAAACCCATGTTATTATCAACAATATGTCCTTTACGTAAGGTCTCAACGTATTAAAATAATTCACAATGCATCTACATAAATATATATACTGTCATAAATAATTTACAATGCATCTACCTAAACGTATCAATATGCATAATTTATAATGCATATCTCTACCTAAAGGTATATATCGGTATGAAGAATTCACAATGCATCTACCTAATATGGACAAAATAATGGACTAGACTTAAGGAAGTTGTACGTTTTAGCGTGTATATCGAGATTCAGACAATATAGCTGGAATATATTTGATACACAATGACTTTTATTGAAGACACACAAGATAATCTAGTGTGAACAAAAATGCCTCTGTATCCTTAGATTAAAAGACTTTCTACTTTCTTAAGTTCTGTCCATGAGTGTACTATCCTATATATAACACAATATATCCTAGTGACAGCTAATAATATCAACAATAATATGTGTAACTTATACGTAATAGCTAATAGCCATTATAAAACTAACATAAAATAATAGAATTCCCAACCCATATGATAATCCATCGAATAAAACAAACAATAGTAAAATATGTAAATACCTTAATCAAATAAAAACATATCTTATGCAAAATAATATGCAAAAATATCCTAGTGTATATGTATATATTAGATGTAGATAGATTCATAATAGTTTTAGCATCAGGCGGCGTTATATTCTTAATGTATTGTTCTCCTGTGGAAGGGCAGACAA
The DNA here is from genome assembly GCA_030710605.1 of Cordylochernes scorpioides. Lineage (NCBI taxonomy): Eukaryota > Metazoa > Arthropoda > Arachnida > Pseudoscorpiones > Chernetidae > Cordylochernes > Cordylochernes scorpioides. The sequence goes on from CP092886.1 coordinate 16,158,903, forward strand.
GCCCGAAAGCTTGAGATGATCAAAAATAAAGATACTTATCTCCATAAACGTTTATATTCTGATATCAGATATCCAAAGGAGATTTAAATTGATTCATATGAAAGATACATATATGCAAAGATGCACCAGGTTTGCCTCCAGACCTGCTCTAGCAAACATTTAAATTTTTGACAAAATCAATAAGGAATCTAGGGCTAGGTTTCGGTTTACATTTTTTTTTTCAAGCTTTCGGGCTAACATGCCCTTCAACACGGAGACCTAGAAGTATTACTTCTAGCCAAAACACCAGCTATCAGATAACATCCAGACATTACCAATATACGACATTGTAGAACGACATTTGAAAATTATCCCGTATGTGTTTCTTTTGAACGAAAAATCGATATTTATTTAATATGTCCAGGGTAGCCTAGTGGACATGGCATCTGCCCGGTAAGCAGAACACTGTGGTCTCGATTCCCATCTCTGGACACTTTATTTTTCCGTTTATAATTACTCTTCACAATTAATCCTTTCATACTTCATCCCTAAGGTTAGAAATAATCATTATTTCTCCTTAAAATAAATTTCGATTTTTCGTTCAAAAGAAACACATGCGGGATTATTTTCAAATGTCGTTCTACAATCATAAGCCGCATTATATTGTATTATAAAAATACGGCATTGTGTAATTGTAGTGGTTACTTGTTGTAGAGGACAAGGTCGGGCTTCCAGATAGTGTCGGGCGGGATGTGGAGGCGGTGTAGGCCACCGTAGAGTGTAGGATCCCAGGAGAGCTTGTAGTCGATCCAAAACTGCTAACAGTTGTATGAGCTTACTTGTGTTTCAATATAATTAGATTTCTGCGATTTTGAGAGTTTAAAAGGACCAACAGATGACAAGATAAAGGTTTATTGATTGGAACTATTTCGCTGATTATTTTCAAAATGTTCTGCAACTTTACTCTCTGGGAAGGAAAAGTATCTTGGAAGGGCTTGACTCATAAACACTTATATAGGTCAATGTAAATGTTTTTAAAAATGGTTTGAAATTACACTCATGGACAAAATTTAAGAAAGTTGTACCTTTTAGCATGTATATCGATATTCAGACAATAACTCTGGAATTTATTTGATACACGATGCCCTTTATTGAAGACACACGAGATAACCAAGTGTGAACAAATGTGCCTTTGTCTCCTTAAAAAAGAAAAAATATATATATAGGCCACCGGCGACATAAAAAAATTCACTTCCTCAATATTTGTTCATGAATGTATATATTATTTTTAATTTTAGAAAATTATATAAAAATTAACAAAACTCTCATAGAAAAGCTAAATCTATATGAGAGGAGATCCCTCAAAGTCATATAGCCTGTTATGATTTCTCTCTGGTTTGAAAATTAGAACATTTTAATTATATTAATTTTTTTTTAATGTTTATATGAACTCTCTAACATTTGATAGAACTGTATAGATTTGTATATAAAATAAAAACAGCTGTATTTACTTACGTGTTCCACCCATACGTTCAAGGTCATTATCTGGTACTTGAAATTCTGCACCAACAGTTTCTTTGAGATTAGGCTCAAATATATTACAATATGGGTCTTCATTTTCTGTAATTATATCATTCTCTCTCAACAAATAAAATATGGATGGAAATAATAGAAAAGTGACAAGGGTATTTCAAACAATTTTAATATTATAATGCATTATATCAATCTATCAGTTATGAAAATTCGAAACTATTATAGACGCTTATGATTCTTTTAAAAATAACACAATTTCTACTGCCCTTACTGGAATGGAAAAATTAATGGGAGGGCTTGGCTCATCAGTGGTGAACCCTCCCAGCGGTTTCGCCAGTTTAATCTACCATACCGCTGTTTAATTTAATATTGCAATGGTGATACTGAGAGAATATAGGAATTGGAGGGAAAAGAAAGCAGGTTAGATTTACTCTATTTTTCTACTTAAAATTCGCTATAAGGTTGTATAGCAGGCGGATACCCACCACGTCAACGAGCTGGAGCAGCTTGAGGTTGACGAAGACGGTCAAGGGCTCGGAGTTGTTGAGGACCGGCGGCACGGCGCGGTCGTAGTCCAGCAGGAGCTGGCGGTAGAGGCGCGAGGCCCCGGGTGTAGCCGCCCCTGAAGCCAATAGAACGGCTTCCTATTTTATTGAGATTATAGTGTGTATGAGTGCTGATAATTATAATGAGTGCATTGTGTGTGAATATTGATAATTGTAATGAGAGTATTGTGTGTATGAGTGTGCTGGTAATTATTTTTAGAGTATTGTATGTTGGGGGGGGGGGGGGGGTATTGATAATTATAATTAGAGTATTGTATGTTAGCTCTAATTATATAATTATCAAAACCAACATACAATATTATGTTTATAATTATCAAAACCAACATACAATACTCTAATTATCATTATCAAAACCAACATACAATACTCCAATTATAATTATCAATACTAACATACAATACTCTAATTATAATTATCAAAACCAACATTCGATATTCTAATTATAATCATTAAAACTAACATACAAAATACTCTAATTATAATTATCAATACTAACATGCAATACTCTAATTATAATTATCAAAACTAACATACAATACTCTCATTATTATTATCAAAACCAACATACAATACTCTAATTATAATTATCAAAACTAAAACATACAATACTCTAATTATAATTATCAATACTAACATACAATACTCTAACAGAGCAACAAAGTCTGGTTTCACCATGATAACGCCACAAGTCATACCTCATCTTCAACCCAAGCTTATTTGGAAGATCTAAGGCAAAGAACAGGAATCAACACTATTCCAAAGAACAGAACCCCTGTGAAATCTCCTGATTTAGCCCCGATGGATTTTTGCATTTTTGGATGCCTTAAAAGAGCACTTGGAAAGAGACACCATAGGACAATTGAAGGGCTCTGGAAAGTGGTAAAGAAGGAATGGGAACTTTTGAGTAGGACCATGATCAGAAAGTGTCTGCTATCGTGGAAAATCAGGTGCCGTTCTGTAAATAAACAAAAAGCTTTCAAATAGAACATTTGAAAATTCTCAAATATGGTGTTAATTTTTAATATTTTATAATAAAACTTGTTTCCTATAAGTGTGAACACCCTCTGTAATTATCAATATACTAACATACAATATTCTAATTATAATTATCAATACTAACATACAATACTCTAATTATAATTATCAAAACCAACATACAAAATACTCTAATTATAATTATCAATACTGACATACAATACTCTAATTATAATTATCAATACTGACATACTGAAATGGTGATTCTAATTTTCGTCACATTCTTCTTGTTATTTTATCTTTTGAAATTTAACTTTGCTTTCTAAAAAATGTATTTAAGCCTTTTCGACGAATATTCCAAATAACACAAAGCTTAGCAAATTCAGATTCAAAACTTTGTAAAATTACATGCGTGATTTCTTGTAAGATCTACGATTCTTCAATCAATTCTAATTAGAAATACGTATTAATAGACATATTTTATAGTATCATCCCAATGTTAATTTATTTTTAAAAATTTATAAGCATGTAAAATTCTTTAAAATATTAACATCGCTCAATATCAAATATTGATTATCAATTAAAACATATTTCATCACTGAAGCTGCTTACCGTTTTGGAAAAGTAGCAAAACAATAAGAGTCTGAAACACCCAGAATTATTTAAAATGTTTACTAAAAAAGAGTTGTTTTGGAAAAAGAAACAAGAAATTAGTTATATAAATATACCTAGACGCCACATCGTAAGAGATTCAAAACTTTTTTGTTCTTTTAAGTTTCCCATATTTTTATTTTTAAGATGCGCTGGGAATCTAGTCCTTTCAAGATTCGGCCAGTACCACTGAACTGTGAAAATAACTGCATGAAATATCAAGTGAAAATTTCACCATGATTTTTATGAAAATCATCGACTCAATTTTTGATTGTGCTTTAAAATACAAAACAAAGATTTTACTATAAATAAAGGATTATTGTGCCACCTTAAATCTAGAATGGAATTTTCCTACAGAGCTATAGGGGGAAAATGAAATTGTTTTTAATTTGAGAGAGAGAGAGAAAAAAATTAAAAAAAAAAATTATTTTCAAATTAATTTTACATCTTCATTAAAGACAGGGACTGGAGTTATAAAGCAAAAAAAATCTAACTCGCGTTAAAATAGAGGCAAAAACAATGGTGGTGTCTTGTCCATCTCCATGGAAAGGGGAGTTGCCATTGCCCTGTTAGTCTGCCTACATTTCAGAGTTCCCTGTAGGCCTTCACGGTTACCGTAGCGGCTCGGGGCTCACGACACCGTACTTAGCCCTACAGGGTAATCTATTAGTCATCCCTGTAAACTAGAAGACTCGTACTATTGTATTATACGAGGTGTGTTCAAAAAGTATCGCGACTTTTGAAATTTCGCGGGTTACGTACTGTATATTCGAATTTCGATCTTTTTGTGGCTTTATGTTGGTACTCATGTCTCTCACTTATGCCGACAAGCTCGGCCATTTTGAATGTTCACTTAATTGTTGACAGCTGCTTTGCTTGCAGGTGTTTTGGATCGTCTTCGATTTTTACCTATTTAAAAAAATGGATCAAAGAACCTGTATCAAATTTTGTGTGAAAAACGAAATTAAGTGCGCGGATGCATTCCGAATGTTGACTGTGGCACACGTAGAAGCTACCTTGGACCGAAGCAACGTTTATCGGTGGTACAAAATGTTCTCAGAAGGCCGAGAAGATGTGAACGACGAAGAGCGTGCCGGACGCCCGAGCACTTCAACAACAGACGAAATAATTTATGAAGTGGAGAAAATGATATTGGCCAATCGTCGAATCACCGTTAGAGAACTTGCTGAGGACCTAAACATATCGATTGGCTCGTGCCATTCGATTTTATCAATGATTTGGGCATGAGACGGGTCGCCGCGAAATTCGTACCAAAATTGCTCAATTGCGACCAAAAACAGCATCGCATGAACATTGCTAATGAGATGTTGGACTCTGTCCGCGACGACCCAAATTTGCTCCAGAGATCATAACTAGTGACGAAGCGTGGGTTTATGGTTATGACGTGGAAACCAAAGCTCAATCATCTCAATGGAAGCTGCCGCACGAACCAAGACCGAAAAAAGCGCGCCAAGTTCGGTCGAATGTGAAAGTTTAGCTGACAGTTTTCTTCGATTGCAGGGGCGTGGTGCATCATGAATTATTGCCACAGGGTAGAACGGTCAATAAGGAATATTACCTGCAAGTTATGCGCAATTTGCGCGAAGCAATCCGCCAGAAACGCCCGGATTTGTGGAGGAACAAAAATTGGCTTTTGCACCACGATAACGCCCCTGCTCATACATCGTTGCTTGTGCGCGACCTTTTGGCCAAAAACAACACACTAATGATGCCGCAGCCACCGTATTCCCCAGATCTGGCCCCCTGTGACTTTTTCTTGTTCCCTAAACTGAAGAGGCCCATGAAAGGACGACGTTACGCTACGCTTGACGAGATAAAGACGGCATCGAAGGAGGAGCTAAAAAAGATTTTTAAAAAATGATTTTTTGAAGTGCTTCGAAGATTGGAAAAACCGTTGGCACAAGTGTATAATATCTCATGGGGATTACTTTGAAGGGGACAAAATAGGTATTCATGAATAAATAAATAATTTTTGAAAAAACACAAAAGTCGCGATACTTTCTTAACACACCTCGTAATACTTTATTCTATTTTTTACAAATATATGTATAATTTGTTTATGACGTATAAACGTCTCGAGGAAAAAGGAAGACCAATACTGACGTTATGTCAAATAGTTATCACATCTCCCATCCCCCCCAGTTAACTACAGAATTACCTAGAGCAGAGAAAGATAGAGGAATATCATTCAAGCCAACCAAGTCTATAGATATTTGTAAGATTCTCTATATAGTGTTTTTTTTTCTACAGTTTTGTAGAATTGAAATTTGTTGATGGTGTATAAAGCAAACAAATATATAGAACGATTCTTTCACAGAAAAATAATCTGCAATTATAATTTACACTTGCGGACAAACTTAAGGAAGTTGTACCTTTTAGCATGTATATCGGGAAAATTTTACACAAATAAATTTACTGGCAATGCGTTTCTTTTTTAAATCTCTACAGACCTTACTGCCATGATATGATTTAATGAATGAGAGGGCTTGGCTCATCAGTAGTGAACCCTCTCAGCGGTTTCGCCAAATTAATCTCTAGACCGCTCTACTATTGTATTGGACTGGTTTTGTTATATACCCTGCATTTTCTATGGAAGGCAGCTAAATGGTGTTTAGTGAACTATGGACATAAGCTTATAGGTCTGTATAGACCTATAAGCTTATGTCCATAGTTCACTAAACACCATTTAGCTGCCTTCCATAGAAAATGCAGGGTATATAACAAAACCAGTCCAATACAATAGTAGAGCGGTCTAGAGATTAATTTGGCGAAACCGCTGAGAGGGTTCACTACTGATGAGCCAAGCCCTCTCATTCATTAAATCATATCATGGCAGTAAGGTCTGTAGAGATTTAAAAAAGAAACGCATTGCCAGTAAATTTATTTGTGTAAAATTTTAACGATAGTCGGCAATAAAATTTAATTTACTAATGTATATCGGGATTCAGACAATAACTCTGAAAGATATTTGATACACAGTGACCTTTATTGAATACACACGAGATATCCAAGTGTGTACGAAATTGCTTCTCTCCTTCGTAGGCGACATTTTTACTTTCTTAAGTTTTGCCCATGAGTGTAATTTCCTCATATACTCTCTTTAGACAGATTTTTCTATTCATAATTTTGAAAATACGTTATTATATTTACAACTAATGGCAAAGTTTGTACACACGTATAGAATGCATTTCGCTACACGTTTTAACCATATAGTATTTAATAAATATATTTAAGTTACCAAACAGCACAAAAAAAACACAAATATATGGTCTATGTATAATGAATATTCGCATAAATCTTACCTTATGCATTATGCGAATTTTCTGCCCGCTTTCAAGAGGAACGTCCAGTGTTGGAATGAGCAAATAATTAAGACAGTTTGTGGTCCCTGAAATAATTGCCTCCGTCATTTGGGCTCACGCAACTGCTCCTCAAAATAGCGACGACACGTATTGATTCGCCATTGTCGCAGAAAAATGCATTCTTAAAAATCGTTTGCAATCTATTCGTTACTTCAGATAATTATTAATATGTACGGCATATTTTTATTCCACAGACCTTTGATGTAAGACCATCTTATCTAAAAAATCCTTAAAGTGATCATTTTAAGCATTTCTTTGAGATCGAGAAAAAAATATTTACACAATGCCAAAAAAAAAAAAAAAGTTATCATATACATCGATGCGCAAAGAAGATACCAGATTAATTTAGATTATGAGCTGCATACGTTCAAACATTGCTAAATTATTAATATCAAAAATACACTCATTTACCTTTTTTATATTCTCTATCCATATTGAGCAGATTATTTCAAAATTCTTGCGCCCTGCAATCTTGAATTTCATATTCATCATCATATAGTTTATATAAAATTTCATTCGATAAATCTTCCCTCGGTGTGATTGAATAAAGTTGATGAAGCTTTCTATGATCATTATCTTTCTATTACAATCAACATAGGGGGGGGGGGGGGGGAGAAGTCCGACCACACCTCCCTGCGGTCACCCCTGGACCCTTGGAATATTCGACCAAATACTGGTTCGTTTCCAAGGTGACTAACGTGGCAACGGCACCCATTTTCCAATGAAGAGCCCCAAGATAGTGGATATTGCTGCTGCTGTGATGGAGATGTATGGAGACATCTGAGACTCTTCCTTGGACACGACAACAACAACATAGAGATATTATTTGACTCATTTACCTTTTTTGAAACATCAAGGATGTAATCAAATAAAATGGAGTAGTACTTTGTTAAACTTATATATGATTTTATTTATTGTTCTGTCCCCAACCAATTTTATTATTCCATTTTGAATAGTGTTAGAGAAATAAGAAACTGAGCAGTGTTTATGTTTTTGATGCAAGTAGCATTAATAATGGCTAGAAAAATCTATATAAAACATTAAAATTGCCTCGATTTACATTTATTATAATTCCAATAGATCTCTAAAAGTAATATTATTTTTATCATGGAATGAAATTATTTTTTTAATTATTATTTAATTATCCCTAGTACACGTGGTACAGGCCATGATAATCATGGTGGGTAGTTAGCGACTGCTTTTTACTGTAAGCGCACCACATGTCTACACATGTAAAAAGCAGTTCGACTTTGCACTTACAGATGTGCCAAAGCCCCGTTTGGTTACTTGCACTCGCTGGTGGGGTTGGAATTTTGCAAGAATCGGGGGCCATTGGAGCATTTTTTTTTTTAATCAGAAAAAAGTGTCCAATGCGGGAATCGAACCCGGGTCGTAGTGGTCGAAAACCAAACGGGTGGAATGAAATAAAGTGTTAAAGTGCAAATCGGGAAGTGTGCGCTTGAATATTGTCAAAGAAAAATGATTGTAACACACACTATATACGAGAACAACTCGTATATAACAAGTTGGGAATAAATTAACACAAAGCAATAACGCGCCATCTATACATAAAAATAAAAGGATTTAAAAGCGCGAATGTTTCTTTTATACATAAAACTAACTTCTACTGTCCTTACTGCGATGAAAAAATATATTGGGAGGGCTTGGCTCATCAGTGGTGAACCCTCCCAGCGGTTTCGCCAATTTAATCCACCAAACCGCTTCTCAGAGCTCTAATACTGTATTGAATATTCTGCTTTTATATGCTACACTGAAGGATGGAATCTTAGAAATGTTTTTCAAGCGAACTATGGACATAAGCTTATAGGACATTAGAATTAAATTCAAATATTTGCTTCGAAGCAAATATTTGAATTTAATTCTAATGTCCTATAAGCTTTTATGTCCATAGTTCGCTTGAAAAACATTACTAAGATTCCATCCTTCAGTGTAGCATATAAAAGCAGAATGATTCAATACAGTATTAGAGCTCTGAGAAGCGGTTTGGTGGATTAAATTGGCGAAACCGCTGGGAGGGTTCACCACTGATGAGCCAAGCTCTCCCAATATATTTTTTCATCGCAGTAAGGACAGTAGAAGTTAGTTTTATGTATAAAAGAAACATTCGCGCTTTTAAATCCTTTTATTTTATATATATATATAACAAGTTGTTTATTTATATAAAAACTCTAATCTTATTATAGTTTTCATTATCGTGTTTTAAATAGTATCATCGATTAATGTTTATTTTATCGTAAAAAAAATATTTCTTTTCTCAATTTTCTTAATACAAGACATTGAATACATGGCTGCAAGAGTCAAATGATCTGCTCAGTTAATAGTAGCAGACGATAATAAAGCACCTTGTTGCAGATCTGCGCCTGCGCGCGCTAGTGATACAGGCCATGATAATCATGGTGGGTAGTTAGCGACTGCTTTAACTGCAGGTGCACCGCATGTCTACAAATGTAGACAAAAGTTTGACTTTTGCACTAACAAGTGTGCCAGAGCTCTCTGCTAGGTTATTTGTACTTTCTGCTGGAGTTGAACTTTCGAAAATTTCGGGAACCATTGAAACATTTTTTTACAGAAAATAAAGCCTATTGCGGGATTCGATCCTGAGTTATGGCAGTCGAAAATGGGTGGTTTATACCACTTCTCCTCTAATCCCCTTATTTGATTATATAGATTAAAATTTTGTGGAAAAGAAATGTTAAGGTTATATATTATATAATTCTAATGAATATATTTGAGCAATTATTTTTATATAATTATGATATATAAATTACTTCATTTATGATCTCAAAAATCAGCCTAACAATGATTTTGGCAAGCATTTCCTTAGATATTTACATTTTTGGGAACACATATTCTTCTGAATTGAGCTTAAATAAATATGGAGGAGAAACGAGCCCTTTTGTTAGATAAAATAAGACAGTTTACGCAGAAAAAAGTGGATAGACCTTTACGTTATAAACCTTTGAAGGCATTGGGTCAAATTGGGTCAAAACTTTTCAAGTATTTTTGCCTAATCCAACTCAATGTAACCATACACGATTAGAATTGTTGTTGAAGAATCCATGCTTGATGATTGGTAGCAAAGAGAACAGTAGACTTGGAGTGGCAGAAAATCTCTCATTATACAGAGGCTGTTCCATTTTTAAAAGAACGATTTTGTAAGGCTGTAGCTCGCGAAAGAACCGTGTTGTGGAATAATGGAGATCCTTTATTCCGGACGCCGTCCAGACGGCTCAGGTGACGACTGTAAACAAACAAGCCTCGGCGGCGCCAGCCGCCAACAAAGGACCAGAACACGGCCTGGTCTGCTACCGACCAGTTGGGTGTTTTCCTCTGTCCTCTTAAGTTGTATTAAATAAAGTTAGTTAGAAAGAGACTTTTACCCTCTCCTTTCTGCTATTTAGTGATCTTATTTAAATCCTTGCAACAGCCCACAAAGAATCATCACTGCGAATTCTTCTACCGAATTTCGCATCAGTGTTTTGTGAAACTATTACCCGACATTTCTTCACAAAGTGGCGTCCCCGGGTGGGCTTCTGACAAGGCAAGATCAAGTGGATTAACGGCGGAGTACAAGTTCAAGACTCAAGATAAGTACCTTTTGTTTTACCCTCTGTTTATAGTGGTTTTTGAAAAATGGAAATTTTAAAAAGACATAGAAATTTACTTAGAAAGCGACTAACTCGCAGCTTGAAGACGACAGAAGAGTTTCTGTCAAGTACTCCACCGATACCTGTAGAGGACATTGAATATAATAGGGAGATCATTGAAGAAATTCACAGTGAGCTTCTTGTGATCCAAAGCATGATAAGAGACTTCATGCTAACTTCAGACGTTAGCGAAGAGGAACTAGAGCAAGACGATGAGGAAGCCTTGCAATATACCCAGAGATATAAGAGGATATATAAAAAATGTCTCGCTCTTGTTGAACCCAGGATCACTGCATCCAGTCCCACGACCAGTGAAGTGAGCTTCGCTTCTAGCTCACACCATAGAACTGTAAAACTACCCAAGATAGAATTAAAGAAGTTTACAGGAGAAATAAAAGATTGGTTGGGATGGTGGGCACAGTTCAACAAGATACATGTCGATCCCACTTTAGAAGACTGCGACAAGTTTCAATATCTTGTACAGTCTATGTCGCCGGGAACCAGAGCTAGTAAACTGGTTGATAGTTACCCCCTGACTGCCGAGAATTACCCCAAAGTTATAGAAACTTTGACAGAAAGATTTGGAAGGCCTGAGTTGTTGCAACAAGTCTATGTCAGGGACCTTATCCGCCTTATGATCGATTGCTCCTCCAAACAACAGTTGAAGGTGACTTCATTTTATGATGAGTTGGTGACTCATTTGAGAGCATTGGAATCCTTAAAGATTGAGGCCAGACAGATGTCTGTATTTATATTTCCAATGATTGAGGCATGTCTCTCAGAGGAACTCATGAAGGCTTGGCAAAAAAGCCCCCTCCATGATGTCAAGATTGATGCTAATGATTCGACTCAAACTAGAGTTGACCTAATTATGGAGTTTCTCCAAAAGAAAGCTGCAGCAGAACAAGACAGAGCCTTAGCTGGATCCAAGTTTAGACTCAAATCTCTGAAACAGGATAGAAACGTGGGCAAACAATCACATCCTGCTAAGATACCTACGGCCACTGGACTCTTTGCTGGACGTGCCAAAAATTGCATCTTTTGTAATAAAGATCATAAAAACACAGAATGTCTTGCTGCGCGCAGAATGAGCATTAAAGAAAGAAGAGAGCGTATTAAAAACGCTAAATGTTGTTTCTCCTCCTGCCTCCAACCAGGTCATATCTCTTCTAATTGTAGAAGGCGTATAACTGAATGTATTCGATGTAAGAAGAAGCACCTTTATATTTTATGGCCTCTTAATGCTCCTGGACGAGAGTCAGCGGATGAAGACAAAGAACAGGTGGAAGACTGTGACGTTTCTTCTACAGTTGAAAACGGAGTTTCATTCTCCGGTCTTAGCGCTTCGTCTCTGATTTTGCTACAGACTCTGAAGATTAAGGTCGAAGGTGCGACTTCGGCGAAAGTAGTGCGTGCCCTCCTTGACACAGGTTCCCAACGATCCTATATTTTGTCTAAAACTGCACAGGATCTCGGACTATCTCCCATTGGCCAGGAATCACTTAAACATGTGGTGTTTGGAGGTCATACTAGTCAAAGTGTCCACCAAGAATACAGAGTCAATTTGGGTCATGCATCGGGGAATTTTAAGATGGTAGCGAAGCTTCTTGACCAACAAAAAATCTGTGGTAACCTACCAAGATTGAGCCGCGGGCCATGGTTGAAATAACTCAAAGCCCGCAGAATCTGGGTTCCTGATATTGGAAAGGATGACATGGAAATTGAAATACTTCTAGGATGCGATGTGTTGGGATCTATTTTCATGATGAAATCTTGTGTGTTGTCAAATGGCTTGACTGCGTCGCAGACGCGCTTTGGATGGACTTTAATGGGAGAATGTCAACCAGGTAGTGACGTTTCACTCGCTCATCATGTTACAACGATGACAATTTCGGAGAGCAGTATAACCAATCTGTGGCATCTCGATGTTCTTGGCATTATGGATCCTATTGAGGTTAAACAGAGAGATCAGAGAGACGCACTGGCGCGTCGACATTTTCTAAAAACAGTCCAACATTCTGTTTCTGGAAGATATGTTGTTTCCCTCCCGTGGTCTGTAGAGAAAGCTAAAATCGCGGACAACAGGGAGGTTGCTATGAAGAGATTAGAACAGACGACTAAGAAATTAATCTCTTTGAATCTTTATGAAGACTATGATGATATTTTCCGAGGCTAGTTGGATGATGGGATAATTGAGAAAGTCCCAGCTGAACAACACGACGCTGAGGCCTTCTACCTGCCTCATCGTCCGGTGGTGAAACTCTCCAGTGGGACTACGCCTATCAGGCCTGTCTTTGATGCTTCTAGCAAGGTCTATAAATCCCCATCTTTAAATGACTGTCTTGAAAAGGGACCTAACCTCATAGAGATGATTCCCAACCTTATGCTAAGGTTTAGAAATGGCAAGTTTGGTGTCGTGGCAGACATTAAGAAAGCGTTTCTTCAGATTGAGGTAAATGAAAGGGACAGAGATTACCTGCGTTTTCTGTGGTATTCCCAAAATGGAGAAAAGACAGAAGTATTCCGACATAGACGTGTCGTTTTTGGTGTTAACTGTAGTCCTTTCATTTTGGGGGCAGTAATCGAATACCACCTATCTAATGTTCGACCTGACATAAACCGTTAGCTCAGAGGTTGCAGAAATCCTTTTATGTGGACAATTTAGTCACAAGCGTGAACTCTTTTGAAGAGTTACAAGATCTCAAATTGACCGCAACGTCCATCATGTATAATGCTCGGATGGAGCTAAGCCGTTGGGAGCATAGCCTGGACGTGGCCTCCGATACTTACCCCTTTGAGAGAGCAGAGATATCTAAAGTGCTTGGTATATGTTGGGATGAAAGGGAAGATTGTTTGTCATGTGAAATTTCCGTAGCCATACCCCCCAAGATAACCAAAAGGAGTATCCTGTCCTTCTTAGCTCAGATATATGACCCTATTGGATTTCTGAACCCAATATTAATAAAGCCTAAAATTCTATTGCAAAAAGCTTGGACTCTAAAGTTGGCATGGGACGATGAATTGGACCGTCACTACAAGGATGAACTAAGCCTATGGTTCGACGACCTTCAGCTGCACAAAGGCATGGCAATTCCTAGGAATTTCAATCCATTGATGGTACCGCAGAAGGACTGGCAGATACACACGTTTGTTGATGATAGTAGTGAAGCTTATGCTGCTGTGGTCTTCCTTCGGACTCGGGTTGGTGACAAAGTTGAAGTGCATATGATGGCGGCTAAGTCTCGAGTCGCTCCTCTCAAGAGACCTACGATACCAAGACTTGAACTTTTAGCCTGTGTTGTAGGAGCACGATTAAACAAGATGATCTTTGAAGCTCTAGAGTTAAAAGATATCAAAAATGTATTCTGGACTGATGCCACAACAGCCCTCGCTTGGATAAAGCGCGATGATCAGTGGGATACCTTTGTCGGGAATCGCGTGAAAGAGATATGCAGACTTAGTGATCCTGGAGATTGGAGATATGTTCCTAGCGAGAGCAATCCAGCTGATTTACCCTCCAGAGGATGCAGCCTCTCCCGACTGATACAGTCTAGATGGTGGGAGGGCCCTTCCTGGTTAAAACTCTCCGAAGAATTTTGGCCTTCCAGGTATAAAGACCTGAATGAAGAAGAAATCTGTGCGGAAAGAAAGAAAATTGCTGTTGTGACAACAGTTAAGAGTACCGATCATTGGTACATGAAATATTTCTCCTCGTTCATAAAAAATGTGCGGATGATGGCGTGGATTAGAAGATTTATCAACAACCTCCGATCTTCAACGAAAGTAAAGGGCGAACTTTCTGTGAAGGAGATCGATGAAGCGGAGCTGGCGCTTTTGAAATTAGTTCAGGCCGAGTGTTTCCCTAGCCACTCTATACCTGGTCTGAAGGTATGTAAAGTAGAAGGAATCCTGCGTGTGAAAACAAAATTAATTTACAGCAGCGACGAATTTGGCTTCCGTTTGCCAGTACTATTACATGGGACTCATCCCTTGATTGAACAAATGATATGTGATTCACACGTTGAGAATTGCCATGCTGGTGTACAATTTTTGATGAACAAACTTCGGGGAAAATAATGAACAATAAAAAGCGTAACTTCTGGCCCCATTAGCAGTGATCGAGGAGATATTATTTGGAAGAGATGGAGTGAATAGATTAGTGAAGGTGAAAACCGCAGTAGGAACCTTCCTAAGACCTATTCAGAAAATATATCCCTTGGAAATATCATCAACAGCAGCTTCTTCGCGTTTGCTGAACGATAAAGAGGAAACTGCAAAAATACAGACTAGATCGGGAAGAACCGTTTGTATACCCAACCGATTGGACGATTATTATTGTTTTTCTGTGTGCCTAGAGAAAAACAGGTGGGAGTATGTGGAAAAATGGAGATCCTTTATTCCGGACGCCGTCCAGACGGCTCAGGTGACGACTGTAAACAAACAAGCCTCGGCGGCGCCAGCCGCCAACAAAGGACCAGAACACGGCCTGGTCTGCTACCAACCAGTTGGGTGTTTTCCTCTGTCCTCTTAAGTTGTATTAAATAAAGTTAGTTAGAAGGAGACTTTTACCCTCTCCTTTCTGCTATTTAGTGATCTTATTTAAATCCTTGCAACAGCCCACAAAGAATCATCACTGCGAATTCTTCTACCGAATTTCGCATCAGTGTTTTGTGAAACTTTTACCCGACATTTCTTCACACGTGTGATTCTATTTATTCAAAAGAACAAGCGATGATTTATATTCCATGAAAAACGATTTGTAAATATTCTAAATGCCTAAAATAATTGATTTTGTAAAAAAGGTTATATTTTCAGATTTTACGAAAGGAGAGAAATACTCGTTTACCCAAATTATTAAAATTATTAAAGAAAAGAATATTGCTATTACTAAGTGCACACAATCAGTCAAATAATAAAAGAAAAATTTATATCTATAAAATTAAGCCAAAAGATTCTTCTGAAAAAAGGTGCCAGAAGAAACCTTTAACTCCAACTGAAAGAAAGATAGAGGAAATAGTTGTCAGAGGAATATTATTACAATAACGAATGTACCACTTTCTACTATTAGCCATAGTATTATCAGGGGAAAACCGACTTAAATATACATAAAAATTATAAATTTCATGTTCTTAAGCCGCATCATATCGAGGAACGCAAGACCTGCAGCAGAACCCTTTATGAAAAGTACCTGGCAGGTGAAAATTTGAAGAAATTGAAGAAAATTTGCTACACTAAACAGGCATGGGATTACCTTAATGATAGCAATCAACCCGTGCCATTTACTACGCTAACTCTCAAATAAACACCTTTCAGAACTGGGTCAAGCAATGCAAGGAAAGTTTCTCAGGGCTTCATAATCGTTGCAGGCTCTTCAGCTACAATGGGAATATTCTTATAAAGAAGGTGGACCCAAATGTCAATATAAATTCTCAAATCTACAAAAAACTTGTCTTAGACCCAATATTCGATAATGAGGTCCCATTTTTGTATCTAAGATTGTATTCAAGAACTGTGTGGCTTCATCAGGATAAAGGCATTAATCATACCTCATGCTCAACACATCTATACCTGGACGAAAAGGGGGGTGATACCAGCATTTCATACATTCCTCTTAAGTCCATCCCTGCCAAATCCCCAGACCTATGGATTTTTGTGTTTTTGGCTTGCTAAAAACTGCTCTCAGATCTAGAAAACCAAAGACGTTAGATGGTCTCTAGAAAGTCGTTAAGGACTGTTGGGATGGTCTTAATCAAAATATTCTAAGACGAAGCCTTATTTATTGGAAAAATCGATGCAAGACTGTTTCTAAACGTTAAGGCTTGAAAAATAAGTTGCAAAAACCTTTGTAAATTATTTTTAATAAAACACTAAAATCGTTCTTTTAAAAATGGAACACCCTTTTTATTTCTAGTTCAAAGGTTAGCTTACTTTTTCTGTGCGAACTGTCTTTTCTTTTATTAAAGAATTAAAACGTTTTATAAAAAACGGTTAATTTTTATAAATTAAAAAATAATTCATTATAGTTAAAGAAGTTTATATTAGTTTTATAAGTATGTGTGTGTGTCAAAGTTATTTTTAATTAAAAATATTATATAATAACTTAAAATAATAGAAATACACGAATTAACACTTAAAAAAAAGTAAAATGGATTATGGAGAGCATACTATTTTGAAATATTAAAAGGCATTTTTTCATTTTTAATATACTTTTAAACGATCATAAATATACATTTTGAAAAGCTTATTAGGGATGTTTTTTAGAGAGAGCCAATCTCACTACCTTTCTATTAAATAATTGAAATAAAAGCTGCCAATTACAAATTATTCTAAAAAAATATTTTTGTATTATTAAATTAAAAAATATATGGATCACAGAATAACTTTTTCTTGTGATTTTAACTCGTTAAACTCCTAGAGAGCCCGGGTTACTTAAATATTTTGTTTTAAATTCGTTAGAACCATGCTCCAGGAACCTGGGCTATAAATATCTCGTTAAAACTGTATCAATAAATGCACGTGCAATAACATTTATAAATATGTCAAGGTTCATGAATGCTAGACGAAATTATTTTGAGAACCATTTTAACGATTTTAATAGGAAAGTACCTTACAGAACGCGGCCTCCGCGCAAATGTCCCCAGCCCAACAATTGTATTTGTGTATTCGGACTAAAATCAAATACAACAGAAGATACAATTCGCAATTTTTTCCAAAGATATGGAACAATTGTCAAAATTGAAAATGTATTGGATCCTAAAACACAAAAGCCGCGAGGCTTTGCCTTTATATACTTTGTTTCAATTAATTCAGCCATAAGAGTAGTAAATGAATGCAGATGTACCAAATTAGATGGTACATGGGTACGAGTTAATTTTTCCATAACAAGCAAAGATGAATTTCTTGAAATTGGCAAACCAAGTGAAGAGATTAGAACACCCATGTATACATGTGTAGAAGTAAGTAATTTAGATGAAAAAACAGATGAATTCAAATTATATAATCATTTTAATTTCTTCGGTAAAATTGAAAAAGTTAAACTTTATTATGACACAAAAGCAAAAAAGTCCACAGGACTTGCATTCGTCTATTTTGCAGAAGCAAATGCTGCCAAAAAAGCTGTGGAAATGTGTGGCCAAAGTTTTATTGATGGAAAGAAAATAAAGGTTGAATTTTCATATATTGCAGCTAATGAGGTAACTGTTGAATACCATGGAGAATCACCCCTTATTGAACCCCCCTTTCCCCATGAAAAAAATATAAGACACCTCCCTTTTATTTAAGAAAAATCTGTGAGACAGAAACACTACCATCAAGTAAGTTTCTATTATTTGATACTCTATTATAACTGGCTCTTTTAATTTTTCTGGGAATTATCAGGTTTTAGTTTTTACCTGTCTATATATAACAATATCAGATGTTAAAGAGCCATTTTGATTAAAGAAGTAAAGGTGGTACAAAATATATTCAAGACCAATCATAAAGTTAAAAGGCAATAAAGTACAATTTGTATTATAGATAAGTTAACAAAACGTATATCCAAATTAATAAAATGTTTGTGATGTTTCATTAGCAGCATTGCTACAATAATCTGGCAAAAAAGTACTGAATATTACTGGAACCTCACAAAGATTTCATTAATTTTGTTGTAGTCCTATAACCTTATATTTATAATCAAAACTCTATTCAGTACTTTTGTCTGATTATGGTAACAATGCTGTTACTGAAACTTCAAATATTTCATTAATTTGGTTCTAGTCTTGTAACCTTATACACCTATCCCCCAATTTACACGTACTTTTTTTACACATTTTTGCTTTTACACGGTTTTCGAAATAAGTTTTTTTTTTGTTTTTATCGCACTATACTAAATGCTACTGTGATTGAACACATGCGCTGTGTACACATCTCACGAGGAATCCCGAGCTTATGTGCTGACTACATATTTTAACATGTCAATGCATTTTATTTTTATTTCTGTGTACACCTATCCCCCAATCTACACATTTTTCTCAGGAACGTATCTACCGTGTAAATCGGGGGATAGGTGTATTTATAATCAATAATCACACACAAAAGCCTTTATTTGGGACTTGCCCCATATAGATTCTCCCAATTGGGTAAGGTAATAATCATCTTGTGTTATTTATATAGGTAGTGAAATAAAAATTGAACTGGCTTTACTCTTCGTCTCAAAGTCATTCACTTGTTGACTGGTCCTTACATAATGATGATCTAAAAAGATTTATTTAGATTTGTTTGCTGATATTTTTGAAAACAATACGTAGGGTGAAGTGTTGGTACATTTAATTTGTTGATCTAGGGCCTTCCTCTCTGCATTAAGGGCTGTACAATCAAGCAGGTAATGGGGGAGTTCTTCAGTAATTTCCTTGTCACACAGTAAACATATTAAGTTTTTGGCCTCAAACGTCAGAACGTGTTTTTTTTTAAGACTGTGAATAGTATTCTTGATTGAGCTATATATCGTTTGACTGGTAAAGGGAAATCATCGGTTAGGTAGCATTCTGTTTCTATTGACGTATGGAAATTTTTATAATGTGAATAAAGTTTTGAATTTCTTTTTCTTGATTGGTCTTCTTGTATCGATTGATCTGACATTGTCCTAATAATCAAAGGACTATAACTTCGCAATATATTATGATCTGAGCATCCAATAAGCCATGAGAAACCGGCGTTATTTAGTGTATTTGTTAAACTCTTTGTAAATCCATTATTTTGTCTTGTAGAGGTATAAACATCCCCCAAGTGAGCCAAACAGATTGAAGGTAATCTCGTAGTGTCCATTTTTAACATTCTTAGCCAGAATTTTAACAATAATTTCTTTGCTATCACTGCGAGAGATGTTCTTCCTGTTCTATCCTTAAATATATCCTGGGGTATAATTTATAATCAATAATCCATTCACAGTACTTTTGTCTGATTATGGTAACAATGCTGTTCCTGAAACTTCACAAACATTTCATTAATTTGGTTGTAGTCTTAGTACCGTAAGTTTCTAAGTAAAAAGGTAATGATCCATTTAAGAGAGAGAGAAAGAGTAGGTGAATATAATACATTTCACATATTAATATTGGCGTTATCAATATGAATACAGTAATACCTTTCATGAGTAACTGCCTAATTATATGATCTCTTGGTAAATAGCTCTCATTTGGCACATTGGGTTATGAGAGATCAATTCATTTAGGATTTTCCAAGGGGTCGGTGGAAGGCTGGTTAAACCGTTTGGTTTTCAACCACTACGACCCGGGTTCGATCCCCACATTGGACACTTTTTCTGATAAAAATAAAAAAGCTCCAATGGCCCCTGATTCTTGCAAAAGTCCAACCCCACCAACGAGTGCAAGTAACCAAAAGGGGCTCTGGCACATTTGTAAGTGCAAAGTCGAACTGCTTTTCACATGTGTAGACATGTGGTTCGCTTACAGTAAAAGCAGTCGCTAACTACCCACCATGATTATCATGGCCTGTGCCACATGTAATAGGGATAATTTAAAAAAAAAAAGTTTCCAAAGATAGTTCAGGGAAGTGGTTGTTCATCTCTCTCAGAGTGTCATCATCTAAAAAATGTATAAGCTCTCTCTGAATTAAATAGACCACAAAAAATCATTATATAAACTTTGCAAGCATATATCAATTTATAATAAATTTGGGTTATACAAGGTAATAAGACCAAATCCAAATAAATAAATAGTATGTGACGTTTTGGTAACAGCGTTGTTACCACATCATCAGACAAAAGACTGAATGTGACAAAATTATATACTATTTATTTGGATTTGGTCTTATTGCCTTGTGGTTCAAATCTATAATCCAAATTGTACATATCTCATTTGGGTGATATATTTATTTTAATAAATTTTCTTTGTGCAAGAGCATTGCTCAATGCAATCATATGTATATGTATTCATGTGTCTATTTTATAGTTCCATAAGATGGCCTGCATATTTCTCCAGTTTCTCTAAATGCTTTTATTCAGGAATCCTCTAAAAAAGGCATACTATATAATTTGAACAGCTAAATGCAATATTAGTGGTTTGTTATATTAAACTGGAGGGCTCATCACTGATGAGCTTTGCCACTCCTCAAAAGTTATGTTCATGTCACTCTAGTAACTCTAGAAAATTGTCTTTATAAATAAAAAGCATTGCATTTTTTCTTCATTTTAATTAATACACAGGGGGTGGGTGGAAGGATGGTCTAAACCATTGGTTTTCGACCGCTATGACCCAGGTTTGATTCCTCCATTGGGCACTTTTTCTCATAAAAAAAAAAATGCTTCATTGACCCCCGATTCTTGCAAAAGCCCAACCCCACCAGCAAGTGCAAGTAACCAAACGGGGCTCTGGCACATTTATAAGTGCAAAGTTGAACTGCTTTACACATGTGTAGACATGTGGTGCACTTACAGTAAAATCAGTCACCAACTTCTACCCACCATGATTATCATGGCCTGTACCATGTGTACAAGGGATAAGCAAAAAATAAAAAATTAATACACAGTCAAACCTTGATATAACAACAATTGGGATCAAGCTTTTTTGTTTCTATAACCTTGGTTATAAAATTTTTCAACTTAATACTAAACTTCCAAGTTTTATGATGTATTTATAAATTTAATTTCCATCTATCAAAAAAATTTTTGGCTATATGTTTTTTTTTTATCTCTACAGATCTTACTGTAATAATAAAAGTTATTAAATCTTCCAGTAAGGTCGGTAGAGATAAAAAAAAAAAAGAAAAAAAAGAAACATATTGCCAAAAAAATATTTGCAGAGATTTTATGATGTACTAGCGGATGTGTACCCGGCTTCGCCTGGGTTTTATCCGAGTGAAAGTTTGCCTAACGAATATTATATATTATGAAGTATAATAAACAATGTTAAAGATTAGTTTTAATTATTAATCAAGATTGTGTGTGAATATGTGAGAAAGATGTAATATCGTTGTTGTTTTCATGGCCGACTGTTTTACATATGGTGTTATCTTAAAATTGCTTGTTTTGAATATTTTTTTAGATTGAGTTGAATGAATTGCTGAATTTTTTTTTGTATTTATATATAAATAAAATTAACTCTGTTGATTTTTTTTGTATTTAATCGACAACAGCGAAGTTACGCATGTTAAAGTTAGGAAAAATATTTTGATGTTAAGCAAAACCTGCTCCATCTCGTTTTACATAAATGTTGAAAATTTGGTCGAAATTGATGCATTGTAACGAAAGTTTTTAGTGAACAACACTTATGAAATTTGCATTTTATTAATATAGATACCAAGTTGCTGTTATAAAATATGCTATTATAATGAAAGGTTCTACCGTGTTTATAAATTTATGCATATACTTTATATCCATTTTGAAATATTACACTACACTTTGATCTTAGCCAAAAGGCCGAGAAGAGATTTTGAAATGTAAATAGATGTATTATTATTTAGTAAGACCTAGTGTTATGAAGTTGTTGTTAGTGTCAATCAAGTTGAGTTTGACTTTGGGTGACTCTATGAACAAATTTTCTCCAATTTGATCTGTTAGTGACCTTCAGTCGCAGCTTATCTAGTGACTTTCTGGTAGCTTTCTTGACCCCTCCTAGCCAATGTTATGAAGACAATTATACAAATCATGACTAATGGCTCCTATGCATTTCAGAAAAGGAATTTGATTTTTTAAAACATCCTTTGTTAACTTTCAGGATTATCTTTTCTGATAACGACTGATATGATATAGCCCATTAGCAATTTGAAAGGTAATATGACAAAATCCAAATCATGATTATGTAGTGACATCTCCAATATGGATGGCGGCCATCATGAAACACTATTTCATTTGGTTCAATGTAGTTTTGTTCAACACTTCATATCTTCTTCTTTCTTATCTCCACTCAATCATATTAGGGTATCAAGCTTGTAAAGCTTGAGATTGACAACCATCATGATTGGGTAAAGTAAAAATGCGTCTGCCTTTGTCATTAAGCCTGGGAGCACTACTCAGTGGCAGGCCGTCTTAGCTCCAAAAGAAATGGCCACCTCTGACATGAGGAACAGATACCATATGCAGCCGCGCCTAACATGGAGTACAAACGCTGCTCATCCTCTATCCCTGGATTAGGAGCCCTTACAGGGTACTATCAGCTAGGCCAGCTGAGCCCAGGTTTTTTAGCGAGCTTGTTACTGCTCCCCCTCCTCCTTTTTCATCTGGGCTTGGGACCGGCAAAGGCGGAGTTTCATATCTTCTAATTCAAGAATATTCTATAGATTGTCTCACATCAGTCTTTAATGGGCATCCTTTAATGAATTAACCTTCTGTTGACCCTCCCCAGAATACATGTCATACAATCTTCCATTTTCTTTTGAAAAACCCCACAAATACCTTTTTATCTATATATATATATATATATATATATATAATGAATGTATGTGTGTGTGTGTCTGTCCTTTATGCCTGACCAAACCACTCATTGGAACGCCATGAAACTTTGGGAAGTTATTTAGTATAGTACTGGGAAGGTTTCTGAAAAATAATTTCTTGAATACCCTTAGAGTTATTTGCAGATTTGTAGATTTAACTCGCAAGCAGCGCCCCCATTGCGACAATGATAAGTTTTTTTATCACTAAGTTTATTATCTTAAAGATTATTTATCAAAAGTAAGATTTTCTACCTATTAATTGCGCACAAGTCAAAGTTAGTTATCGAGTATTTTTCAGGGGACCGGGAAAAAATGTTCACTAGATAAAACGATGATTTTGTAATGTAGAAAATTAGGAAAGGCAAAATTCAGGATGACACAGCAATTTATTTGAGACAAGAATAATGATACAATTCCAAGGCAAGATACTATTCCTTTAACTTCCAATTACCGAGGGAACCAATTAATATTGATTTTATTCAACTTATTGAGTATTTTTCAAGGGACCGGGAAAAAATGTTCACTTTATCGAGAGATTCAAATTTACTAGTTTCAAATTATCAAAATATATCTATTATTTTTTTAATAAGTTTATAGAGAATTGTTTTAACAAATGTTTGTTAGACAAACCTTTACTCGGGTAAAACCCGGGTGAAGCCGGGTACATCCGCTAGTAGTAAATAAAGAATAATGGTGCAAGCCATCAACAACTTTTAGTTGCATGATCAGATTTTTTTTTTAAATCAACCACCTGACCCCTGTACAATTTTTCTTTTGTACTATTTCTCACATGGATAAGTATTATATTGTTGTGGAAAGAAGCTATAGATATTAAAGGAAGTAAAATATTTATTGATAATTGGGGAATAGTTGACCATGCCAGGTTTGTTCAGATGCTGGCATTCTGTGTGAATGGAAGTCTTGTTTGGTCATGGAAGGTCTTAGCCTCCACACACAAGACAACTTGTAGATCGGAACGTCCAAACAGTGTAGAGGGCCTGTTATTTTGGAACTACACTTAAGATTGATTATTGAGTTCACACAATTTCAGTTGGTTCCCTACATCATGTAACCAGCAGTGCTGACACTCAGTCAAATAAGTCATCTCACTAACTCTGTGGCAAGCTGGTTATGGAATAAATAAATATAGAAAAATAGATAACTAGGATTATTTTCTTATGGGTTTCACATTCACATTGGGAATTGATCAAATCACAATATGATAAAAACATGCTGAATTTAGTACAAAAAGGCCCCTCAAAACAAAATATTTATACACAAAAGGAAAAAGTATGTCTTGCTCATATTAGTGTCTTTCCTTAATCTAATTTCTACAGTACTCTCACCCTTTTTGGTACAGATTTTACATTTTGTTCAAATGTTTTCATTTGTCTGTTCTTTTATTATCGTAATGAAATGTCTTTCCAAAGGTCTGGATTTTGAGTTTGAACTGCCAAATTTTTAATCTGTGATCTCAACTCCTGTTTCTTTGATTTTTCCACTATAAAAAGATGGTAGCCTTGGAATGAAAATTCGGATGATGGATTTAATTTGTCATTTATACCATCATTTACAAGGCCTAAGATTTGAAGGATAATTTTTTTCCATCTCATAGATTGCCCCTGAAAATAGTGGTAAGACAGGAGTTAATCTCTTCTGTCAACATCAGCCATGTTGTTCGTAGTCCAATATTGCAGCAGGTTTCTTGGTGAGAAGTTGGTCAGATATTCTGGCTTTCTGGTTACAGGTATCATGGCATGATCATGTGTTATGGAGACTATGAAAACATCCCTAGTGTAATGCTAGCTAAATGTCAAAAGAGGATGTTTCATATTCTATAGATTACCTCTCCTTTTTACAATTTTTTGGATTAATATTTTTTGGTAATCCTCCCTTTTTTTTTTTTACAACTTGGTCATTTCTCCAAAGAAATTTAAATAGTGTGGTAAAGAGGACCATCTATCGAATTATATATTGCATATCCTCTATTGAAGTATGGAACCTCTATTCTTTTCCACCATATTAAGGATGAATTTTAGTCTGCATCTTTACCAGGATACTTCCCTGTGTACACCTCTATTTGCAGGCAAATCCTAAACAGGCCTACATATTTCAAATATCTTATAACAAATTGATGTTGCTTTCCTTCGAATATATATTCTGAACTATATTCTTCCTCTAAAAGGACATATAGCTTCATCAATAGTTGAAGGTTGGTTGAGATAGGAATGGATTTTGAATTTGTAGACAAAAGGATCAAGAAACATTCTCATTTTATGTAGAGGATCATGACCTGATTGACCAATTAATCATTAAAAGCATTAATGGGGGTCGGTGGAAGGCTGGTTAAACCATTTGGTTTTCGACCACTACGACCTAGGTTCGATTCCCGCATCGGACATTTTTTTCTGTTAAAAAAAAATGCTCCAATGACCCCCGATTCTTGCAAAAGTCCAACCCCACCAGCAAGTGCAAGTAACCAATTGGGGCTCTGGCACATTTGTAAGTGCAAAGTTGAACTGCTTTACACATGTGTAGACATGTGGTGCACTTACAGTAAAATCAGTCACCAACTTCTACCCACCATGATTATCATGGCCTCTACCACGTGTGCAAGGGATAAGCAAAAAATAAAAAATAATATACACGCAAACCTCGATATAACAACAATTGGGACCAAGCTTTTTTGTTGCTATACCCCTGGTTATAAAATTTTTCAACTTAATACTAAACTTCCAAGTTTTATGATGTATTTATAAATTTAATTTCCATCTATCAAAAATTTGACAACAAATATTTTTTTGGCTATATGTTTTTTTTTTATCTCTACAGATCTTACTGTAATAATAAAAGTTATTAAATCATTCCAGTAAGGTCTGTAGAGATAAAAAAAAAAAAAAAAACATTATGGTGACACATGGAGAGAATAGTGCTGTGGGGAAGAAAGTCACAAAAAGTCAAATACACAAATTTTATTGGCAAGCTAATAATGGTAGGTCAGTAAAATAGCCATCATCTGGGAAAGAGATAGTTTTGCTTAACTTCAGGTGGGGTTGACCTTCAAGGTCACAGGTAGGTCATAGATATCTAAGACCATAGAGGCCATGTTCCTGCTAGATTCAAAACACACTTAATAATTAAACACAAGGTAATAAGACCAAATCCAAATAAATAAATAGTGTGTGATGTTTCGGTAACAGCGTTGTTACCATCTTCAGACAAAAGTACTGAAGATGGTAACAACGCTGTTACCGAAACGTCACACACTTTATTTATTTGGGTTTGGTCTTATTACCTTATGTTTATAGACTACTAGCGGACGTACCCAGCTTCGCCCGGGTTTTACCCGACTAAAGGTTTGTCTAACGAATCTCTCAATAAAGTGAACATTTTTTCCCGGTACCTTGAAAAATACTCGATAAGTTGAATAAAATCAACATTAATTGGTTCCCTCGGTAATTGGAAGTTAAAGGAATAGTATCTTGTCTTGGAATTGTATCATTATTCTTGTCTCAAATAAATTGCCGTGTCATCCTGAATTTTGTCTTTCCTAATTTTCTACATTACAAAATCATCGTATCATCCTGATAATATTTAGAGCAGATTGTTGAATTATAACAGATAAATTAGAATATTTATCTTGATTATTTTAAAGCGAAAAGTTATTTCAAAAATTTTATTTGCTAGAAACCTTCCCAGTACTATACTAAATAACTTCCCAAAGTTTCATGGCGTTCCAATGAGTGGTTTGGTCAGGCATAAAGGACAGACAGACAGACACACACACACACATACATTCATTTTTTATATATATAGACTAGGCGAATGACCTGGCTTCGCCCGAGAAATCCTTTGAGTGCAATTTCCTTCATAATGAAAGTACATCAATAATAAATAGAAGTGCCATAGAATAGCAATACAGAAGTAACACATAAACCACAGGAAAAAAGCGTGTGTGATTGCAAAAATTGTATTATATTTGTGTTTAGATATTTGATTTAAGTATTTTTTTGCAATCCATTTAGTTGTTTCAAAATCAATTTAGTTTAAATAGATAGCAGCTTTTCCACCCAACCCCCGAGTTACCGGCCCCAGCGCATTAACCCTTGAAATTGCCTGAGTTGAGTGAGTGACTGCGATGGATCTTGATTGAGATGCCCATCTTCTCAGTAAGAATAAGAAAAAATAGGTTTATAAAAATATTAATCCAAAATACTGGCATGTAAATATTTTTCTGTAAAAAATAAAAGAGCACATGGAAATTAGGCAAACATGTGTTTGCTAATGACTGCGACTGCTTTTCCAACTATTTTTTTAAAAGGCATAAAAAAAAACAAAAGGCAAAACAAAATTAATAAAAAATAAGAAAGCAATTATTTACATATAGTAACGTTAATTTTGTAAAGTTTATTTTTTTAAATTGCATTAGGTGCACTTACCGTAAACTTAGTAATATAAATTTCTCTCTCAATACTCAATACTTTTGTGAAAAAAGTAACACTTGTATAAAAATATATTTAAAAAAAAAGTACGCAAGCAACTTGAAAAAAAAAATGCAGAAGGCTCATTGGTCTCTTAATTAGCCTGGTGTTGTTACTTCGCCACCTTGTATTTCCTCCGCGTAAAAAAAATTTCTTCACATGAAAAAAATAGTCGAAAATACTAATCAAAATGCATCCGAAAATTTTCCTCATGTTTATAAAAAGCGACATGCAAAATTTGGTATCAATTGGTTCAGTAGTTTTTGAGTTTACCGCGAAACAGACTACAATGACTTTTATATATTAGATTAAGAAAAAGGCATCTCCTTATCGTGCAACTGAAAGTTGCTGATGGCTGGCGCCATCTATCGGAATAATTATCAAGGATAATTAGGATAAGGAGATGCCTTTTTCTTAATTTATGCACCTTATCCCAGTACAATGTTACATTTGTACTATTTTTTCACATATATTAGATTATATAAAAAAAAAGAACAAAGGCCAGAACAAAAATTAAAAAAAATACAAAAGCCATTGTTTACATACAGTAACGCTAATTTTGTAAAGTTTTTTTTTTTAAATTGCATTGTGTGCACTTACTGTAACTTAGTAATATAAATTTCTCTCTCAATACTTTTGTAAAAAAAAGTGACACTTGTATAAAAAGATATTTGAAAAAAAGTATGCAAGCAACTTGAAAAGAAATGCAGAACGCTCATTGGTCGCTTAATTGGCCTCGTGTTGTTACCTCGCCTCGTGTTTACTCCGCGTAAAAAAAACTTCTTCAAATGAAAAAAAGAAATAGCCAAAAATACTAATCAAAATGTAGCTGAAAATTTTCCTCAGGTTTATAAAAAGCGACATGCAAAATTTGGTACCAATTGGTTCAGTAGTTTTTGAGTTTATCGCGAAACGGACAGACATTGACTTTTATATATATAGAGATAATCCAAATTGTGCCTTATCACACTTAAGAATTGATTATCTATTTCACATGTTATTGGGCTGTTTCTAACACTATGTGCTGGCTATGCAAAATAATGTATCTCACCAACTCTGGCATAGATAGCTCTTTAAGGAATAAACAATTGAATCTAAACAATAATCTACAATTAAGTTTCATGTGGGGGTCGGTGGACGACTGATATTGGTTTTTGACAGCCACAACACGGGATAGAATCCCTCATTGGGCATTTTCTTCTTTTAAAAAATTGCACCAATAACAACTGATTCTTGCAAGTCCAACCCAACCAATGAGTGCACATAACTAAATGGGGCTCTGGCACACTTGTAAGTGCGAAAGTCCAACTACTTTCTACATGAGTCGAGATGTGAAGTACTAACAGTAAAAGCAGTCCCCAATTATCTACCATTAAACATGGCCTGTACCACGAGTACTATGGATAATAAATGTTTCATGTTGGGGATATGTCACATCACAACTCTCCCATCTATTTATCTTAGGACTCAGTCCCTCAAGTTAATGATATCTCTTTCAACAAACTCTTTTAGTCTTGCCATGTGGCAAAAAGTGTTTGTTGCTGGTTGTTTGCATTGTTTCCTATTGGTTGCATGTGTAGTCTATTTGTAGTCTCATTTCTAGTATAATGGTTATATGATAGCCAAATATATAATTAAAATAATAATTGCATTATATTTTTATTAATATAATGTGAATTGTGTGTAATACCAATACCAAGGTTTCATGATCAACTTTTAATGATGGATAATACAAGAAAATAAGACCTAATCCAAATAATTTATTAGTGTGTGACGTTTCGGCAACAGCATTGTCACCATCATCAGACAAAAGAATAAATGAGAAAAAGTTTTATTTATGAACTTGCCGTGTTATTTTTTCTCATTTATTCTTTTGTCTGATGATGGTGACAATGCTGTTGACGAAACGTCACACGCTAATAAATTATTTGGATTAGGTCTTATTTTCTTGTATTATAATCTATAAACCAAATTGTGCTTTATCATTTCTAATGATGGATAAAATTGCATTAATGCATTTTCGAACAAGGTAAAAATGACAAATACTATCTTAATGTAAGGGAATAGATGCAATGGAACAAAACAAATAAATTTAGAAAATAAATAAAAGGATAAAGAAGTCATTTTAATCTTTAAAGACACCGTAACTAGTGGACGCTTAAGTAGGCCTAAATCATCATGTAAACAATCGCATGCGAACGTGTTGGCACCTTTTGCAATGCATTGTACCACTTTTAAGCACGATGCACATACACTATAACTATAGTTGCTCTATCCTGCTTGCCAAAGAATGGTATTTTAAGCAATAAATTTGTATTTTAACAAGAATTATCGATAATGATAAGGCACAATTTGGATTATAGATTATAATTACAAGGTAATAACACCAAATCCAAATAAATAAATAGTGTGTGACATTTCGGTAACAGTGTTATTACCGATGCGTAACACACCATTTATTTATTTGGATTTGGTCTTATTACCTTGTGTTTAATTATCGATAATGTTGAATTATCATTAGGGTGAATTAACATTTGCTATTTGATAGGCTGGAGATGGGGGCATGAAAATATGGTTGGATTGTAGGGTGTCAAATTAATGAGGTTATACTGTATTTGGGCATATGATACGAGTTGCAGGTAGTAAATATCTGCATATAAATTCTAAATGATTCCAGGTCATTTTACCTTTCGAAAACAAAGAGTTTACAAGCACTTTTACTTTGTCTCCAGAATTCTTATATCCTATTTTTTTTAAGTTGCCATATAGAGTATATATCTCTCTTTAATTCAACCAACTCTTAGTTTAATGCCTACTTTAATTCTCTCAACAATTTTTTCAAATCCCAATAAGGCTTTT
The DNA here is from genome assembly GCA_030710605.1 of Cordylochernes scorpioides. Classification (NCBI taxonomy): domain Eukaryota; kingdom Metazoa; phylum Arthropoda; class Arachnida; order Pseudoscorpiones; family Chernetidae; genus Cordylochernes; species Cordylochernes scorpioides. The sequence goes on from CP092886.1 coordinate 16,189,421, forward strand.
CACTTTAATTTAACCAACTATAATTCAACACTGACTTTAATTCAGCAGAAAATTCTGATCCCTTAAAGAAGTTAGAATGTATTGAACAAAATGCCAATGAAAGCAAGCATCTCATTCAGAAAGGTTTTTTTCCATATTCTCTAGCTCTAGAAATATTTATCTTCCAAGTATTAAGATACATATTTATTGGTTAATTCCATAGTAATGAGACATGAAAGTTAGTTGGGATGATGCTAAAAGTCAGAGATATCCTTGAATATAAGGTTGAGTCAAAGACTGGAGAGAGAAGAGTGAAAAAAAAAAAGATATTCTTCAAAAATAAATTTAAATAACTACTTTGAGTCTAATAATTCCATATTCAAATTAATATATTGTGAATTTCAGTTGAATTGTCACCTTCCGAAAACATATCAATTTGCAAAATACAGTAGTACTTCCCTGTAAAGATACCTAATTGCAGAGCTAAAATGTCCTTTAGGGAGTGGTATCCTCTTACTGGACAGTTGCAAAATAATAAAAATGGCAAATTGGCAAATGAAAACTGTCCTTTGTAGAGAGGTGTTCACTAATGTGAGTGTCCTCTCATGGAGGTTCTACTTTATTCAGGAAAAAAGATAAAACCAGCTCTAAGAAAAAAAAAACTAACTAATTACAATATTATTCATGAAGAGGCGCTATAATGAGATGTGGGGGTGTAGGAGGGTGAAAACAGGCTATTGAAAAAAATAGCACCCAATCTTAAAATTTTGTTGATGGATTTAAAAAAAAAAATGAATGTGAATGATACTTTACCTAGCAACTTGGTTAATTTTTTGGCTTCTCATTTATCTCAAACACTTTTTAAATCTTTAATAAATATATAAAATGTTTATGTCTTTCTGTGTGTAAATTTCACTATAATTTGTTAATTGTTCATATTCTCTCTCTATATATAAAGCATTTAAAATTTATACCAATGATTTTGGACTTTAAAATTTATCAATTTTAGAAGAATCCCTTTTATAGTTAAGAAAAAGGCATCTCCTGATTATGCAACTAAGAGTTTATGATGGCTTGCACCAACAAGAAAATAAGACCTAATCCAAATAATTTATTAGTGTGTGACATTTCGGCAACAACATCGGCAACGTCACACACTAATAAATTATTTGGATTAGGTCTTAACCTATAAATAAGACCCTAAATAAGACCTAATCCAAATAATTTATTAGTGTGTGACATTTCGGCAACAACATCGGCAACGTCACACACTAATAAATTATTTGGATTAGGTCTTAACCTATAAATAAGACCCTAAATAAGGCCTAATCCAAATAATTTATTAGTGTGTAATTTATTAGTGTCTTTTGTCTGATGATGGTGACAATGTTGTTGCCGAAACGTCACACACTAATAAATTATTTGGATTAGGTCTTATTTTATAAATAAGACCCTAAATAAGGCCTAATCCAAATAATTTATTAGTGTCTTTTGTCTGATGATGGTGACAATGTTGTTGCCGAAACGTCACACACTAATAAATTATTTGGATTAGGTCTTATTTTCTTGTATTATAATCTATAATCCAAATTGTGCTTTATCAGGCTTGCACCATTTGTTGTAATAAATAATGAGGGCCAACAGCCTGCGTACGTGGTTAGCCTTTCTTCATAATCAAGAAAGGATATTTGACCAATTCTGGAATAATTAAAAATCAATGATTAGTTGATATTCATTCCGACAGATGGTGCAAGCCATCAGCAACTTTTAGTTGTATGATCAGAAGATGACTTTTTCTTCTTCTTTTTTATCTCCACTCAATCATATTAGGGTATCAAGCTTGTAAAGCTTTCGACTTTTGAATAAGAGATTTGACAACCATCATGACTGGGTGAAGTAGAATGCATCTGCCTTTGTCATTAAGACTGGGGGCACTACTCAGTGGTAGGCCAACTTAGCTTCAAAAGAAATGGCCGCCTCTGACATGAGGAACAGATGCCATGTGCAGCCGCTCCTAATATGGAGTACAAATGCTGCTCATCCTGTATCCCTGGATTAGGAGCCCTTACAGGGTACTATCAGCCGGGCTAGCTGAATCCAGGTTTTTTAGCAAGCTTGTTATTGCTCCCCCTCCTCCTTTTTCATCCGGGCTTGGGACCGGCAAAGGCGGAGTTATGACTTTTTCTTAATTTAGTCACCTGATCCCCCGTACAATGTCACTTTTGCATTATTTTTCCCCTTTTATATTACTAATGAATCTTTTTTAACAAAAAAAAATTAATAAATTGCCATTGTTTGTGCAGATAACCATGAAAGGTCTTAATCCAATTCACTGGCTAGTGATGCCAAGATGCGGCCCCATTGCCAAGATGACCTGTATTTTGCAGGCGGCCCCTTTGTCCTTCAGATCCCATCTAGAAGGCCAAGTAGACCATCAATTGAAATTATGACCTTATTTCCATACAAGAGTGTATGGCTAACACCCCCATTATGCCATTTAATGACTTTGTTTACCTTGATGACCTTGAGAGATATTTTCTCCACCCCTTCAAGTAAAGAAAGAAACAGAGGTCTCTTAACCTTTTCAATGATGTCCAGCTTATGAGCGCAAGGATGATGTTTTGTGTGTTTAATAAATATTCCTATGCTAATTTTATTATTGTTTTAGCTATTTTCTCGCATATCTTGACACAATCATATAAACCTTTTGTTTAAGGTACATTTTTTTACTAGCCCCCCCTTTTTTTTGCTTATGCCTAGTACACGTGGTACAGGCCATAATAATCATGGTAGGTAGAAGTTGACTGCTTTTACTGTAAGTGCATCACATGTCTACACATGTGAGAAGCAGTTTGACTTTGCACTTACAAATGTGCCAGAGCCCCGTTTGATTACTTGCACTCGCTGGTGGGGGTTGGACTTTTGCAAGAATCGGGGGCCATTGGAGCATTTTTTTTTTTAATCAGAAAAAGTGTCCAATGCGAGAATCGAACCCAGTTCGTAGCGGTTGAAAACCAACAGTTTAGACCATCCTTCCACCGACCCCTTTTTTACTAGCCCTAGTACACATGGGCGAAGGCTATGACAATCATAGAGGGTAATTAACTACGGCTTTTATTGAAAGTGCATCACATGTCTACATACATAGAAAGCAGTTTGAAATTTACACTCATTGAAACAATTTTTTTCTTTAAAAAAATTGCCCAATGCTGGATTTGACCCTGGGTCTTGGCTGTAAAAAATTGACAGTTTATACACTTCTCCACCAATCCTCTTTAATGCACAATAATGTATAGCAATACACATATGGACATTTTCAAATGTATTGAATGCAATTATATAAAACACTTGCACAAGCATTGCACTATATTTCCATTGACCCAAACTTAAATGTATTTTCAAAATTTGTGTTCTGAAAGTATGATAAGGTACATGGTACATACAAGGATTTGGATTATAGATAGAATCAAAATGTAATAAGACCAAATCAAAATCATTGAAATATTTGTCATGTTTCAGTAACAATGCTGTTACCAAAATGTCCTAACATATCAATATATATATATCAATATATATAACATAATTTGGATTTGGTCATGTTACTTTTTGTTCTAAGAGTATTTCTATTCGGGATTCCAATAAAAAAAGATAACCCAACAAATATAGAATTTTTTATTTATTTATTAATCAATCAGGCATAATATTGAAATATTTGTGCCTATTACAGAGGAAACAAACAAATTAGAACTTAGAATTAAATTTTTACAAATAACAAATATAGATGATTGCAATAACCCTTGTTGTTGTTGTTTCGTATCCCCTTGTGGCCTCCAGGGATACAGAGGAGCTGCGTCTGTACTCATGTTAGAGTTGGCAGCAAAGGCATCTGCTTCCTTGTTAGGAATGGCCTCAAATTACAGGCAAAGTCAGACTTTCACCAAAGTGTGCCTGGATCATGGTGCCATGATCAACGAAAGCTGCACCCCTAAACCCCATTCCATGAACTCAGCAATAACCCTTTCTAACTTGACTATTGCTAAGCTGAACATAAATATTAGTTTGTTCCATAATATTTTCTATATCTTTTGTGAAAAACAGCCTAAAATGGTTGTTAGACTCAGCATCCCATGGTGGAGTCATAGGTGGGAGGTGTAAATCAAGGAGAAAGTCACTTATCTTATAAAGGGAAGACCTAAATCCACTGAGCAATTTGTTTCTCAACTTCTACATATCAAGTCACATCAGTAGATTCTTCTGAAAAAAAATTATCAAATTTATGTTTTTGAAGAGTAAGAACTGTCAGGAAGTAGTGCCATGTTGAAAGAAATGTCAGTAAAATGACACAGGGAAAATGGATCCAAACAATTTCATTCACTTATTATTTTTCAAAAAACATTGGCAGAATAAAAAAATGTTTTGAAAAAGCAAAGTGGTATATTCCTTGTTAAAAAATTACTTGCCAATTTTATCACATAGTGTTTCACAAATTTTTCAGTTGAGAATTTCAAAATCAATAGTTTTTATCAGAATTATCCAATTTTCTTTTTTTTTTAATAGTAGTCTCTTATGAGAGAGAGACCAAAAAAAAAAAATCAATTTTTAATGGTTCCTTGTCATTCATGGAGACTCCTTATAGAAGGTTTACATTGGAAGTTATAAACACAAGGTAAAAAATAAGACAAAATCCAAATAAATAAATAGTGTGACACTTCGGTAACAGTGTTGTTACCATCATCAGACAAAAGTTCTGATAAGGCACAATTTGGATTATAGTGAAGGACCTGAAGAAATCAACATGTGTCTACCTTTGTCCAAAAGGACTGGGTAACCCTCTGAACCTCTTTTGTGATGGGGATGAGTAATATCATTTTATTCATGATCGTATGCAACGGTGAATTTAGTCTCGATTTTCCACACTACATGTTCTACTGTACGACAATGGAAGAAGAAAGAGAAATTCTTCAACCAGACCCTTTGCATTCGCTTTTTATAAATACTGGAAATCAGCTCAATCAAAATATTTAGCACAGACACCGGATCCAACTCGATAATTGGTCGAGGTCAATACCCAATATTTGTATATAACTACGATGCTAATTTGTTAATTATTTATTTTGTCCTACAGGGAGAATCCTGTATGGCACGTGTGCCCAATAAAGGCTATTGTTGTTGTTTATTCATGATCGAACGTTGTGGCCCACTGTATGTATTACAGTTTGTGATGAGGTTAGGGGATTGTAATTATTTCCCTCAAACGAGGAAGTCCCAGTACTTTTGTATGATGATGGTGACAACACTGTTACTGAAACATCCACACTTTATTTATTTGGATTTGGTCTTATTACCTTGTGTTTATTATATATTATTATCCCTAGTACATGTGGTACAGGCCATGATAATCATGGTGGGTAGTAGTAGAAGGGTGACTGATTTTACTGCAAGTGCACCACATGTGAAAAGCAGTTTGACTTTTGCACTTACAAATATGCCAGAGCCCCGTTTGGTTACTTGAACGTGCTGATGGGGTTGGACTTTTGCAAGAATCGGGGGCCATTTGGAGCATTTTTTTTTTATCAGAAAAAAGTGCCAAATGCGTGTTTCAATCCCAGGTCGTAGCGGTCGAAAACCAACGATTTAGACCACTCTTCCACTGACCTCCATGTGTTTATAATCCAAATTGTGCCTTATCAATGGAAGTTTTGTTTTTACAAGGGTGTGGTCACTCAGGGAGGTTCATGGGAAACTACTGCACCTGTGATGAAAATATGGTCAGACCTCTTTAAATCAACACCTTAAGGGGAAGGTGCTTCCTCTTTTGAACTAAATTAGGTGTTGAATTATAGTCAGTCAAATTAAAGTAGGTAATTGGTTGAGGAGAATTGAGAAAATTAGTTAAATTATAGTAAGTGCTTATAAATGGTTGAATTACACTCATGGACAAAACTTAAGGAAAACTGTACCTTTTAGCATGAATATCAGGATTCAGACAATAACTCTGAAAGATATTTGATACACAGTGACCTTTATTAGAGACACAATTTGAACAAAATTATCTCCTTAAAAAATAGATGACAGGCAATATCTCAAAATACGAAAATTCCTTAAGTTTTGTCCATGAGTGTAAACAGATTATACTGTATAATCAGAAAACAATATAATTAAGTCTGAATATAGATCAAAATCACATAGTCAAACAACTTTAATTCAATGCTCCAAAGAATCGGTGTCTCAGCTGGTCAACAGTAGGGGAATATGTCTTCTTCATAGATTCCATGTCGGGGGCCATCCAAGAATTTACCAACTGCTGTACAAGCTCAAAAAAGATCCTGAGCGACATCTCTGATAATATGGAGATGCTTCACCATGACTCAACAATAACATTCCAATGGATTCAGTGGACTACATGGAAATGAAAAAGCTGCTGCCTAACCCAGTAACAACCAGGACTTTGATTATTTCAAGTCAAGTTAGAAGAGGAAAATGAAGGAAGACTTCTTCTTTCTTATCTCCACTCTCTCAATCATATTTGGATATATGTTTGACAACCATCATGACTGAATGAAGTAGAATGCATCTGCCTTTGTCATTAAGACTGGGAGCACTACTCAGTGGCAGGCCGACTTAGCTCCAAAAGAAATGGCCGCCTCTGACATGAGGGACAGATGCCATTTGCATGCAAGGAAGTGTTAGGTTGGATAGAGTAGATAATTTGGTTGGGATTCAAAAAATGATTAAATTAGAGATTATACTGTATTAGCAAATATAATGGCTATAATAAAACTATAATAGCAAAAATAAACGTTTACTCATATTGCTTTCCATGATCATGCACACACTGGCTTGGCTCAAGATCAACCATTAGGTTTTATAGCCAATGTAAAGGGAAAAAAATCTACTATCCCCTGTACATAGTAGAGGCTGATAAGGCACAATTTGATTATAGATTATAAAAACAAGGTGATAAGACCAAATCCAAATAAATAAATATTGTGTGACATTTCGGTAACAGTGTTGTTACCATCTTCAGACAAAAGTACTGAATGTCTTGTCTTTATCTGAAGATGGTATCAACGCTGTTACTGAAACATCACACACTATTTATTCGGATTTGGTCTCATTACCTTGTGTTTCATTCAGTACTCTTGTCTGAAGATGGTAACAACACTGTTACTGAAACGTCACACACTATTTATTTATTTGGATTTGGTCTTATTACCTTATGGTAGAGGCTGTGATAATCATGGTGTGTAGAGAGTGAGTGTTTTTACTGCAAGTGCACCACATGTCTACATATATAGAAAGTGAAGTTCAACTTTTGCACTTACAAGTGTGCTAGAGCACTATTTGGTTACCTAGCACTCACTGTTAGGTTGAATTTGTGGTGTGTCGATTTATTAGTCCAGCGATGGCTCAAAGTATTTCAAAGTTAGTGTTTTATTGGTATTACTTATTGGCTACATTTTTAGAGGAAGACAAGAAGGACAACATTCTAGAATGTTTATTCTGGTTCTGTTGGCTTCCGCCGATCTGCCTCGCCACGGTGGTCATCTCCTATTTCATGGCCCCGCTTGTATGTTTGCTGACGGCGTGGTCTGTCATCCCAGTAGGCTGAAAGGAAGTGTCTTGGCCCCCACAGATTTTTGTAAGAATCAAGGGCTATTGAAGCAATATTTTCTTCAGAAAAGTGCCCAATGTGGGATTTGATCCTGGGTTGTGGCTGTAAAAAAAACGGCGGTTAAAACCACCCCTCCATCAACCCCCTTTCAAATATACAGTAACAAATTTCAGTATATTGTGTTGGAAAGCTATATTAACTGCATCAAATCTGTGGACATTATCTCTCTCTCTCTCCCAATAATTTTCTTTATTAAACTTTGCATTCTAATGGAAATGGAATATTTTTGCTGGGAGGATAGCATTTATTTGAACATTAAAGTTGACTTTGTTTTTATTGATCAATATCCTCCTGGCAAAATTTCCATTTATTGATGGTATTTTAGCTAAAGAAGCGCTTGCCCCCACTAATTTCTTATTCAATAAAAAAAGTATGTAGTTGCTTACTTCTTTCCTTAATTGTTATCACAAAGTTACTGTATTTGGAGATTTGGCGTTGACAGGTGTATCATAAAGTTGAACTAGGAATATTTTATTAAATGCTTACATTAAATAAAAGAAAATAAGACCTAATCCAAATTATTTATTAATGTGTGACGTTTCGGCAACAACATTGTCACCATCATCAGACAAAAGAATAATGTCTGATGATGGTGACAAAGTTGCCGAAATGTCACACACTAATAAATTATTTGGATTAGGTCTTATTTTCTTTTATTATAATCTATAATCCAAATTGTGCTTTATCACAAATGCTTACATTGTTAATTGATACTAAAGTAGTGCCCCAATAATATACCTCAATATACCCCAATAATATACCACATGGTCTCTCCATATCTCTTTCCTTCAGATCCTTCCTCTACTGAGGGTGGGCCACATGATCTCTCCATATCTCTCTCCTTCAGCGCTTTCCTTTACTGAGGGTGGGCCACATGGTCTCTCCATATCTCCCTCCTTCAGCACTTTACTCTACTGAGGGTGGGCCACATGGTCTCTCCATATCTCCCTCCTTCAGTGCCTTCCTCTACTGAGGGTGGGCCACATGGTCTCTCCATATCTCCCTTCTTCAGTGCCTTCCTCTACTGAGGGTGGGCCACATGGTCTCTCCATATTCCTACCTCAATATCTTTTGGAGCTAAGTCGGCCTGCCACTGAGTAGTGCTCCCAGTTTTAATGACAGAGGCAGGTGCATTCTACTTCACCCAGTCATGATGGTTGTCAAAGCTTGATACCCTAATATGATTGAGTGGAGATAAGGAAGAAGAATATTCGCCAAGAAGAGTATTTTAATTGACAGTATGATATTTAGGTGTTTAGAACAATTACATAGTGATGAGACAAAAGGCAGGGATATATGGCTCATTGGGTTTATTTGGGGAAGTCTTCTATACTGGGGGGCCATGCTTATTAAGGCTCAGTTCATGGTCTGGTCCAGGAATATCGGCAAGTTCAGAGTCTCATTGGGCTGTGTATAGGAGGGGGTTGTAGCTGAGACATGACATGTTAAATGATCTTCCGGGACTGTGTATGCTGATCGAGGGGCTAAAGATAACTGCCGCATGCATTATCTCTAACATGTTGCTGGGAAAATGATGGTCAACAATCAAATACAATAATACCCATCATCACTGTGGTGCCATTTCTGATAAAGTTAAAATAAATAATAAAAGAATAATAATAAAAAAATAATCTGCAACAAAAATAAACTAGTTTTTTTGGTCACATGGTGCACCATCTGGTCAGCTACTTTTTCTTCACTTCTTTTTTTCTTATCTCCACTCAATCATATTGGGTATCAAGCTTGAGACTTTTGATGGGTGTTTGACAACATTCATGATTGGGTGAAGTATATGTGTCTGCCTTTGTTATTAAGACTGGGAGCACTACTCAGTGGCAGGCAGACTTAGCTCCAAAAGAAATGGCCGCCTCTGACATGAGGAACAGACGCCATGTGCAGCCGCTCCTGAAATGGAGTACAAACGCTGCTCATCCTGTATCCCTGGATTGGGAGCACTTAAAGGGTACTATCAGCTGGGCCAGCTGAGCCCAGGTTTTTTAGTAAGCTTGTTACTGCTCCCCCTCCTCTTTTTTTCATCCGGGCTTGGGACTGGCAAAGGTGGTGTTGACACACATCAATACTCTGAGAGCCACATTATCTCTATTTGGAAAAAAATGGATAAATTTATATCTATTTTTTACATAAAACCATTAACTTATTTTCTTTAAAAAAAAAATCACTTCCTCTCCTGTCCTTACTGCAATGGAAATAAATTGGGGAGGAGCCTGGCTCATCAGTGATAACCCTCTCAGTGTTTCTTCCAGATTAATTAACTATTCCACTCCAGCATGCATCTAATATTGTATTGGGCAAATATATATGTATACTAGCGGATGTACCTGGCTTCGCCCGAGTTTTACCCGCGTAAAGGTTTGTCTAACAAACATTTGTTAAAACAATTCTCTATAAACTTATAAAAAAAAAAAAGATATATTTTGATAATTTGAAATTCGTAAATTTGAATCTCTCGATAAAGTGAACATTTTTTTCCCGGTCCCTTGAAAAATACTCGATAAGTTGAATAAAAAATCAATATTAATTGGTTCCCTCGGTAATTGGAAGTTAAAGGAATAGTATCTTGCCTTGGAATTGTATCATTATTCTTGTCTCAAATAAATTGCCGTGTCATCCTGAATTTTGTCTTTCCTAATTTTCTACATTACAAAATCATCGTTTTATCTAGTGAACATTTTTTCCCGGTCCCTTGAAAAATACTCGATAACTTTGACTTGTGCGCAATTAATAGGTAGAAAATCTTACTTTTGATAAATAATCTTTAAGATAATAAACTTAGTGAAAATAAAACTTATAGATAAAAAAACTTGTTATCATCATCGCAATGGGGGCACTGCTTGCGAGTTAAATCTACAAATCTGCAAATAACTCTAAGGATATTCAAGATATTCAAGAAATTATTTTTCAGAAACCTTCCCAGTACTATACTAAATAACTTCCCAAAGTTTCATGGCGTTCCAATGAGTGGTTTTGTCAGGCATAAAGGACAGACACGCACACACACATACATTCATTTTTATATATATATAGATACATTGTTAGAGTGGTCTAGTTGGTTAAACTGGTGAAATCACTGATGAACCAGGTCCTCCCAATATTTTCCATTGCAGTAAAGACAATAGGAAGTGTTTCATTAAAAAAAAGTGCTGAATGGTACCATCTATATAGATGCTGCACTGATGCTTTATATTTTTTATTTAGCCACATTGAGCAGATGCACTTTTATAGATATTGATGGCTTTCTTTGAATAGAAAAAATGCCTCTAAAATATTGTAGAATTTGCTTTTGAAATCCATGACTATATGCAGACATAATTGCTACTTAATGATGAATATTAAATCAATAATGCCATTTTTATAATTATCATGGCCTGTACTTGCTGCTTTCAGGACAGTTTTTGTGCTTGAAATTACAAACCTTTCCAAAACTCATCTCATTACTGGCTGTTGTCATTTAGACAGCAAGTAGAAGCAAGCTTTTATTATGGATAATAGTTTCATTGAACTTTTTCATCATTGTTGGATTGTGGTCATTTTCCCTCCTCCTCCTTCAGTACCTTCCTCAGCTAAGGGTGGATCACATGGTCTCTTCATATCTCTTTCCTTCAGTTCCTTCCTCTACTGAGGGTGGGCCACATGGTCTCTCCATATCTCTTTCCTTCAGATCCTTCCTCTACTGAGGGTGGGCCACATGATCTCTCCATATCTCTCTCCTTCAGCGCTTTCCTTTACTGAGGGTGGGCCACATGGTCTCTCCATATCTCCCTCCTTCAGCACTTTACTCTACTGAGGGTGGGCCACATGGTCTCTCCATATCTCCCTCCTTCAGTGCCTTCCTCTACTGAGGGTGGGCCACATGGTCTCTCCATATCTCCCTTCTTCAGTGCCTTCCTCTACTGAGGGTGGGCCACATGGTCTCTCCATATCTCCCTTCTTCAGTGCCTTCTTCTACTGAGGGTGGGCCACATGGTCTCTCCATATCTCCCTCCTTCATTGCATCCTTTATTGAGGGTGGGCCATATGATCTCTCTATATCTCCCTCCTTCAGTGCCTTGGTGGGCCACATGATCACTCCATATCTCCCTCCTTCAGTGCCTTGGTGGGCCACAAGGTCTCTCCATATCTTTCTCCTTCAGTGCCTTCCTCTACTGAGGGTAGGCTGGCCATATGGTCTCTTCCTATCTCCTAATTTCCTGCCATCAGCTTCATCTCTTTTGTGCCTTGTCCAGTCCATTGTTACAGGTTTTCCATATACTTTTGTGGTCAATATTTATATAATGTTTCATGATAATAAATACTAATGAATGTGTCTGTTCACTGTATCTATGGATGTAACTTGCTGGCATATACATTTCTTATACACCTTTTGCGCTTGTAGGAAAAAATATATAATTTCACAATGATATACTTTTACATTTAGACAAACTTAAATATTTGATGTTGGCAGAAATTTTTTAAAACTGGATTTTTTGGCTACTGAGGGTTTTTTTAAAATAATTTTTTCATTAAAAAAAATAATTTTACACAACAATTTTATTAGAATAAAGAGATATACACAATTACAATTTTCATAATTTCTAAATTTTTAATTTATTGAAACAGTATATATATAAATATATACACATAGTTCCCCTTATATTGAAAAGAAAGTGAAGTCATTTATATATAGTGTTGCACTTATCCCATAGAAAAATTTCTATTGTTGTTCAGCCATATTATTTGTTAAAATTTCAAATTACAAACATGATTTTTTTAAATAATAATAATAAAAAAAAACATCCAAATAAAATTAGCTATATAGAAAATAAAAAAATAAATAAAACTACAAATTGCATTTGACAAAGCAAATATATAATTGATATATTTTGAAAACAAACATAAACAGCAAAAAAAATGAAAGTCAATAAAATTTAAGCAGCACTAACGATAAAAATAGGCAAATTTAATATATAGCATTCAGAAAATATATCACAGTAAAATATCAAAGCCTTTCTTACCTATGAAAAAGAACTTATAAAATAGAAAATTAAGGGTTATTTTAAATATGTATTATTCTTTTAAAAACAATAATTCTCTTTTTAGTCTATTTTAAAGAATTAAGATGTTTGAACCGAAGAGGCCACTCCCCAACATATACTAAATTGCATTGGAAAGGACAAGGGATCCCTGTACAGAGAACCAAAAGAGTTCTTGAACTTCTTTATGAGCACGACCTCCAAGATCTTGTCTAATTTAGACTAATAAAAGGATAAGAAAAAAAAAAGGATGTTAGAATATGTTTTAAAATATTTAGTGAATATTTTACCATCCTTTAAAAATGTGTGCAGTAAAAATTGATTTAGAGATACTGTATTTTATGCATATGCAAGAAAGAGGTCAATTTTTCATATAGTAAATATATATATATATATATATACAGGGTGTACCAGGTAAATTGGGACTAACTTTGACAGTCCATAAAACAAAAACTACTTGAGATTAAAAACTTGTTTTTTTTTTTCATTACGTAGCCATATTCATGTAAAATGCAACAGTACATGTGTGTGCAGTGTAGTGATGAAGAGTAACCGAGAATTTGAAAATCGAGCTGTCATCATCGTTGCTCTGCGTGCCGGAAGGAGCCCCAAAGAGATAGTGGATTTTCTTAAGTTGCCCAAAACCACTATTTATCGTGTCAAGAAGCAGTTCGATGAGGCCGACAGTAACAAAGAGGGGATAGCTACAAGGAAAAAGCACTCGCGTCGATTGGACAGGGTAAGAGGCGAAGAATTTGTCAAAAATGTCAAGGAGAAGATTGATGGAAACCCTGGGAAGAGCATGAGGGCCATAGCCAAGGAAATGGACGTTGGCTCTATGACAATTGTCAGAACTATCCATGAGGACCTTGGTCTCAAGTCTTATGCCCTTCGGAAAGGTCAGTTGCTGACTGAGAATATGAAGAATAACAGAAAAGGAAAGGCTGCTGCCCTCCTCAACAACCTGAAACACGACTCTTTTGGCATGCTAAGGTTCTTCTCTGACGAAAAGAACTTTGACGTGGACCAAAAGGTAAATCCCAGGAATGATCGCTGGATCTGTAAAGACCCCTCAGAGATACCTGTCGTGATGCACAGGAAATTTCCTGCCTCCGTAATGGTCCTTGGCGTTATCAGCAGTGAAGGTGATGTCATGCCTCCCCATTTCTTTGAGAAGGGCCTTAGGATGAACGCTGACACCTACATCAATGTTCTGGAGACCGTTGTGAAGCCTTGGATGGACATGATGGCCGCAGGAAGGAAGTATGTCTTCCAACAGGACTCAGCTCCAGCCCAAAAGGCAAAAAAGACACAATCGTGGCTGACACTTAACGTCCCTAGTCACTGGGGTCCTGATATTTGGCCCCCTAACTCTCCAGATTGCAATCCCCTCGACTACTATGTATGGGGCGTTGTTGAGAGAGATGTCAACAAAGCTCCTCATACCACCATCCAGTCTGTCAAGAAAGCAGTTCACACGGTGATGACCCAAATGGACAAGGTCATCGTCGCCAAGGCCTGTGCTTCATTCCGCACTCGCCTCGAGACTGTTGTAGCTAATAATGGAAACTTCATTGAATAAATAAAAACTATATCCTTTTATCTACTACTGTGTCAAATTTCATTCGGATATTTTAATTTTTACTTGCAAAAAATTTCAGTTAAAATACCATTGTTGAAATTCCCAATTTACCTGGTACACCCTGTATACAGTAGAACCTCCCTTTAGCGGACACCAAGCTAGAGAACACCTTTCTACAAAAGACAGTTTTCATTTGCAAAATGACAATTTTTACAATTTAGCAACTCTCCAGTAAGAGGACACCTCTCCCTAAAGGACACTTTGGCTCTGCAATTAGGTGTCCTTTACAGAGAGGTTCTACTGTATATCATATATATATTATTATGTTTATAAATAGCTTATTGTAAAATATGTAAAAAATAGTTTTAAAATATACTTTTAAAATTTTGAATTACAAATAATTGATATATTCTATGTAAAAAAAAAAAAAAATGCGAATGATGCTTTCACATTTGGGGTCATTCTCAATTTTGATAATTAGAAGTATGCCAAAAGATAAGTATTATATCGTCACCTATAAGTCATTAATATAATTCAATTATTATATCTATACTCTGTTATTGTTGTTTCTTATCCCCTTGTGTAAAGATTACACAAATTCCATGAGTTTATGCTCCATAGCTATATTCCTATCTATATATAATTTTTGTTCGAATTTAAGAATTTGATTTAAAATAAATTGATACATTCAATATTCAAATATATGCTAATCATACTTTCACATTTAGGGTCAACCCCATTTTTGATAATTAGTCTGCTTGCAATTCTTAACTAGCAACCCCAAAACACATCACTGACTGTATTGACTCATGCATTGATGAGCTCTACTCATCCCTAGCAGACACCATCAACAAGCTCTACAAGCTTGATACCCTAATATAATTGAGTGGAGATAAGAAAGAAGAAGTTTTTGCTAAAAGAATAGAATTATATCAAATCACATATAAGTCATTAATATAGTTACATTATTATATATAATTTTTGTTCAAATTTAAAAATAATTAATGTATTCAACATTCAAAAATATGCTAATCATACTTTCACATTTAGGGTCAACCCCATTTTTGATAATGAGTCTGCTTGCAATTCTCAACCTGCAACCCCAAAACACATTATTGACTGTATTGACTTATCCGTAGATGAGCTCTACTCATCCCCAGCAGACACCATCAACAAGCTCGACAAGCTTGATACCCTAATATAATTGAGTGGAGATAAGAAAGAAGAAGTGTGCTAAAAGAATAGAATTATATTCTCACATTAAGCATTAATATAGTTACATTATTATATATAAATTTTGTTCAAATTTAAAAATAATTAATGTATTCAATATTCAAAAATATGCTAATCATACTTTCACATTTAGGGGTAAACCCCATTTTTAATAATTAGAAGTGTACTAAAAGTAATATATCAAGTCACAAACACACATAAGTCATTAATAGAGTTCCATTATTATATATCTATACTCTCTTATATATATATACACCCATACCACGCTTTGCGTCGGGGTTGCGTTCCAAAAAAACACGATGCAAATTGAAACTACGGAAAGTGAAAATATGTGAAGGCGCAATCAAAAATAAAGGTGTTGCCATATTTTAGGAAAAAAAAAAAAATTAAAGACTCGAATCCAAAACAACGCAACTTCGAAAATCTAACGACGCAGAGTGAAAATCAGTAAAAATTAAGCAGCGACGCAACTTCGAAACGACGCAAAGCGAGGTATTGGTGTAATTGTTGTTACCTGGAGAAGCAGGTGTTGCTACACATTGGCTATATATATATATACCTTAGTATAATTCTAAAACTAATATTCAATTAAAGGTATATATATGTGTCAAAGTTCAATTTATATTTTAAAAAATCAAATATATAAATTATATAAATATATATAATCAATATGTACAAAAATAAGTGAAAAAAATAACTTAAAATTTAAAAACCATATAAAATTTTCTTTCTCTGACAAAATTTATGCAATAATTTAGATGAAAAAAAAATCAAAGATTAAACCAAAAATCACAATTAAAAAAAAATAATAATAATAATTTTTGATTCTGGGCCGTGTCAAAATATATATAAGAATGGTTCAACATATCTTGATTTTTTCCAGTCAACTGAAACACAATTTTGCATTTAGTCATTTTTATATAATTGAAAATATAACTAATTTCATGATAATGGATTTCTTTTGTTCAAAAACTTGGTGAGCCTTGACAATCTGGAGAAATACAAGTAAGTTACATGTATGAAGTTATCTTCTACTTATCTCCAAATGATATAAACATCACAGTACAATCAATGACATCATTTTTTTTTGTGTGCTGTGTTTCTCTATAAAGAACAATTTGAAAGGGAAAACATTTTATTACCTTTATTATAGATTAGAAACATAAGGTAACAAGACCACATCCAAATAAATAAATGATGCATGACATTTTGGTAATAGCGTTATCATCTTCGGATAAAAGTACTGAATAAGAAAAAAATTCCACAATATTTAAAAAAATAATTGGTAGTTATCAATTGGGTAAACAAGAAGAGAAAAATAAAAGTATTAATAATGAGAAAAAAAAATCTTAAAATCCTTTTTTTTTTATCCCTAGTACACGTGGTACAGGCCATGATGATCATGGTGGGTAGAAGTTGGTGACTGCTTTTACTGTAAGTGCACCACATGTTTACACATGTGAAAAGCAGTTCGACTTTGCACTCACAAACGTGTCAGAGCCCCATTTGGTTACTTGCACTCGCTGGTGGGATTGGACTTTTTCTCTAAGAATCCTAAAATTCAGTATTTTTGTCTGAAGATAGTAACAAGGCTGTTGCCGAAATGTCATTTATTTATTTACATTTAGTAATATATTTGAATAATGATTCTCAATTTTATTTAAATACATTTCATGCATTAAAATAATGCTTTGTTTTCTTCTTCTTTCTTATCCTGTAGTAGTTATCAACTGCTTTTACTGCAAATGCCCCACATGTTTACACATGTAGAAAGCCGTTTGTGGATTTTGCACTTACAAGTGTAACTCCACCTTTGCCGGTTCCAAGCCCGGATGAAAAACGAGGAGGGAGAGCAGTAACAAGCTCGCTAAAAAACTGGGTTCAGCTGGCCCGGCTGATAGTACCCTGTAAGGGCTCCTAATCCAGGGATACAGGATGAGCAGTGTTTGTACTCCATGTTAGGAGCAGCTGCACATGGCGTCTGCTCCTCATGTCAGAGGACATTCTTTTGGAGCTAAGTCAGCCTGCCACTGAGTAGTGCTCCCAGTCTTAATGACAAAGGCAGACACATTCTACTTCACCCAGACCCTAATATGATTGAGTGGAGATAAGAAGGAAGAAGACTCACAAGTGTACCAGAGCCCTGTTTGGTTACTTGCACTCACTGGTAGGGTTCTGTTCATCTACGGACAATGAATGGCTGCAGGGTCTTCACACTATGTACTAAGTGAAATTCCTAACCTGCAATCCCAAACCACATCATTGACTGTATTAGCTCATCCATTGATGAGCTCTACTTATCCCCAGCAGACACCATCAAAAATCCCAAGCTCTATAGGCTTGATACCCTGATATGATTGAGTGGAGATAAGAAAGAAGAGAGAAGAACTGGTTGGGCTGGACATTTGTAAGAATCGGGGGCCATTGAAGCAATTTTTTTTTTTCAGATAAAAGTGCCCAATGCTGGATTCGAACTTGGGTTGTGTCTGCTGGGAAAGCAGATGGTTTATACTACTCCTCCACCAACCCCATATTTTGTTTTAAAATCAAACATGTTTATATAAATCCACACAACACAAATTTGAAATTGGCTCAAAAGTGAAATCAAATAATTTTGAAATAAAAAAAAATAATAAATTTTGAGAGATTGTATCTGGTGGCTTGTCATGAAAACCATGGCTGGTGTGTGGAGAGGTATTCTACTTTAGAGTATTGAGTTGAAATATGTTTTTAACTTGATATTCAAACAGCGGAATATTTTATATTGAATTGTAAACTTCAGAGTATTTACAAAATTTATTTTGTCCATAATATAAATATATATATCAAATTTTTTTCTCCCCATTGAATATAACAAAATATTTTTAAAAACTTAATTCTGTTGACAATATGTGGCGCTGAGTTTGTTGTTGACACACTTTAAAGTGTTATAACACCTTGATAAAGGTTGGCGTTCAGCCAACTGAAATATTGGTAAAATAAATGATATTTTGATCCAATATATGCCTTTTTAATTAAAAACTTCAGAGTATGTTTAATTTTCTATTTCTCCTCAACCCATAGGTTGGTAGGCAGCATCCTTGTTCTCACCAAGCTTCCTTTCCAGGGCAGGACCTTGGATCTTCTTATATTGTCCATCAACTCCATTTTAGCTTTCTTCTTCGCAGTTTTTCCTCCATTCATATACCTCCAGTAATATTATTAACCACTCAAAAGCTGCTGGAAAGATGCCCAAATATACTTGGTTATGCTGAGAGGCAGAAAAAAAAAGAGGCATTAGAATCTTATTTTATGATCGAGAAGTTTTTTGACTCTTTTTTTTTCTAAAATTTATGGGGCAAGCTTTAACTTTGTAGGGGGGTCAGTGGACAAGTGGTAAGCGCTTGATTTTTTGAAGACCACAACCAGAGATCCAATCCTAAATTTGGTACATTTTTCTGAATAAAAAAATTGCTCCAATGGTACCCAATTCTGGCAGAAGTCCAATTCCACCAGTGAGTAGAAGTAACCAAATGGGGTTTTTAGTACACTTGTAAGTGAAAAGTTGAACTGCTTTCTACATGTCTAGATACGTGAATCACTTAAAGTAAAAGCAGTCATTAACTACTACCCGCCATGATTACTATTGCCTGTACCACGTGTGTAATAGGGGTAATAATTAAGAAAAAAAGCTTCTGGATGTTAGCATTGTGGAACCGATTGTCCATTCTTTCCAAGCTCTCTTCCTTGCTCAAGTTGAAGCTTTCATATATTTTTGACACAAGGTAATAAGACCAAATCCAAATAAATAAATAGTGTGTGACGTTTAGGTAACAGCGTTGTTACCATCTTCAGACAAAAGTACTGAATTTAGTACTTCATTCATAGTACCATTCAGTACTTTTGTCTGAAGATGGTAACAACGCTGTTACCTAAACGTCACACACTATTTATTTATTTATTTGGATTTGGTCTTATTACCTTGTGTTTATAATCTATAATCCAAATTGTGCCTTATCATATATTTTTGACATTCATTCTGCCATGGTTCCACAAGCTCTTCCTCTAACTGTGATATTTTAGTGGCTATGTGACTTTGGCACATTTTCTGGCTGATGTACAAGTTGACAGTAGTCACTTCTAGACCCCAGGAAAACAATTTTCTCCACCATTTTACAGTTTTTCTGAGAAATTTTATGGGGTACAAAAGTGGCTAGTAATATCCACACTTCCCATATTTGAAGACAAGATTAACCAGATGCTTGTCCTTCTAACAGGATGCAAGGAATTTTTTTTATTCTGAAGGCAAGAGCTTGCCCCACCGTAAGTCATTGTTTTTTTTTTTCAGTTTCTGTGGCATTCCTTGTCGGTTTGGCATTATGGTCTCAGATAGGTAACTCCGCATTATAAAAAGCTCTTCAATAAGGGTGAATTAGGTGAGAGGGAATTAAAAAGATGATTCTCATATGATTTACGGAAAACACAGACATTGGCACTGGCCTCCCCCACCACTTGTTCATTCAGAAACCACTGATAGTGACTCATGGCCGGCTAGCAAACCTGAAGACAAAGCTATTGATAGTGGCTTGCGGACCGAGAGATAAGGTTTAAAATTAAATTACTATATATATTGAAATGTTTTGAAAATAGAGTAATCCATTAATAAATCTTTAATTAAGGGTAATAAACATTATGCATTGTTCTGATGCATATTTAAAAAAAAAAGAGTTTTCTCTTTTGGAACATGAATACCATCCTCCTGCAACTTTATATTGAAATAAAAATATATATTCAGTTTCTTCTGAGGAGCCAAGAAAATTAACCATTTTCTCTCGTGTTGACACACATTAATATGTTATAACACCTTGATAAAGGTTGGCATTCAGCCAACTGAAATATTGGTAAAATAAATTATTTCTTGATCCAATATATGCCTTTTTAATTAAATAGCGAAATGTATAATCTTGGATCTCTGATGCATATCAAACAATAGGTAAAACATAACTGGAATGCCCAGACCATTCACAATACAAATAAATCACCTCTACCAAAACTTATTAAATACAGGTTTAATTAATGTCAACCTATTTAGTTATGATACATACATACAGGCATAGTAGCAGTTAATATATAGATTTCCGATAAGGCACAATTTGGATTATAGATTATAAACACAAGGTAATAAGACCAAATCCAAATAAATAAATAGTGTGTGACGTTTCAGTAACAGCATTGTTACCGAAACGTCACACACTATTTAGTTATTTGGATTTGGTCTTATTACCTTGTGTTTATAGATTTCCTTAAATTCACACAAGTTGAAGAATAAATTTGCATATATATTATTTATGATTTTATGTAAAAAAAAAAAAAAAAACTTACATTTTCTATCGCAATGGTGGTGTTTCAGCCATGTTCAAAGCCTCAGTATCTAAATCTGACTGGTTATTTTTCAGATCTTGAAGTGTCAGCATGAAATGAGACCATTCCTCAGATGAAGGCATTGACATCCGCTGCACAAAACATAATTTTTAACAGCACATTTCATTATCTAAAAGATTTTTAAAATACAGTGTACTCCGCTTATAACGAAGTCGCATTATCCATGACAATCACTTTGTTATATCCGAAGTTTGTTATATCCGCAGTTGGAAAAAAAAAAAAAATGTTTTGTACCAATAATTTTATTTACTATTCAACTCAAAAGAGCAACACAAAGATCAATAACAACCTCATCAGGTGTTTTTGGAGAAGTAGTTTGTGATTTTCTTTTGACATTTAGAAGTCAGTAACAAGTGCTGAACACTCTTTTCGATGTTGTCCAAGTCTGACAGATGCCTATGAAGAGACTTGGACTCATCCTGACATTAAAGAAACAATCGCAGAGTTTGAATGCTCTCCAAGACCTCTTTTGGATGCGGAATGTGGACAATTGGGTCTACTTCTTCATCAACTTGGTCCGTTTCTTCTTCTTCTTTTGCTTGAAGAATGCTCTCGACAATTTCTACATCGGATAACATGGCATTTGTAACGACGTCATTGTCAGCGTCAGCATAAGAATCGAAATCCATCTCTAACGGTATTTTTAAAACTTTTTTCATGCGATCGAAGAGGCTTTGTTGCTCCCACATTTGTGTTGCAGGCTGTGGTGTATCCAATGGAGAACTATGATGCCAACAGTTGGAAATTGTCGCTGGAAGCACATCATTCCATGCTACAGATATAATATCCACAGCTTGCTTAAGATTGATTGTTAATGCTGTTCCAGCGTCGTATGCCGTCAAATATTTCCTCATTAAACGCGTTCGATAAATCATCTTGAAATTGCGAATAATGCCTTGGTTGCATGGTTGCAGCATTGAAGTGGTATTTGGCGGCAAGAATGCTATACGAGTATTTGTGAGGCCCTGCATGTCTGGGGGATGAGTGCTGCAATTGTCAAGCAGGAGGATAATTTGTCGATGTTGTCCAGCCATCTTCTTGTCGATGTGCCGAACCCAGGATTCGAAGAGTAGTCCAGTCATCCAGGCCTTCTGATTTGCTTCGTACTGAACAGGAAGGTGCTTGATTCCTCGGAAGCATCTCGGCTGTTTCGCCTTTCCAATGACCAAAGGTTGCATCTTTTCAGAACCATCCATATTGCAGCATAGAAGGATTGTGATCCGTTCCTTACTAGCCTTTCCGCCGGTGCAAGTTTCTTCCTTAAAGTGAAGTGTCTTGTCAGGAAGAAGACGCCAGAAGAGACCGGTTTCATCGGCGTTGAAGATGTCTTTGCAAGCATAGTTACTAATTATATTAGGCATTACATCGGTCAACCAGTTCGTCATTGTCTCACGATTGACATCAGCTGATTCTCCACAAATGTTGCGCAGCTTGATGCCATGCCTTGCCTTCCAACGCTCGATCCATCCACCACTCCCAGTAAAATACTTTAATCCAATGCCTTTTCGGAAAGCAATGGACCATTAACTGGAAGCGCTGCACTTCTTGCCTGCTTGAACCACTGCAGCAGAGCCTCATCAACATCAGCATATGTAGATCCACGTGCTCGTTTCCGACTGCTTTCTCCCGCATGCAGAGCTTGTTGGTGGATCTTCTCAGAGTTCTTTATTATGGTGCTGAGCGACGACTGTGGGATATTATGTTTCTGGGCAACATCTGTCTTTTTCTTCTTCTCCACTTCAATCTCTCTTAGGATTTGCAGCTTGACTGACAGAGATAGTGAGTTTCTTGTTTGTTTTCGTTCTCCTGCCATGGTAAACGTTAATAAAATATAAGCGTTTATTAAACAATTTAATTTTGTTTAAATAATGTAAAAAAAATACTTATAATATGTTTGCATATTTAAAAATTGTATATTATTAACTTATTTGTTGTGTATCATTAAATTTGTGTCATTCACACGTAATTTGATATATATTATGCATAATATATTAGTCAATTATAATGGTAAATGAGAAAACTTCGTTATAAACGGATAAAATAAAAATTTATACATGCAAATCACTTCGTTATAAGCGAAAATTCTTTATATCCGACTTCGCAATATCCAGAGTTCTTTTAATGGTTTAAGCCCTTCTTTTCTTTCGTGCAGACAATTTCATTCGCTATATGCGGAATTTCGCTATAACCGACTTTGTTATAAGCGGAGTACACTGTATTTAAATATTCCTAAAGTATAAATACAAAATCTGTGGGTAGGAAATTTATCAAAAAAAGAAGATACCAGTTAAAATAAATGTGAAAACTATGTGCTCTGAATGGACTGTCTCTACAATCTGAAACATTGAGGTCAGTGACAAAGCCACAATACCAATTTTGACAGATTCTGAATGCCTACTGGGAGACCTTGGTTTTGGGCATGGTTCTTGTCAGTCCAGAGTGGGTTTGATTTCATGATATCCATAAGGGATTCATGAAAAAGTCCATAAGGTGATATCCATGATATCCATAAGGGATTCATGAAAGTTACTTAACTGGAAATATGACTGGTCACTTCTATTGTCAAAATATAGCTGGAAATTTTGCAGCAAAGAAATTCCAAAAAATGATGATTTAAGATTACTCTGAAGTAATGAAAGGCCATATTACCCTGAACTTGTGATCTACAGGCCGGCATTTAAAATTTGTCAAAGCTGGTGTAGCAGTTTTGTCACCAACCTGATTTTGCTACATTGCATAGATGTTGAATAGTGAATATTTTGCACATGTTATAATCTGTATATAGGATTATGTACCCCCACCACAACCTATATACCATGTATCATCTAAAGGTTTAATAAACGTTAGGCCTCGCGAGATGGGAAGAAACAAAGTACAGGATTGCATCATCCAGGAAGTAAAGGTCACTGCCCTGGACCCATAAAACTTAAGTTCAAAGGCCTTCTTCTTCCTGAAGGATTGCAATCATGACGGCAATGGAAGTTCTGAGCCAATCACCTTTAAGCATGACAAATTAGTAGCGAATCACCAGAGAGCACGCATAAGGATCTCAGCCAATGAGAAGTCCGAGAGAGTCGATGACGATTATCTCGGACAAGAAAAAGATAAAGGGAAGGTAGGTGACCATGCTACGAGCTAGGTGTGCTCAAAATTGGCTCCAACCAAGGCAGTGTACACTCCATAGATGTGAAAGGCCAGCCACCTCCGCCGAACTTTTCTTCCTCCCCCCTCACAGGTCCTATTTCAAACCCATCCAGTTGTATCGTTCTTCCCCTGTGGAACCCTTGTCACCTGACCAAGACTACATCACAACCATTCCATCCATCCCCACATACATCCATTTTTTTCAATCGTCTATGCGATTCCGAAACACACTATATTGAACAGAACTAAACAATATACATATAACACACACTGTATGTAGAGGATATGTGTGTGTGGAACCATTCAACACCTTATTGATTTTTTTTATTAATTTAAAAATTCTACAACATACTTGCACACTTTACGTTGAACTACTTTCCACATGTGCAGACATGAAGTGTATTACAGTAAAAAAGCAGTCATTAACTAATACGCACCATGATTATCTTGGCCTGTACCCCCTACATGTACTAGGGATAGTAATAATAATAGACAATTTTATAGAATGATTTTTACATAATTATGTGCTGAACACACACCTTTACCAATAATAAATCTCAAGTACAGAATATATATAAACAGAATCAACATACAATAGTTGTAGCAATCTAGTGAATCAATTAGGTGAAATCAATGGGGAAGGTTTACCACTTATGAGCCTATCCTTGTCAATTTTTCTTTTTTTTTTTTCATATTCAGTTCAATAATTGTAGAAATTTATTTATTATTATTATAAAAAAAAATAGCAATAGCGATGAATGGTTCCATTATCCATATATCAAATATGTCTTCCATTTATTGTATTTCATTTAATACTTAAAAAGTTGGCAAATTGAGCACACAGATTCATGTATACACATGGATACCACATTCAGGTGGCATTGTTGATTTCCGAGTGCCATTTTTTTATCAAAGATTCTCCAAAATCAGGATGTCCAGCCTCTTCAGTCAACATTGCTGCAGGCAGAATAATTTTGGAAAACAATAGTCATGTAACCCCTTATTGTCAAATAGAAGAGAGTTTGGATATCTCTACTGCACCGAAAATGCCCAGAATTCAGCCCCACCATATACACATGTGTAAAGTTTGTTCACTTTTGGTGCCCCAAGCCTTAACCAATGTGCAGCTGACATGATGTGTTTCATGGTGCCCAGAGATGCTCAAAATGTTTGATAATGGATCCTTCTCCTTATATACCAATAGTATCATACCAGATGATGAAATATGGTTCTATTATTTTGATGGTCCCACTTAATCCCAGAAAAAATTATGGGTATTTGAAGATGAAATCATTTTGTTGTTGTTGTCATGTCCAATGAAGAGCCTCCGATGTCTCCATGCATCTCTATCACAGCAGCAGCAATGTCCACTATCTTGGGTGTGTAAAGCTGCTGCTCTGGGTCTATGTCAATTTTCTGCAAGACTGCAGCCATTGCTGGACATGAGAATATGTGAGTAGGTGTTAGTTCCACACCAGGACAGTTGTTGCATGTACTATAGGTTCTAGTGCCATCTGGATGTATTGTCCTTCCTTTATAGTGTTTTGTTCTAAGTCTTGTTATAGTTTTTGTCAGTTTTCTCTCAGAGTTTATTTCACATATTTGATCTTTTCTTATTTTTTTGTTTAATTAAATTGTATTTTGCCAAAGCATCAGTGTCAAATACTGACATATGTTCTTTCCTTTGGCTCAGCTTTCTGGCTTCCTTTGCCAATTCATCTGCCATTTCATTACCCCTGATCCCAACATGGGATCATAATGTTAGGGTTTTACCATGATTTTTTTTTAGTTGGCCTTATCTTTTAAATATTATGAATTAGTAATGTCAGTTTATATAAAAATTATATTGTATAAAGTATGAGTTTCTTTTAAACGAAAAATCAAATTTTTATTTCAAGGTAAAATATAGACTATTTTTAACCTTTTTGGATGAGGTATGAAAGATGAATTATGAAGAGTAATGACGAACGGAAAAATTCACAGGCCGCAGTATATTATATTATATAAAGTATACAAAATATTTGTGTTTTTGTTTAATATAAAAATAAAATTTATAAAATCAACGACTAACTGGATGTCCATTATTTCTATTTGCTCAATACATTCTATTTCGGATCAATTTTATATACACTCATGGACAAAACTTGAGGAGGCTGTATCTTTTAACATGTATATCAGGATTCAGACAATAACTCTGAAAGATATTTGATACAGAGGCTTTTATTGAAGACGCACAAGATAACCAAAATGTGAACAAAATTTCTTCCATCTCCTTAAAAAAAATAAATTACAGGTAACAAGTTTTGTCCATGAATGTATTTTTAGCATTGTAACCTCTATGTAATATATTTTAAATAAATAGAAAAATTACCTCGCCAACATCATAAATCCATATTTTGCCCAAGTCATCTCCAACAACTACTTGGTGACCATTGGGTGTCCAGATCACACGGTTGAGTGCAGAGTTATCTCCTACTATCACACTTGTACTTGGTAGCTGAAACATAAAAAAATAAAGATTATTATTTATCAAGTTGAATTTAAATACAGTTAAACCTGTCTATAGCGCCCTCTCTAAATAGCGCCTTCCTCTCTATAGCATCCGATTTTAAATACGTAGTACGATGTGATTTACATTAAAAGTGACCTGTTAGCACCCTATTTTGGTGAGTCCCAAGAGGGGGCGCTATAGACAGGTTTAACTGTATATATATTTTTTTTTATTTAAAAAATATGAAATTATAGTCAGTCTAGTCAGGTCAATAAGGCCTTTTTTAAAAAAAGTAATTAGGTATAATTTGGATTATAGATTAGAAACAAGGTGATAAGACCGAATCTAACTAAATAAATGGTGTGTGATGTTTTGGTAAAAGCATTGTTACCATCATCAGACAAAAGTACTGAATAACACAAGGTAATAAGACCAAATCCAAATAATGACATTTCAGTAAAAGTGTTGTTACCAATGCTGTGTGAGTACAACTCCGGTAGAGAATGAGTAACATCTTAATTGGATAGATAACACAATAGGGAACCAAATGAAAGCCAGGATAAGCTTTCAACCTCAATTTTGTAATGAAGAAGGACAATCTCTTGTCCTTAGGGGTAGAAATTGCCCCAAAAGGAGAAAGAACCAAATTTATTTGGCCAACGACAGACAGAAGAAGGCAATGGCAAACAACTTCTGTATCTAGCACTGTTGAGAAAACTATATGAACTAAATATCAGATCAAATTGGAGATATTTGTCCATATTGTCACCAAAAGTTGAACTCGACTTGGACACCAACAACCATTTGGACATAATTTTTGAGCTAAACAATGGCTGTAGAGAGAGAGAGAGTAAGCAGATTGTCTGCAATGCACTGCTTCAATACACCATGTTACTACACGCCACCATAACTGCATAGCAATGTGAGAATCCTCAAGCCAAGGGAAGATATTAGAACAGGGACATGTCAACAGTTGTTGGGATGTGAAGATTTTAGGACCTGTGGATTCTAGTATATGATGGAAAAAAAAATTGAGGATTAAAAAAATTTTTGAGTTTAAGGGGAGAATCTGGTGTTAAAATAAAAAATTCTGAAAATAAAAGCAATCAAACAATGTGTTGAATAGCTCAGAGCACCGAACGTGTCAAAATTTTGAGTTTGAGGGGCGAATCTAGCATTAAAATAAAAAATTATGAAAATAAAAACAACCAAACAATGTGTTGAACAGCTCAGAGCACCGAACGTGTCAAAATTTTGAGTTTAAGGGGTGAATCTAGCATTAAAATAAAAAATTATAAAAATAAAAACAACCAAACAATGTGTTGAACAGCTCAGAGCACCGAACGTGTCAAAATTTTGAGTTTAAGGGGCGAATCTAGCATTAAAATAAAAAATTATGAAAATAAAAACAACCAAACAATGTGTTGAACAGCTCAGAGCACCTAATGTGTCAAAATTTTTAGTTTAAGGGGCGAATCTAGCGTTAAAATAAAAAATTATGAAAATAAAAGCAAAAAACAATGCGGTGAACAGCTCAGAGCACCGAAGTGTCAAAAAGGGAGCTAGCATAAATAAATTTGACCACAAACAGCACACGTCATCAAATCACCAACACCTTTCTCTCTTTGCAGTGGAGTTTACAAAGACAGCATGTGGGGCAATCACATACGCAATCCCACTAGCAGACGCCAGGAAAAAGTGCTAATTATGTTGAATGATCCGTCAGCTCTTCGTGGATTCAGGGTTGGTATAATAATTTATTGTAAATTTGAGTAAGAGAAGTAAAATTTTATGTAATATTTTGTTTATTTATTGATAACCTACAATTTGAATCATAGATTATTAACACAAGGTAATAAGATCAAATCCAAATAAATAAATAGTGTGTAACATTTCGGTAACAGCATTGTTACCATCTCCATCAGCAATATCAGTACTTTTGTCTGAAGATGGTAATAATGCTGCTACCAAAATGTCACACACTATTTATTTGGATTTGGTCTTATTATCTTGTGTTTATTTGTGGTGGTGCTTATCTCCATGGTTAAACCAATTCCTGAGGCGGGGTCGGTGGAAGGATAGTCTAAACCGTTAGTTTTCGACCGCTACGACCCGGGTTCAATTCCCGCATTGGGCACTTTTTTCTGATTAAAAAAAAAATGCTCCAATGGCCCCCGATTCTTGCAAAAGTCCAACCCCACCAGCGAGTCCAAGTAACCAAACGGGGCTCTGACATATTTGTAAGTGCAAAGTCAAACTGCTTTTCACATGTGTAGACATGTGGTGCACTTACAGTAAAAGCAGTTGTCAACTTCTACCCACCATGAATATCATGGCCTGTACCACGTGTACTAGGGATAAAAAAAAAACAAAAACAATTCCTGAAGTCCACTCCTCTCCAATTTTGTGATGGTAGTTATAGGCCTGGAAAATAGGTCCTCTATTGTGTTTATTTGTATATGGTCTTATTATTTTGTGATATATATTTAATTATTATAAAATAGATTATATATATTTCAAAATGTTTTAAAATATAAATACATTTTACCTCAGTATCCAAATTTAAATTCCAAAGGTCAAGTCTTCCTCTTCCATCCACTGAAGCAAAAAGTGCTGGATGAATTGGGGACCAGCGGATATCAAATACATAATCATTATTATTCTCAAAGGAATAAATTGGTTTGGGTTCCTGAAACAGAAAAGAGTTGGTTAAAATGAATAATGAGAAAATTCAGCATTTGAAATTACCTTGAGGGACCATAATTTGCAAGTCCAATCCAGTGATGATGTCAGGAAAAGGTGGGAGAAGTCCAATGTCCCTTGAGCAGGATGGCAATCTAATCCAGTCAAAGGACCCATATGTCCTTCAAAGGTGTCCATTACTCCAGCTTTGTTTCCATGTCGACATCCTACATCATTCAAAATGTTTATTGTCCTATTCAATGAGAGAAAATAATCTAGTAATATAATATCAGAACATGATAAGGCACATTTTGGATCATAGATTATAAACACAAGGTAATAAGACCAAATCCGAATAAATAAATAGTGTGTGACGTTTCGGTAACAAAGCTGTTACACACGTCACACACTATTTATTTATTTGGATATGGTCTTATTACCTTGTGTTTAATATCAGAACATGTTAAAAAAGGAAAATATAACTCTTTTTTATTATAAGAGATAAAACTAGGAAGCTATTAAAAATTGCTACGAAGAGTATTCAACCCCAACTTTTGCTGCCATTGTACGTGTTAGCATGCCCTTTTAGAAGTGTTCTATATCTAGCAGCTAGTTTAACCTTTGCTAAAAAAAGTCCAAATAAATGGGCCTATGATGCAACAAAGACTAATTTTTATGCCATGAACTATAATGATTTTAAAGCTAGCAATGGTTTGCATGACAGGTTCAAAGCAAAACAAAATGTAGACCTCAGAAGTAGTATTAGAGACATTTTGAAAGTTAACTTTATCTTATTACACTCCATAATATAAATTTTACTTTTAAAATGTCTCTAATACTTTTGTGCTTGGAAGCACTCTTCAAGGATTGCCCCTTTCAAAAAAAAGTTGATGAGTATTTTTCTTCCATTTCCAGTTTCCACATATTCTTCTGAAGTCTACATTTTGTTTTGCTTTAAACCCGTCATGCAAAAACCATTATTTTATATATATATTTTTAAATATATAACTTAATAAAGCTTTGCTCCCCTAGGAATTATCTTGATGATAAGAAAATCCATCATCAAAGGAATTCTTTTCGCAAGACATTTTGAAATAAAGTAGCAATGTATGGAAATAGGTCAATTTAGGGGTTAAAGTAACCATTATTAAGAGGTAGCCTTTTTCTTTGTGTATGACTGTCCTTTATATGATATAACATTTTTGAAAAATGAAAAAAAAAAAAACCATGGCTATAGTGAACCCCAGAGGGACTGAACTTTGGTGTTCACTATAGAGGGTTTTACTGTATTTCATATTTGCCATTTACTTTAAAAGAGAGAAATGAATCTATAAAATATATTTAAAGAACATTTTATCATTTTATGTTCACCAATTTTTCAAAAAGATATGAGATTTTAAAATTTTTGTAAAAAGTCTTACCACTATAGACCATGTCTTCTTCACTTCCAACAATAAAGTTGTTGAAATCACCAGCAGGAAAGGAAAGGCATGTAACTGCTACATTGGTCTGTTTTTGATTGATCAAATCCATAGTTTCCTGAAAGACACATTATTAAAGTAAATAAATGTTATTTCAAGTAGTATTGGCACAGAGTATTTATTTTCTGCAGAACATCTCATTGTTGTGTGTCAATAAGTAACCCAGTATGTACATGTCATTAGACAATTGTTGTTTCTATTATTATCTATTTATTTATAAAATTAAAAAGTTAGTATTTTGGTTTTGTCAAATTTTAAGAGACGAGGAGAATTGTGCAGATCACAGTTTACAAGGCAATGTTTCAGATATAAGAGCTTAGTTCAACTTCTGCTTTGACAAAGACAAGTTGTAGCCATTATTGTATAACTCCATCACCAACCCCTGCAACCTCCTCCATGGATACTAAGGCCAATACCCAGACTGCTCCAGGGATCCAGCATTGGACCAGGCTATAGTCACCATGGCTCACTCTGGTGGACGACAATAAAGTTCTGAACCCCAAATCCCCGCCTCAGCCTCTTCATGTGGTGCAGATACTGGGTATGTAGAGATCCTGCAGTTTGACCCAGTAGAAGGAGACTAGTAAGACTTCCTGGATGAAGTGAGGACTTGGCTCGCAGCAAACAAGATCCGGGAGATAGAGTGTGCCAAATCCCTGATTAAATGGCTTCCAGTCAAGGCAAAATAATTCATCAAGTACAGGATGAGTAGGACGGCAACCCTGGAGGAAATTGGGCAGGTTCTGATGGTTATCCTTTCCCAAAAACAACGTACAAGCAAGAAGACGGGGGGAGAATCTGTGGATGGCGACAGGACTGTGTGTGTGAATGAGGTGACCAACCATTGAAAGCATCTGACAAGCTTCATCATGGCTCATGCGATTGCAGGGGAACTTTCGCCGTTCAAGTTGTCAACGGAGGCACTGTGGGCATCAGCACCCAAGGACTGTCTGCTGCTGGCATCCACATGAAGCAGCAACACGAGACCAGATGAAGCAGAATTCTTAGAGACAGAAAAGTTCCTGGAAAAGGTTAAAAAGTTGGACAATGGGCAGAAGTGGGACTTAGCAAAGCCAGCAGCTAAAATAACTACGAGGAGTTCTGAGCAGGTGCCACATCAGGCAGTATCTTGCAGATGACCACATGGAAAGGACAAGATTTATGAAATCAGCAACTTTGCATAAATTCATTTGTCTAATCATTTAAGAAAGTTACACCACACAATATGTTTTCAGCAGAGAACTATAGGTGTCACTAGATGTAGCCTTACCAACAGTGGACCAACCGATAAACATATTCTGCAAGTATGTATGGGACTGCATACTAGAAGATGAGTGACTCAAAGACATGGCTAATAGGAATTACAAAAACTGGACTATGATGAACAAATGCCACTTTGATATAAAAATCATGAACATTCTAGTGGTTTGATATTGAGGACTTAGTGATGTTGGAATCTTTCCCGAATGAGAAACCAGGTAAATATAAAAATTATTTCCAAAATACACAAGACCATATGAGATTACGGACTGGATAAAAGAAACCGTGACTATGACAATAAGAAACAGACAAAAGGTAAAAAAATAGGTGCCAAAACATTTTTCTTAATGTGTCCAGATATAAGGAATTCATGGAGAGAAATTACGTCAACTTGAGGAAACAAGTCTGAGATAGGGTGGGGAGGGGATGGTGCTGTGTATAAGCAAGTAACCTGATAAGTACAAGTGATTAGACAAGTTAGACAGTTGTTGGTATTTTCATTTTTTGCTTTGTCAATTTTTTTTTTCTTTTTTTTATTCTCTCTCTTTTTTTTTAGTGAGCATACTCTATTATCTCAGAAACAACATCAAAGAGAAAAAGAGGTGAATTGTGCTAACTCATTGACCATTGTTTACATGACAATGTATCAGAGATAAGAGCTCAGTATAACTTCCACTTTGACAAAGATACAACAAATTTTAATATTTTCAAGATGAAGACCTAACCATGAACTACATCCTCTTCACTTGCCCAACCTTCCAATATCAAAGATTACTGATGGCCACCCTCTTAGGGATCACCAATCTAAGTACAGAATCCCTAGAAAATCTCCAAAGAGAGAAATCTGCCTGGCGTCACATCATGAATTGGACTTCTAAATATGACCAGGGTAGTCTAATGGACATGGCATCTGCCTGGTAAGCGAAACACTGTGGGTTCGATTCCCATCCCTGGGCACTTTTATTTTTCCATTTATCATTACTCTTCACAATTCATCCTTTCATACCTCATCCCTAAGGTTAGAAATGATCGTTATTTCTCCCCTTGAAATAAATTTTGATTTTTCACTCAAAAGAAAAACATGCAGGATAATTTTCAAATGTCGTTTAACAATCACAAGCCGTATTTTATTATATTGTATTGTAAATAAAGCCAAGAAGACAGGTCAGAATCCTGGGCTGCTCCAGGGATGCAGCATTGGACCAGACAATCGTGACCCTCCAATCAACCCTGGTTGATGACAATAAAGTTCTGAACTCCAAATCCCCACCTTATCAATATAATAACTCCAGGAGATGGTCACTCATAATGCTTTACTATTACAATAAGCATATGTACCTATATTTAATAGTTTTAACCATAAAAAATGAATTGACCTGACATAACACAATCTAAAAAAAATAGAGCACAAAAGTGAAATTGTACTGAAATCAGGTGAATATATTAAGAAAAAAAAAAAAAAGGCAACTCCTGATTGTGCAACTAAAGTTGCTGATGGCTTGTGCTATCTGTCGGAATAAATATCAACTATTCGTTGATTTTTAATTATACCAAAATTGGCCAAATACCCATTCTGGATTAATCAAGAAAAGCTAACCACGTATGTGTTTTAGGCTGTTGACCCTCATCAGTGTGGTGCAAGCTGTACCTCAACGGCCAAAAAAATTGGTCATTAAGGCATTCTGAAAAATCATGAAATGGGTAGTTAAGGCCAGAAGTGCGTGAGAATGACAATGTGAAAAAATAGTACAAAAGTGAAATTGTACTGGGATCAGGTGAATAAATCAAGAAAAAGGCATCTCCTGATTGTGCAACTATGGATATTAGGGCAATTATAGAATAATTAAAAATCAACAAATAGTTCATATTTATTCAGACAGATGGCGCATAACATCAGCAATCTTTATTTGCATGATCAGGAGATACCTTTTACTTTTTCATAACACACACACACACACACACACACACACACAATCTGTAATTGGATTTTCTTCCAAGTGAAAACAGAAGTACAGGGTGTACCAGGTAAATTGGGACTAACTTTGACAGTCCATAAAACAAAAACTACTTGAGATTAAAAACTTGTTTTTTTTTCATTACGTAGCCATATTCATGTAAAATGCAACAGTACATGTGTGCGCAGTGTAGTGATGAAGAGTAACCGAGAATTTGAAAATCGAGCTGCCATCATCGTTGCTCTGCGCGCCGGAAGGAGCCCCAAAGAGATAGTGGATTTTCTTAAGTTGCCCAAAACCACTATTTATCATGTCAAGAAGCAGTTTGATGAGGCCGACAGTAACAAAGAGGGGATAGCTACAAGGAAAAAGCACTCGCGTCGATCGGACAGGGTAAGAGGCGAAGAATTTGTCAAAAATGTCAAGGAGAAGATTGATGGAAACCCTGGGAAGAGCATGAGGGCCATAGCCAAGGAAATGGACGTTGGCTCTATGACAATTGTCAGAACTATCCATGAGGACCTTGGTCTCAAGTCTTATGCCCTTCGGAAAGGTCAGTTGCTGACTGAGAATATGAAGAATAACAGAAAAGGAAAGGCTGCTGCCCTCCTCAACAACCTGAAACACGACTCTTTTGGCATGCTAAGGTTCTTCTCTGACGAAAAGAACTTTGACGTGGACCAAAAGGTAAATCCCAGGAATGATCGCTGGATCTGTAAAGACCCCTCAGAGATACCTGTCGTGATGCACACGAAATTTCCTGCCTCCGTAATGGTCCTTGGCGTTATCAGCAGTGAAGGTGATGTCATGCCTCCCCATTTCTTTGAGAAGGGCCTTAGGATGAACGCTGACACCTACATCAATGTTCTGGAGACCGTTGTGAAGCCTTGGATGGACATGGTGGCCGCAGGAAGGAAGTATGTCTTCCAACAGGACTCAGCTCCAGCCCATAAGGCAAAAAAGACACAATCGTGGCTGACACTTATATTTGGTCCTGATATTTGGCCCCCTAATTCTCCAGATTGCAATCCCCTCGACTACTATGTATGGGGCGTTGTTGAGAGAGATGTCAACAAAGTTCCTCATACCACCATCCAGTCTGTCAAGAAAGCAGTTCACACGGTGATGACCCAAATGGACAAGGTCATCGTCGCCAAGGCCTGTGCTTCATTCCGCACTCGCCTCGAGACTGTTGTAGCTAATAATGGAAACTACATTGAATAAATAAAAACTATATCCTTTTATCTACTACTGTGTCAAATTTCATTCGGATATTTTAATTTTTACTTGCAAAAAATTTCAGTTAAAATACCATTGTTGAAATTCCCAATTTACCTGGTACACCCTGTATATCTATTTACAAGAGGCCTTTCAAGATAGGTTTTAATTTCCCTTAGTCACATTGCATACCTCTCTTCCCAGTGTTCTGCTTAAAGCAGATATGGCAAAGGTCATTTTACTGCTAGATACTAAACAATAGAATCTTTGTTCCTTTGATAGAAATTAGCACCAAGACCAAAACCAGCTCAATTAAAGAAAAATTCTGGAACTTCAAAAAGGCTAATTGGAATCTTTACCAGCAAAACACCAATGAAGACTTTAGAAAAGCACCCACTAGAATAAAAGATCTGGAACAAAATTGGATATCTTTCAAAAACACCATTATTAAAGCAGCCAAAGTTTCAATACCAAGAGGTAATATTAAGAAATGGATTCCAAATTATACACACCAGGCAAAATATATTCAAACACTTATAACTAAAAGAAATGAACTACAAAAAAAGTGCACCCAAAACCAAACAAATTGTAGAACTGAACTGAACATTGTGAATGCAAAAATAAAAAGATTATATGTAAATAAGAAAAGGGAAAAATGGAAACAAACCTGTGAAAACCTGAACCCAAGAAACCCAAATACAAAACTTTGGCATTTGGCAAAACAAATTGACAGAGCCCAGCCACAAACTGAAAACACAAATATGATTAAGAATACAGATGGTACCCCAGCAACTAATGACAAAAATGCTGCTAAACTTTTAGGTAATTCATATCAAATAAGTGGTAAAATCAAATTTGAAATCAAAGATGAGAAAGTTGAAAAAAAGGCCCGAAAGATTATTCATGTCTGTAAAAATGTCACCAGCACTCATAATATTTTCCATGAAAAAATCAATATGAAATAGCTAGATTATGCATTAGAAAACACTGACCTAAACAAGACTCCTGGGCCAGATGGAATCCATGGCCAAATGATATCAAACTTGGGCAAAAATGGCAAAGAAATACTTCTTGATATTTTCAATAACTCTTGGAAAACCGGAAAATTGCCTCAATTTTTTAGACCTTACACAAGCTTTTGATAAAGTATGGAAAAACAAGTTAATTACAAAATTATACAAGCATTTCAAAATTGATGGAAAAGCTATCATTTGGATAAATGATTTCCTTAAAAATAGATACATCAGGGTCAAATATAATGGAACTCTATCTAAAACCTTCAAATTGTACCAAGGATTACCACAAGGATCCGTCCTTAGCCCAACTCTCTTCACCCTATTTATTGCAGGCATAGAAGAAAAAACTTCACATAAAACCAATATTGGACTTTTCGCTGATGACATTATTCTATGGAGCAGTAACACTAACTGGAAAAAAGCTGAAAGGGATTTGAACAAGACTCTTCTCCACCTAGAAAAATTTGCTAATAAACATAAATTAGAACTTAACCCCCAAAAATCTGAAACCTGTCTTTTTACTACCGATAAGAAACTATACAAAATAAGGCCAAAAATTATTCTGAAAGAACAACAATTACAATATAATATACATCCTAAATATCTTGGCTACCCCCTGGATCCAGAAATTAACTCCAGTAAACATATTGAATAAGTTATTAGAAAAGGAAGAGACCGACTAAAAATCCTGAAATATATTTCAGGAAGAGAGTGGGGAGCCGATGCAACCACACTAAAATTAACTTACACATCTCTAATTAGAGCTATCCTGGAATATGGATATCAAATCTATGGTACAGCATCTGAAACAAATCTAAAATCACTGGAAAGGATACAACTAAGTGCAGCTAGAATTATTACAGGTCTTCGAAATACCTGCCCTAACAATATTGTACTTTACGAGGCAGACATTATGCCCTTAAAGGATAGAAGAAGCTACAATCTGCCAAAATATATAAACAAAATCAAGAGTTATGGAAACAAACACAGAACTTCCAATTACATACTTAATTGGGAATCCAATCTAAGACTCAAAAAAGAAGGCCCTCTCCACCTGGCCAAAAGAAATGGATTTTTAAAATATAAAGTAGAAAAAAATTATTTAGCAGAAAAAATTTCTCCATGCGAACCACTACAAAATGTTATTTTCAATGCCTCTTTAAATGAACCCACCAACAAACAATGCCAAAATCCAGAATACTTAAAACAATTATCATTAGAAATAATTAATAACATTCCTAAAAATGCAATAACTATTTATACCGATGGTAGCAGAGACGAGCTAGGACACACTGGCAGTGGCTGTCTCATCAAAACCACAAATGGCATTGAGAAAATGAACAGAAGAAACCCAGATTTTTGCTCAGTCTTCAGATCAGAACTTATAGCCATCTATGAAGCCTTAAAATCCATCAGAAATACTAATTATCAAGATATCTGGATTCTTACTGATAGTAGAAGTGCCATACAACACTTGAGTCACACAGGGGAACTTAGAGACAAAGTAAGCAGGAACATAATTGGCTATCTCCAAAAACTCTTAAAAACCTCAAAAATTCACCTTCAATGGGTACCCTCACATGTTGGAATTAAAGGCAATGAAGCTGCTGATGTGCTAGCAAAAAAAGGCAAAAAAGAACCCTTGCCACAGAAAAATAAACTTACTTTTAAAGATATAGAAACAGTAGCCAAAACAAAAATAAACAAGAACTGGAGGATCCCACCTAAGCACAGTTGGTACAGTGGAGTGAACCCAGGAGGAGCTCTGAACATTAGAAATAGACAGCATCAAACAACACTAACAAGATTTAGAACAGGCCATCTCAAGCCATTGAAGATAGAAAATAATAACAAAATCTACCCCCACTTGCCCAAAATGTAGCTTGGCACCTGCAGCTCCAGAACACATTTTGGCTTGCATTAGATGCACTAAACAGGACCTTTGGGAGAGGCCGCTGCTCATCATAAAACAGCTCGAGGAGCATGAACTCATGGAATTCGTGTAATCTTTACACAAGGGGATAGGAAACAACAACAACAACAACAACATATATATCCCAAAACTCATCTATTAAGATAATCAAAAGCACTGATGTTTTAGAATATAGAAAACATTTTTCCATGAGAAAAAATTGAGGGTTCGAATTTTGACTATAATAAAGAGGGAAGATAAACTAGCAGTTTCAGAAAAGTTTTGTTGTTGTTGTTTCTTATTCCTTTGTGTGAAGATTACACAAATTCCATGAGGTCGTCTGCTTCCATGTTAGGAACGGCCTCAAATTACAGGCAAAGTTAGACGATAAGGCACAATTTGGATTATAGATTATATACACAAGGTAATAAGACCAAATCCAAATAAATAAAGTGTGTGACGTTTCGATAACAGCGTTGTTACCATCTTCAGACACAAGTACTGAATGTACATATACATGAATGTGCATTCAGTACTTTTGTGTGAAGATGGTAACAACGCTGTTACCGAAACGTCACACACTATTTATTTATTTGGATTTGGTCTTATTACCTTGGGCAAAGTTAGACCTTCACCAAAGTGTGGCTGGATCATGGTGCCATAATCAATGAAAGCTGAACCCCCACACCCCATTCCAGAAAAGTTTTACTGTACATCAACAAATCAAGATATACAAAAAATGTAGATTATAAGGATTTTAAAAATAGTTATTTTTCAAATTACCTGGGGTGATGACAACATATCCAAGCTCCATGTGCATAATTTGCCATCAGTTGAAACTGTGACTAGATTATGGGCATTTTCAGTACCAACTACTTGTAGGCAGTAAACAGGATGCTGTAAACAATTCAATTATTGTACATATGTAGAATAACAATGTATATTGAAAACTTACTGTGTGAGCTAATGATGACAGTGGACTCCTCTGTACTGGTGTATGTTTGGGATAGCGGTTATCCCAGATACAAATTTGTCCGGAATAGGTTCCACCAATTACAAGGTTCGGATGAAATTTTGCAAAGCGTGCACACATAACTGGAGACTGCAACACACACATATTTCTAAAGTTAAATTTTGAAACAAAATTCCTTTTTTTTAAAGAAAAAGATTTAGGAAATAATGTCAAACATGATGTGCTATATGAAGTATAGGTTTCAAGGAAGATCAGTTTTCATTCTTTATATTTATATAAAAATGTTGAATACACTGTAGCAAAATTTTGGTATACAGATATTAATATATACATTTATCAGCGTCATGCATTCTTTCTTAATTCTGTCACCGTTTGCTTTTGGTTCAGTGGTAGAATGCTCGCCTGCCACGCAGGCGCCCCGGGTTCGATTCCCGGCCGAAGCATTTTTTTTTTTTTACAATTTTTAAAACTCATTTATATTATTAAAATATATGTGCTTTTCCTGTCTATGTACAGATTTATGGTCTATGTACACAAGTATACAAGTATGTATACAAGTTATTTGCAAATTGCGTGGCAAATTTGCCCTTTCGCTCGCAAGCAGCGCCTCTAGCGGTGAAGATGGGAGGTAATATCAGCTGACCTAATAGTTGTAAAACGTGTTTTAACAGGACATAGAGAAATATCTGGAAAATATATTTTTCGGATTTTTAGTCAAGAAAAATAAATTGACAGGTTCTGGGAAAAAGTAGTTGTTTTTTATTCAGAAAATGATTATGACAATAATGCTGTATCATATTTGATTATCAGATACAAAATTATATCCGGAAAAATTCCAAAAAGCAGAGACGACGGGTGAAGCTTGTTCATTTTTAGCATGCAGGAACAAAATTCTAACAGAAAAACATTCATTCGAGCAGAAGACACAAAGCCAGATCATCTATATATATAAAATTGAATGTCTGTCTGTCTGTTTGTCTGTGGTCTGTGTGTCCTCTATGGATTCAAAAACCATACATCCAATCGCCGTGAAAATTTGGGATATTATTAGGTGTATCCCCGGAAAGGTTTACGAAAAATAATTTCTTGAATATCTTGAATATCCTTATAGTTATTTGCAGATTTGTATATTTAACTCGCAAGCAGCGCCGCCATTGAGACAGAGATAGGCTTAGTTTGCTGCTTCTGATGACCTTGGGTCATCGTGTGAGTCACAGCATGATGCTACAAAAACACTCTCTCTGGGGATTTTACAGCGTCGACAACCTGTAAGATTGCCTCTCTCATATATTATACTTTAAACATCTGCTTAATTAAAACATTTTTCATTTGAAAGAGACTGCTCTCTTAAACCCCTTTAGACAACATTAAATGATATCCCGTGTCGATGATTTTGTAATGTATAGAATTAGGAAAGACAAAATTCACGATGACACGGCTCACAGGGAACGGTAAAAAATGTTCACTTTATCGAGGAAATACAAAATTCGAGATGACACGGCACACAGGGACCGGGAAAAAATGATCACTTTATCGAGAGATTCACGACCATGATTTTATTCAACTTATCGAGTATTTATCAAGGGACCGGGAAAATATGTTCACTAGATAAAACGATGATTTTGTAATGTAGAAAATTATGAAAGACAAAATTCAAGATGACACGGCACACAGGGACCGGGAAAAAATGTTCACTTTATCGAGAGATTCACATTTACGAGTTTCAAATTATCAAAATATATATCTTTTTTTTATAAGTTTATAGAGAATTGTTTTAACAAATGTTCGTTAGACAAACCTTTACTCGGGTAAAACCTCGGGCGAAGCCGGGTACATCCGCTAGTCTCTTTATAAAAATATCGCTTCTCAGACACAAAGTTTGGAGCGGGACGTTTCACAAGAATGACATCCACGGCGCCAATTTATAATTGTAACGAATAGTATTTGAATAAAAGCATTTAATCGGGTCAAACCCAGGCATTGCCCTTTCTTTATCAATTCTGTCACCGTTTGCTTTTGTGAATGGAATAATTACCCAAATATGGCCATTTCTCATAACCATCGGTGGTTCAGTGGTAGAATGCTCGCCTGCCACGCGGGCGGCCCGGGTTCGATTCCCGGCAGATGCATTTTTTTTTTTACAATTTTTAAAACTCATTTATATATTATACAAGAATGACATCCACGGCACCAATTTATAATTGTAAATAATAGTATTTGAATAAAAGCATTTAATCGGGTAAACCCCGGGCGTTGCCCGGGTCATTCAGCTAGTGTATAATAAAAATCATTGCCTATTATTTTAATTATTTTGAAATAGGCAAATTTGATACATGAATGAAAACTTAGAATCTTGCTTATGTTTCTTTGAAAAAACTGAAGGTCATTCTGACAGGATATTGATTATCAAATTGTAGATCTTCATAATCAAACTAACTCCACCTTTGCCGGTCCCAAGCCCGGATGAAAAAGGAGGAGGGGGAGCAGTAACAAGCTCACTAAAAAACCTGGGCTCAGCTGGCCTGGCTGATAGTACCCTGTAAGGGCTCCTGATCCAGGGATACAGGATGAGCAGCGTTTGTACTCTATGTTAGGAGCGGCTGTATATGGCGCCTGTTCTTTAGTCAAAGGCGGCCATTTCTTTTAGAGCTAAGTTGGCCTGCCACTTAATAGTGCTCCCAGTCTTAATGACAAAGGCAGACGCATTCTAATTCCCCCAATCATGATGGTTGTCAATCTCAAGCTTTACAAGCTTGACACTCTAATATGATTGAGTGGAGATAAGAAAGAAGAAGACAAGAAAACTTTCTAGGGAAGTGCTCTGTGGCAGTAGGCTCTGCTGAAAGAAATTCCTTTTAAATCCCTTAAAAGTCAATACAACACTAACGGACTAATGGCTCAGAGAATAAATTGGTGAAACTCCTGGGTGAAAGAGATTTACCATTGATGAAGAATATCCTTTAAAAAATAATTTATTTCTATATAAAAAGTAGTATTTTAAAAGGTGACATTTAATCTTTTAAAGTGGAACATTGCTTAGGTAAATTTTAAACATCCAAAGAGGGAGGAGGGTTAAAATTGAATAATATTTCAAATTTATTTGAATTTTTTTTTTTTTTTATAATTATCACAAAGTACAAGTGGTATGGGCCATGATAATCATTGGTGAATGCTTTTACTGTAAGTACACCACATATCTACACATGTTGAAAGCAGATTTGACTTTTGCACATACAGGTGTGGCAGAGCTCTGTTTGATTACTTGCATT
Source organism: Cordylochernes scorpioides (assembly GCA_030710605.1). Lineage (NCBI taxonomy): Eukaryota > Metazoa > Arthropoda > Arachnida > Pseudoscorpiones > Chernetidae > Cordylochernes > Cordylochernes scorpioides. The sequence goes on from CP092886.1 coordinate 16,231,742, forward strand.
CACTGGTTAGGTTGAACCTATGCAAGAATTGAGGGCCATTGGAGTAATTTTTTTATTCAGAAAAAGTGCCCAATATGGGATTCGATCCAGGGTTGTGCTGTTGAAAATTAATGGTTTATACCACTTGTTGACCAAAACATAAAATGTCAGAGAGAGAGAATTAATGATCAATCATTTTTGTAATTTATACTTTTCACCAGTATTATTTATGATTTTTTAATGTTTTGTCTGTGTACAAAATTTTAAAAATATATTATTAAGTAGTATAAAAAAAAGACACATTCCAGAATAAAATGTTTTAGAACGTTCTAGAATAATGTAGAAAAATCAGAGAACAACTGAATGGTAAATTTAAAGCGATTGCGCAAAGCCTAGTGCTGGCGGCTTTCTGATTGGCTGACCAACCTTGACCATTCTGGAAAAATCTACTCCGGGATATATAGGTATGAGGAACTCATGTGGGAAAAGAAGAACAAAGCTACGTTGTGTGCTCCAAGCAAACGTGAACTGCTATCTCAAGAGGTCAGGCTGCTGCTTACCACTGAGGCTGGTGTACTTCATGAAAGATTATAAAAGGTTCTACCAACTTCTGTCTCCTGTTCTGCTCCTGCTTTCCCTCACTGTGCTGCAGTTGGTGAGTTTGTAACTGCTGTTTTCTTTGTTGTTGTTCTTTTATTTTTCATTCTTCTGTAATTCTTTTATTGATTAGGCTTAAATAAAATCCTAAAGATCCTTTGTACCCACGGAATTTATTCTTTGCCAACCAACAATGCAACAATATACAGTAAAACCCCGCTAATACGAACCCTGGATATAGCGAACCTTCCCTTATAACGAACCCACGGCGATTCCCAATTCCATTCCATTGAAAATACCATCGTTATAATGAACTTTGCGATTTTTAAAATAACGAACTACCCCTATAACAAACCTATTTTCGGTCCCAAAATGATAAAATATATTAAAAATACTATGCTTATAATGAACTGAAAATTAGGATTTAAAAAAATTTTTGAAACAACTAAATTTTGAGCATGTTTCAGCTCACGGATCGTGATTTCAAAACAAAAAATTAGCGGCATTGTTTGTTTTCATTTCCATTCTATTTTTGCTGTATGTTGTATGAATTTTTACACATTATACTTTTATTTAATATAATATCTTTGCATTCGACAATTTTGAAATAGAAGAAAAATACAAATGGCTTCCAAAGTGAAGAAAAGAAACAAAGAATAGCATTCTAAAAAAAAAAAAAAACAGTGGCAGCATGCCCTTTTAGAAGCGTTCTATATCAAGTTTAACCTAAGCTAAAACATAATTCCAAATAATTTTAAGGCCAGAAATGGTTTGAATAAGAGGTTAAAAACAAAATTTAATATACGCTTCAGAAGAATATGTGGAAACTGGAATTGGAAGAAGGGGAAAAAAAAAAGTTCCCCCAAGTGTCCCTGTCTCATGAGCCACAAACAAATCGACTTATAAATTCTCAAAAACTACCACTACAGTTCTATTTTCAGAATGGAATTCTTGTTAGGTATATGACTCATTCAGGGTTCGCGGATATTCCCCCCTGGCCGGCCGTTTTATCACCGATTTGTTTTTGCAAATTGGCGTTTTTTATTCGCAATTTTACCGATCGCGCTGTCGTATCAACATGTTTCGCGTCCGATTTTTCTGAATTGGATACTTTTGTTTCATCTTCAATTGATTCAGAATACACGGAGCTTTATTCCTTTGATGGAAATAACGATATTTTAAGACAATTCTGATTTTCAAATTTCACTTTTCACTTTCAAACAACAAGGTATTAGAGGCATTTTTAAAAATAAATAGTATTATATTATTTGAGAAAGATGTTCTAAAATACTCTTATACCTTTTAAATATATAATTAACTAGCAGATGTACCCGGCTTCGCCCGGGTTTTACCCGAGTAAAGGTTTGTCTAACGAACATTTGTTAAAACAATTCTCTATAAACTTATAAAAAAAAATAATAGATATATTTTGATAATTTGAAACTCGTAAATTTGAATATCTCGATAAAGTGAAAATTTTTTCCCGGTCCCTGTGTGCCGTGTCATCCTGAATTTTGTCTTTCCTAATTTTCTACATTACAAAATCATCGTTTTATCTAGTGAACATTTTTTTCCGGTCCCTTGAAAAATATCAATAAGTTGAATAAAATCAATATTAATTTGTTCCCTCGGTAATTGGAAGTTAAAGGAATAGTATCTTTGCCTTGGAATTGTATCATTATTCTTGTCTCAAATAAATTGCCGTGTCATCCTGAGATAATCTTACTTTTGATAAATAATCATTAAGATAATAAACTTAGTGATAATAAACTTATAGATAAAAAAACTTGTTTTCATCGTCATAATGGTGGCACTGCTTGCGAGTTAAATCTACAAATCTGCAAATAACTCTAAGGATATTCAAGATATTCAAGAAATTATTTTTCAGAAACCTTCCCAGTACTATACTAAATAACTTCCCAAAGTTTCATGGCGTTCCAATGAGTGGTTTGGTCAGGCATAAAGGACACACACACACATACATTCATTTATATATATACTAGCGAACCCGGCCACGCGTTGCTGTGGCTAAATTGTAATATGTTAAATTAACATTATACTAAACTATTCAGTACAGTAAAGTTAATATTCACTTATAAAGATACAAATGTTTTAGCCGATCTAAAGCCCTACGGGATTGAGAATGGAACGTTACGTTAAAATTTGAAAGTGATTTTTATATATATAGATAATATAGCCCTTCATTGTAATCATCGATTATAATCACTGCATTAATAAATGTCAGTGAACTTGTTTATATGTATAGTTTTTTGTTTTTGAGATATTCTAATAGAACGTTCTCAAATTTTTTGTAAAATATTTATATATGCACAAACACAGAATTTATAAATATATCTTAAAAATTTCTATAATTATTGTTATAAATATTATTTTAAAATAAGTCGCCAGAAATCGTCCCGGTAGTATACTAAACAACCTCCCAAAGTTTCATGGCAAACATCTAAAATAAAATAATACTTTTAATACTTTGCCACAATATTAAAAAGAGGGGTGCCTAGGTGTTTAAAATGTAAAATGTGCTCTAAATAGTATCACAAAGAGCCTTCATAACAAACATATTTAAAATAAACCAATCAAAATATAATGATGCTGTAAAAACAGACCTTGCTACAATAATATAAAAGAAACGAAAATAAAAAAAGACACCCACGCTGAGCCTCGAACCTAGGTTTGTTACAAATATTATTAAAAAATTGTTTATGTTAATTTTTATTTTAAAAAGCCTACATTTTAAATAAAATAATATTTTTAATAATTTGCTACAATAATATAAAAGAAATGAAAAAAACAAAAAACACCCAACCTCCCAAAGTTTCATGGCAAACATCTAAAATAAAATAATACTTTTAATACTTTGCTACAATATTAAAAAGAGGGGTGCCTAGGTGTTTAAAATATAAAATGTGCTCTAAATAGTATTACATATAGCCTTCATAACAAACATATTTAAAATAAACCAATCAAAATATAATAATGCTGTAAAAACAGACCTTGCTACAATAATATAAAAGAAACGAAAATAAAAAAAGACACCCACGCTGAGCCTCGAACCTAGGTTTGTTACAAATATTATAAAAAAATTGTTTATGTTAATTTTTATTTTAAAAAGCCTACATTTTAAATAAAATAATATTTTTAATAATTTGCTACAATAATATAAAAGAAATGAAAAAAAAAAAAAACACCCACGCTGAGCCTCGAACCTAGGTTGCGGGGGAAAGAGCTGCGTACCTAACCTATAGGCTAAGCTTGACGTTACAAATAAGCTCATGCGAGGCTATTTTAGGCCATACGTCTGCCGCGAGGGGGCGCTGATTGCGAGTGAATCTACGTTTTATTGTAAATAAAAATGTAACGAAAGGTTATTTCTAAAGAGTAATTAGCCAGAAACCATCCTGGTAGTATACTAAACATCTTCCCAAAGTTTCATCACGATTGGTTGAGCGATGTAGAAGATTATCACGAACGGACGGACGGACCAACGGACCAACAAACATCCATTTTTATATATATAGATAATATAGCCCTTCATTGTAATCATTGATTATAAGCACTGCATTAATAAATGTCAGTGAACTTGTTTATATGTATCGTTTTTTGTTTTCGAGATATTCTAATAGAACGTTCTCACATTTTCTGTAAAATATTTATATATGCACAAACACAGAATATAATCACTATGTCTTAATTTCGCTATAATTATTGTTATAAATAATATTATAAAATAATTCGCCAGAAATCGTCCTGATAGTAAACTAAACAACTTCCCAAAGTTTCATGGCAAACATCTAAAATAAAATAATACTTTTAATACTTTGCTACAATATTAAAAAGAGGGGGGGCTTAGGTGTTTAAAATGTAAAATGCGCTCTAAATAGTATTACATAGAGCCTTCATAACAAACATATTTAAAATATACCAATCAAAATATAATAATGCTGTAAAAACAGACCTTGCTACAATAATATAAAAGAAACGAAAATAAAAAAAAGGCACCCACGCTGAGCCTTGAACCTAGGTTTGTTACAAATATTATTAAAAAATTGTTTATGTTAATTTTTATTTTAAAAAGCCTACATTTTAAAATGTATTTTAATTTGCAACAATAAAATAAAAGAAATGAAAAAGAAACACCCACGCTGAGCCTCGAACCTAGGTTGCGGGGGGTACGAAGCTGTGTACCTAACCTATAGGCTAAACTTGACGTTAGAAATAAGCTCATGCGAGGCTATTTTAGGCCATACGTCTGCCGCGAGGGGGCGCCGATTGTGAGTGAATTAACGTTTTATTGTAAATAAAAATGTAACGAAAGGTTATTTCTAAAAAGTAATTAGCCAGAAACCATCCCGGTAGTATACTAAACATCTTCCCAAAGTTTCATCACGATTGGTTGAGCGATGTAGAAGATTATGTAGAACGGACGGACGGACGGACGGACGGACGGACCAACGGACCAACAAACATCCATTTTTATATATATAGATATATATATAAATAATGTTTTGCTTAGGGGATTTGGCTTAATTTTTAAATGATACATAGGTTTGTATATAAACCTGTATGCTAATGATAAGAAGAACCTATTAACAAATGACTTCTTTTGATATTCAGCATTACTGTAAAGAAATAGGTCAATTTAGGGAATTAAAATAAAGTGACCGTTATTAAGTTGCTGCCTTTATTTGTTTGTATGTTTTTTTTTTTAATAATACGGTCTAAAAACTTTGAAAGTTAAAAAAAAATGGCCAAACCGTGGCTATAGAGAACCGTGGCTATAGTGAACCAAAAGCTCTGTCCCATTGGGGTTCACTATAGAGGGGTTTTACTGTATATAAAATTTAAGCTAAATGATTTTTTAGTATTCCTTTATAAATACACTCATTACAAAATTAAGGAAGTTGTACTTTTTAGCATGTATATTTGGATCCAGACAATAACTGATATTTTATACACAATGCTCTTTATTGAAGACACATGAGATAACCAAGTGTGAACAAAATTGCCTCTATCTCCTTCATTAGGATATCTTATATTAAGTTTTTTTTTCAAAAGAAAGCATACTGTAGGATAACATTATCATATTCATAATTACCTGTGAGTGGAAAATGAACTCTGGTGTGGATTTCTTGAATTTCATATTCCAAATTAAGCAAATTCCATCTGGGTCATTTGGGCTTTCTTCATTGTTATTGTAAGAAGCAGCCAATAACTCAGGAAACTGAAAAAAAAAAAAGAAAATGTTAGAAGAATCATAAAAATATGTATATACATGAAAAATATTTGATCATTGATTTATTGGAAATCTGCCTAGATCAACTCAAGGAGAGGAGTGGACTTTTTTCAGGAATTGGTTTAACCATGGAGATAAACACCACCACCACCACAATTTTCCAGAACATTTTTCATTGCATAAAATGTTGAAGTATCATCATGGTGGGTAGTTAACGACTGCTTTCACTTTTAAGTGCATCACATGTCTACAAAGTGGAAAGCAGTTTGACTTTTACACTTACAAGTGTGCCAATTGTGGGAATCTGGGACAATTGAAGCATTTTTTTCTTCAGAAAAAAGTGTCCAATGCCAGATTTGATAGGCATTGTAAGAAAGATCTGTAAACACAAGGTAATAAGACCAAATCCAAATAAATAAATAGTGTGTGACATTTCAATAACAGCATTCTGTAATTTTGTCTTAAGATGGTAACAATGCTGTTACCGAAATGTCACACACTGTTTATTTATTTGGATTTGGTCTTATTACCTTGTGTTTATAATCTATAATCCAAATTGTGCCTTATCAAGAAAGTACAGTGTTTTTGGGGAATGGTTTTTGATTTTGTTAATTTTGTTATGTATATAGTGTTTTGTCTTCAATGTTAGAAAGAAAGTAATAATTCATGATATACTTTAAGCCTACACTCTACTGATGAAGATGGTATTCATGTTCCAAAAGAGAGGCTCCTCTCCAGTTAAAAATGGATTAAAACAATCCATTGGTTCATCATCCCAGTGAAGACTTAAGGTGGCGGTGAAAAATGTGCCACAACACCAGTTTTGGCAAATTGAGGCAAAAGCCAACCTGTGATGAATTTAAAGGAAGAAGTACCTTTTTAGGTAAAATAATACCATAATTTATATATCTGTAAACCTCTGGACCAAAATTGGTCTTGATTATCTTGAAGATAATACAGAAATATGAATGCCGGCCAGGCAACCTCTATAACTTTATATAGTATTCAGGGGGGGTCAATGGAAGGCGGGTTAAACCATTTGATTTTCGACCACTACGGCCCGGGTTCGATTCCCGTATTTTTCTGTTTAAAAAAAAAATACTCCAATGGCCCCCGATTCTTGCAAAAGTCCAACCCCACCAGCGAGTGCAAGTAACCAAACGGGGCTCTGGCACATTTGTAAGAGCAAAGTCCAACTGCTCTTCACATGTGTAGACATGTGGTGCGCTTACAGTAAAAGCAGTCGCTAACTACCCACCATGATTATCATGGCCTGTACCACGTGTACTAGGGATAAGCAAAAAAAAAAAAAAAAATAGTATTCAAGGCTGAAAATCAGTCCTGCCATTTCATCAGCTTTAACACTTTCTGAAAAATTCAGCCAATTTCATAATTCCTCTCATAGGATATTGTGATATAAACACTGCCTCTGTAGTAATTAGGGCCATAACCTAAAACCATGGTATACAGGTTGGCTTTTGTCTGAATTTGGTAAAACTGGTGTTGTGGCTCATTCTTCATCGCTACCATAAAGTTTGAACTCCGCCATTGCCGGTTCCAAGTCCGGATTAAAAAGGAGGAGGGGGGAGCAGTAACAAGCTCACTAAAAAACCTGGGCTCAGCTGGCCCGGCTGATAGTACCCTGTAAGGGCTCCTAATATCCAGGGATACAGGATGAGCAGCGTTTGTACTCCATGTTAGGAGCGGCTGCACAAGGTGTCTATTCCTCATGTCAGATGCGGCCATTTCTTTTGGAGCTAAGTCGGCCTGCCACTGAGTAGTGCTCTCAGTCTTAATGACAAAGGCAGACGCATTCTACTTCACCCAGTGTGGAGATAAGAAAGAAGAAGAAGAAGACCATAAAGTTCTGGCAACGTATTGTTAACAGTGTTGAACCAAAATGCATTTCTTTAATGCATTTTCAAAAGGAGAGATGCCTTTTTTTTGGTACATGAATACCATTTTCTCGCAACCTACATATATTTGTATTGAAAATAAAAAAAGGCATAATCTGACCACTCACATGAGCATTTTATATGAAAGAATGCCATCTAGTGGAATAAAAATCAACTAAATGTTGATTTAGGGTTGTTCCATAATTATGTGGCAACCCATTTTCTTGATAAATCATGAAAACCAACCATATAGCATTTCGGCCTGTTAACCCATGTCAGCATGGTGCAAGCTGTACCTCAATGACCAAAAATTTGGTCCAAGAAGCTCCTGAGAAATAAAGAAATGGGTAGTTAAGGCCACAAATTTATGTAATTATGCTAAAGATGTAGAAAAAAATAGAAAAAGATCAGTGTTGATATTAAAGATATAATAAAAGAAAATAAGACCTAATCCAAATAATTTATGTGTGTGATGTTTCGGTAACAGCATTGTTACCATCTTCAGACAAAAGTACTGAAATTTGTTTGAAGATGATGACAATATTGTTGCCGAAACGTCACACACTAATAAATTATTTGGATTAGGTCTTATTTTCTTTTATTATAATCTATAATCCAAATTGTGCTTTATCATTTTTGATATTAAAGGTAAAAAAGGAATATCCTGACTACTTATATGGGCTTTTTTTTTCTTACTTTTTTTACATGTTTAGAGAAATTATGAAAATTTGGCATTAACCACATATATCTTTATTTCTCAGGGAGCCTCTTGGAACAAATTTTTGGTCGTTGAGGTACAACCTGAAGCACACTGACAAGGGTCAGTAGCCCGAAACGTGTACGTGGTTGGATTTTCTTGATTTACCAAGAAAATGGTTGGCTAGACAATTAAAATAATTTTATTGACATCTTTTCAATACATGCAAAGTACACAGTCTGAACTATTTAAAAAAAAAAAAGATAATATGGATTATATACACTATGTACAATGAATATGGCGCCTCTGCCAGCGCTGCAGAGTTTAGTGGAGAATCGCCAGTGGGTCTCCAGCGACACCACACATTTCGCGATCTACGTATTCTTCGTAGATCGCGAAATGTGTGGTGTCGCTGGAGACCCACTGGCGACTCTCCACTAAACTCTGCAGCGCTGGCAGAGGCGCCATATTCATTGTACATAGTGTATATAATCCATATTATACTTCGCCGTTGAGGAGATGGTGATGCGTGGTCCTCGAGACCAATTGGAAATATCCAGGACTGCAGGTCCGCCCGATGATGGAGAACACCTCTCAGATGACAAGGCGAACAGCGCTGCAGGACCAGTAGCGGTGGACCAGCGACAAGTCGATGGACCTGTTGGCTAGATGGTTGACTAGATATTATGGAAAAGCCTAAATCAACATTTAGTTGATTTTTGTTTCACTAGATGGCGCTCTGTCATCTAAAATGCTCATGTTAGCGGTCAGGATATGCCTTTTTATTTTTAATATCAACGGCTGAGCTTTTATATTATTTTCTTACTTTTTTGAGATATATGTATATATAAGTGTGTATTTTAGAATTAGATTCTTACCTGAGTGGACCAATCAAAACTTGTTAAAGTCCTATTTTTTGACCAGCGATCGTCAAAAAAATATCTTGAGAGAGATAGCTTCATTTTATTTTTTTCTTCACTGAAAAAAAAAAAAAAAACACATTAATCTTTTAATAATTTATCACAATAAAAACATATATTGAAATATTAGATGTTTTTTCAACAAAGTTTAAAAATATTGGTGAGGATTTGTTTATCTTCTTTAATTGACTGCAGCAGTTAGTGGTAGACCACAAGGTCAACTGGGAGAGTGTCATACATGACCGTGATGCTTTGCCCAACCCTTCTCTCTTCACTATTTTTTTTAATCCCATTGTATAGTTATACAAGGTCATGGAGACTGAATTCAACAATAAAATTCACAATCTTGAGGCTACCATACATTTCAAGAGGTGGTCTGGTGAGGCCTCCCTTCACTGTGGCTAGCTAGCAGGAAGAGGCAGAAGACTTCAGCCTATCCAAATCTTGAACAGCGCAGTCTGGCAATACCACTAGCAGTCAGAAGAATGCCAACCTTCCCACAACAAGCCTCCTGCGAAGCGTCCACCACCTGCAGAAGAGATAAAAGCCATGCGACAAATAATCACAGAATCCAGGACATAGCAATCTACAAGCACCCTGGACCAGTGTATCTATGTGAAGCTGCATTGCCGCAAATTTTCTTGACTCTAGTACATGCAGGCCCTAGAAAGAGTGGTTGGGGGCAACATCCTGAAGTTGGCCAGGATGAATGGCCAAATTCTTGTCGGCCTTGCCATCAAGGCTCTCATGGAGCGAGAAGGGCAGAGAAGGTTAGCATCAGCAACCTGTCCTTTCATATTGAGAAGGCAAATATCATCAATACCCTAAAGCCTTATGGGTGAATCACATCCATGAGTGTTCCTCACTTTGGAGACTTTACTTTCAAGGACAGCCGTAGAGATATGACATCCAGTCCAAAGGTAAAACCTTGCTAGCCTTCCTTTCTTATGGAGTGAAGTGTTCAGGGTGTCAGAAGCAAGGACATCACAGAGCCAACTGCCCCTCAAGAGCCAACAGGTCTATCATGACTGTGGTTATCTCTGGGTAGGTCCAACACTAGCAAAGCTACAATACCAATCAGTGCCATGACACTAACTGTGGCTGTTATCCACAGTGGCCACAAATTCTGTGACCCCCACCCCACCTCCCTCGGTTCCCCAAGCACCAACATTCCAGCTTGATGACATTCCACCTATACAGATGTAGGGTCTCTTGCTGTAAGACAAAGAAGTCCTAGAATTCTATACCCTTCGGGAACGCCTCTGAAACACGACAACAGCTCAAAGCCCTACTAGAGTGGGTTTCCAGCTCCCTCTTCAAAGAGCCTG
>CP092886.1:16242508-16333470 GCA_030710605.1 Cordylochernes scorpioides
CATATTAAGGATGAATTTTAGTCTGCATCTTTACTGGGATACTTCCCTGTGTACACCTCTATGTTGCAGGCAAATCCTAAACAGGCCTACATATTTCAAATATTTTAAACCAAATTTATGTTGCTTTCCTTCAATGTATATATTCTGAACCATATTCTTCCTTTAAAAAGACATAGCTTCATCAATAGTTGAAGGTTGGTTGAGATAGGAATGGATTTTGAATTTGTATACAAAAGGATCAAGAAACATTCTCATTTTATGTAGAGGATCATGACCTGATTGACCAATTAATCATTAAAAGCATTAATGGGGGTCGGTGGAAGGCTGGTTAAACCGTTTGGTTTTCGACCACTACGACCTAGGTTCGATTCCCGCATCGGACATTTTTTTCTGTTAAAAAAAAAAATGCTCCAATGACCCCCGATTCTTGCCAAAGTCCAACCCCATCAGCGAGTGAAAGTAACCAAACTGGGCTCTGGCACATTTGTAAGTGCAAAGTCGAACTGCTTTTCACATGTGTAGACATGTGGTGCGCTTACAGTAAAAGCAGTCGCTAACTAGCCACCATGATTATCATGGCCTGTACCACGTGTACTAGGGATAAGCAAAAAAAAAAAAAGACATTATGGTGATGCATGGAGAGAATAGTGCTGTGGGGAAGAAAGCCACAAAAAGTCAAATACACAGATTTTATTGGCAAGCTAGTCATGGTAAACCTTGGTAGGTCAGCAAAATAGCCATCATCCTGGGGAAGAGATAGTCTTGCTTAACTTCAGGTGGGGTTAACCTTCAAGGTCACAGGTAGGTCATAGATATCTAAGACCATAGAGGCCATGTTCCTGCTAGATTCAAAACACACTTAATAATTAAACACAAGGTAATAAGACCAAATCTAAATAAATAAAGTGTGTGATGTTTCGGTAACAGCGTTGTCACCGAAACATCACACACTTTATTTATTTGGATTTGGTCTTATTACCTTATGTTTATAATCTATAATCCAAATTGTGCCTTATCACACTTAAGAATAGATTATCTATTTCACATTTTATTGGGCTGTTTCTAACACTATGTGCTGGCTATGCGGAATAATGTATCTCACCAACTCTGGCATAGATAACTCTTTAAGGAATAAACAATTGAATCTAAACAATCATTTACAATTAAGTTTAATGCCGGGGTCGGTGACGAGTGATATAAACCGTTAGTTTTCGACAGCCACAACACAGGATAGAATCCTGCACATTGGACACTTTCTTCCATTAAAAAAAATGCACCAATGACAACTAATTCTTGCAAGTCCAACCCAACCAATGAGTGCACATAACTAAATGGGGCTCTGGCACACTTGTAAGTGCAAAAGTCCAACTACTTTCTACATGAGTCGAGATGTGAAGTACTAACAGTAAAAGAAGTCCCCAATTACTACCTACCATTAAACATGGCCTGTACCACATGTACTATGGATAATAAAATAGTTTCATGTTGGGGATATGTCACATCACAACACCTCCCCTCTATTTATCTTAGGGTGGACTCGGTCCCTCAAGTCGATATCTTTTTCAACAAACTCTTTTAGTCTTGCCATGTGGCAAAAAGTGTTTTGTTGCTGGTTGTTTGCATTGTTTCCTATTGGTTGGATGTGTAGTCTATTCGTAGTTCATTTCTAGTATAATGGTTATATGATAGCCAAATATATAATTAAAATAATAATTGTTTTTTTTTTTTTGCTTATCCCTAGTACACGTGGTACAGGCCATGATAATCATGGTGGGTAGTTACGACTGCTTTTTACTGTAAGCGCACCACATGTCTACACATGTGAAAGCAGTTCGACTTTGCACTTACAAATGTGCCAGAGCCCCGTTTGGTTACTTGCACTTGCTGGTGGGGTTGGACTTTTGCAAGAATCGGGGGGCCATTGGAGCATTTTTTTTTTTTTTAATAGAAAAAAGTGTCCAATGCGGGGATCGAACCCGGGTCGTAGTGGTCGTAAACCAAATGGTTTAACCAGCCTTCCACCGACCCCCCAAATAATAATTGTAATATATTTTAATTAATATAATGTGAATTGTGTATAATACCAATACCAGTTTCCCGATCAACTTTTAATGATGGATAATACAAGAAAATAAGACCTAATCCAAATAATTTATTAGTGTGTGACGTTTCGGCAACAGCATTGTCACCATCATCAGACAATGCTGTTGACGAAACGTCACACGCTAATAAATTATTTGGATTAGGTCTTATTTTCTTGTATTATAATCTATAATACAAATTGTGCTTTATCATTTTTAATGATGGATAAAATTGCATTAATACATTTTCGAACAAAGTAAAAATGACAAATACTATCTTAATGTAAAGGAATAGATGCAATGGAAGAAAAACGTATAAATTTAGAAAATGAATATAAAAGGATAAATAATTCATTTTAATCTTTAAAGACACTAACTAGTGGACGCTTAAGTTAGGCCTAAATCATCATGTAAACAATTGCCTGGGAACGTGTTGACACCTTTTGCGACACATTGTAACACTTTTAAGCACGATTCATATACACTATAACTATAGTTGCTCTATCCTGCCTGCTAAAGTATGGTATTTTAAGCATCAAATTTGTATTTTAACAAGAATTATCGATAATGATAAGGCACAATTTGGATTATAGATTATAATTACAAGGTAATAACACCAAATCCAAATAAATAAATAGTGTGTGAAATTTCGGTAACTGTTGTTACCGATGCGTAACACACCATTTATTTATTTGGATTTGGTCTTATTACCCTGTGTTTAATTATCGATAATGTTGAATTACCATTAGGGTGAATTGACGTTTGCTATTTGATAGGCTGAAAATATGGTCAGATTGTAGGGTGTCAAAATAATGAGGTTATACTGTATTTGGGCATATGATATGAGTTACAGGTAGTAAATATCTGCATCTAAATTCTAAATGATTCCAGGTCATTTTACCTTTCTAAACCAAAGAGTTTACAAGTACTTTTACTTTGTCTCCAGAATTCTTATATCCTATTTTTTTGAAGTTGCCATATAGAGTATATATCTCTTTAATTCAACCAACTTAATTTAATACCTACTTTAATTCTCTCAACAATTTTTTCAAATCCCAATATGGCTTTTCACTTTAATTTAACCAACTATAATTCAACACTGACTTTAATTCAGCAGAAAATTCTGATCCCTTAAAGAAGTTAGAATGTATTGAACAAAATGCCAATGAAAGCAAGCATCTCATTCAGAAAGGTTTTTTTTCCATATTCTCTAGCTCTAGAAATATTTATCTTCCAAGAATTAAGAAACATATTTATTGGTTAATTCCATAGTAATCAGACATGAAAGTTAGTTGGGATGATGCTAAAAGTCAGAGATATCCTTGAATATAAGGTTGAGTCAAAGACTGGAGAGAGAAGAGTGAAAAAAAAAAAGATATTCTTCAAAAATAAATTTAAATAACTACTTTGAGTCTAATAATTCCATATTCAAATTAATATTGTGAATTTCAGTTGAATTGTCACCTTCCGAAAACATATCAATTTGCAAAATACAGTAGTACTTCCCTGTAAAGATACCTAATTGCAGAGCTAAAATGTCCTTTAGGGAGTGGTATCCTCTTACTGGATAGTTGCAAAATAATAAAAATGGCAAATTTGCAAATGAAAACTGTCCTTTGTAGAGAGGTGTTCACTAATGTGAGTGTCCTCTCATGGAGGTTCTACTTTATTCAGGAAAAAAGATAAAACCAGCTCTAAGAAAAAAAAACTAACTAATTACAATATTATTCATGAAGAGGCGCTATAATGAGATGTGGGGGTGTAGGAGGGTGAAAACAGGCTATTGAAAAAAATAGCACCCAATCTTAAAATTTTGTTGATGGATTTTTTAAAAAAATGAATGTGAATGATACTTTACCTAGCAACTTGGTTAATTTTTTGGCTTCTCATTTATCTCAAACATTTTTTAAATCTTTAATAAATATATAAAATGTTTTATGTCTTTCTGTGTGTAAATTTCACTATAATTTGTTAATTGTTCATATTCTCTCTCTATATATAAAGCATTTAAAATTTATACCAATGATTTTGGACTTTAAAATGTATCAATTTTAGAAGAATCCCTTTTATAGTTAAGAAAAAGGCATCTCCTGATTATGCAACTAAGAGTTTATGATGGCTTGCACCAACAAGAAAATAAGACCTAATCCAAATAATTTATTAGTGTGTGACATTTCGGCAACAACATCGGCAACGTCACACACTAATAAATTATTTGGATTAGGTCTTAACCTATAAATAAGACCCTAAATAAGGCCTAATCCAAATAATTTATTAGTGTGTAATTTATTAGTGTCTTTTGTCTGATGATGGTGACAATGTTGTTGCCGAAACGTCACACACTAATAAATTATTTGGATTAGGTCTTATTTTATAAATAAGACCCTAAATAAGGCCTAATCAAAATAATTTATTAGTGTGTAATTTATTAGTCATTTGTCTGATGATGGTGACAATGTTGTTGTCGAAACGTCACACACTAATAAATTATTTGGATTAGGTCTTATTTTATAAATAAGACCCTAAATAAGGCCTATTCCAAATAATTTATTAGTGTGTAATTTATGAGTGTCTTTTGTCTGATGATGGTGACAATGTTGTTGCCGAAACGTCACACACTAATAAATAATTTGGATTAGGTCTTATTTTCTTGTATTATAATCTATAATCAAAATTGTGCTTTATCAGGCTTGCACCATCTGTTGTAATAAATAATGAGGGCCAACAGCCTGCGTACGTGGTTAGCCTTTCTTCATAATCAAGAAAGGATATTTGACCAATTCTGGAATAATTAAAAATCAATGATTAGTTGATATTTATTCCGACAGATGATGCAAGCCATCAGCAACTTTTAGTTGTATGATCAGAAGATGACTTTTTCTTCTTCTTTCTTATCTCCACTCATCATATTAGGTATCAAGCTTGTAAAGCTTGAGACTTTTGAAAAAGAGATTTGACAACCATCATGACTGGGTGAAGTAGAATGCGTCTACCTCTGTCATTAAGACTGGGAGCACTACTCAGTGGTAGGCCGACTTAGCTCCAAAAGAAATTGCTGCCTCTGACATGAGGAACAGACACCATGTGCAGCCGCTCCTAACATGGAATACAAACACTGCTCATCCTGTATCCCTGGATTAGGAGCTCTTACAGGGTACTATCAGCCGGGCCAGCTGAACCCAGGTTTTTTAGCGATCTTGTTATTGCTCTCCCTCCTCCTTTTTCATCCGGGCTTGGGACCTGCAAAGGTGGAGTTATGACTTTTTCTTAATTTATCCACCTGATCCCCAGTACAATGTCACTTTTGTATTATTTTTTCCCTTTTATAATGCTAATGAATTATTATTATTTTTAACAAAATTAATAAATTGCCATTGTTTGTGCAGATAACCATGAAAGGTCTTAATCCAATTCACTGGCTAGTGATGCCAAGATGCGGCCCCATTGCCAAGATGACCTGTATTTTGCAGGCGGCCCCTTTGTCCTTCAGATCCCATCTAGAAGGCCAAGTAGACCATCAATTGAAATTATGACCTTATTTCCATACAAGAGTGTATGGCTAACACCCCCATTATGCCCATTTAATGACTTTGTTTACCTTGATGACCTTGAGAGATATTTTCTCCACCCCTTCAAGTAAAGAAAGAAACAGAGGTCTCTTAACCTTTTCAATGATGTCCAGCTTATGAGCGCAAGGATGATGTTTTGTGTGTTTAATAAATATTCTTATGCTAATTTTATTATTGTTTTAGCTATTTTCTCGCATATCTTGACACAATCATATAAACCTTTTGTTTAAGGTACATTTTTTTTACTAGCCCCCCCCCCCCCTTTTTTTTTGCCCTTGCCTAGTACACGTGGCACAGGCCATAATAATCATGGTAGGTAGAAGTTGACTGCTTTTACTGTAAGTGCATCACATGTCTACACATGTGAGAAGCAGTTTGACTTTGCACTTACAAATGTGCCAGAGCCCCGTTTGATTACTTGCACTCGCTGGTGGGGTTGGACTTTTGCAAGAATCGGGGGCCATTGGAGCATTTTTTTTTTAATCAGAAAAAGTGCCCAATGCGAGAATCGAACCCAGTTCGTAGCGGTTGAAAACCCAACAGTTTAGACCATCCTTCCACCGACCCCCTTTTTACTAGCCCTAGTACACATGGGCGAAGGCTATGATAATCATGGAGGGTAATTAACTACTGCTTTTATTGAAAGTGCATCACATGTCTACATACATAGAAATCAGTTTGAAATTTACACTCATTGAAACAATTTTTTTTCTTTAAAAAAATTGCCCAATGCTGGATTTGACCCTGGGTCTTGGCTGTAAAAAATTGACAGTTTATACCACTTCTCCACCAATGCCCTTTAATGCACAATAATGTATAGCAATACACATATGTACATTTTCAAATGTATTGAATGCAATTATATAAAACACTTGCACAAGCATTGCACTATATTTCCAATGACCCAAACTTAAATGTATTTTCAAAATTTGTGTTCTGAAAGTATAAGGTACATGGTACATACAAGGATTTGGATTATAGATAGAATCAAAATGTAATAAGACCAAATCAAAATCATTGAAATATTTGTCATGTTTCAGTAACAATGCTGTTACCAAAATGTCCTAACATATCAATATATATATATCAATATATATAACATAATTTGGATTTGGTCATGTTACTTTTTGTTCTAAGAGTATTTCTATTCGGGATTCCAATAAAAAAAGATAACCCAACAAATATAGAATTTTTTATTTATTTATTAATCAATCAGGCATAATATTGAAATATTTGTGCCTATTACAGAGGAAACAAACAAATTAGAACTTAGAATTAAATTTTTACAAATAACAAATATAGATGATTGCAATAACCCTTGTTGTTGTTGTTTCTTATCCCCTTGTGGCCTCCAGGGATACAGAGGAGCTGTGTCTGTACTCATGTTAGAGTTGGCAGCAAAGGCATCTGCTTCCTTGTTAGGAATGGCCTCAAATTACAGGCAAAGTCAGCCTTTCACCAAAGTGTGCCTGGATCATGGTGCCATGATCAACGAAAGCTACACCCCATTCCATGAACTCAGCAATAACCCTTTCTACTTGACTATTGCTCAGCTGAACATAAATATTAATGTAATTTAAAATGTTAAAATAAAATAAGGTTTAATTGAAGATTTATTTATGGATTGCTCTATTTTCAAAATAAATATTAGTCTGTTCCACAATATTTTCTATAATATCTATTGTGAAAAACACACAGCCTAAAATGGTCGTTAGACTCAGCATCCCATGGTGGAGTCATAGGTGGGAGGTGTAAATCAAGGAGAAAGTTGCTCACCTTATAAAGAAAAGACCTAAATCCACTGAGCAATTTGTTTCTTAACTTCTACATATCAAGTCACATCAGTAGATTCTTCTAAACACAAGGTAATAAGACCAAATCCAAATAAATAGTGTGTGACGTTTTGGTAATAACGCTGTTACCGAAATGTCACACACTATTTATTTATTTGGATTTGGTCTTATTACCTTGTGTTTATAATCTATAATCCAAATTGTGCCTTATCAGTAGATTCTTCTGAAAAAAAATTATCAAATTTATGTTGTCGAAGAGTGAGAACTGTCAGGAAGTAGTGCCATGTTGAAAGAAAGGTCAGTAAAATGATGACACAGGGCAAATGGATCCAAACAATTTCATTCACCATTATTTTTCAAAAAACACTGGCAGAATTAAAAAAAGTTTTTAAAAGGCAAAGTGGTATATTCCTTGTTAAAAATTACTTGCCATTTGTATCACATATTATTTCACAAATTTTTCAGTTGAGATTTCAAAATCAATAGTTTTTTATCAGAATTATCCGATTATCTTTTTTTTTTAGTAGTAGTCTCTCATGAGAGAGACCAAAAAAAAATCAATTTTTAATGGTCTCTGGTCATTAATGGAGACTCCTTATAGTAGGTTTACATTGGAAGTTATAAACACAAGGTAAAAAATAAGACCAAGTCCAAATAAATAGTGTGTGACACTTCGGTAACAGTGTTGTTACCATCATCAGACAAAAGTTCTGATAAGGCACAATTTGGATTATAGTGAAGGACCTGAAGAAATCAACATGTGTCTACCTTTGTCCAAAAGGACTGGGTAACCCTCTGAACCTCCTTTGTGATGGGGATGAGTAATATCATTTTATTCATGATCGTATGCAACGGTGAATTTAGTCTCGATTTTCCACACTACATGTTCTACTGTACGGCAATGGAAGAAGAAAGAGAAATTCTTCATCCAGACCCTTTGCATTCGCTTTTTATAAATACTGGAAATCAGCTCAATCAAAATATTTAGCACAGACACCAGATCAAACTCGATAATTGGTCGAGGTCAATACCCAATATTTTTATATAACTACGATGCTAATTTGTTAATTATTTATTTTGTCCTACAGGGAGAATCCTGTATGGCACGTGTGCCCAATAAAGGCTATTGTTGTTGTTTATTCATGATCGAACGTTGTGGCCCACTGTATGTATTACAGTTTGTGATGAGGTTAGGGGATTGTAATTATTTCCCTCAAACGAGGAAGTCCCAGTACTTTTGTATGATGATGGTGACAACACTGTTACTGAAACATCCACACTTTATTTATTTGGATTTGGTCTTATTACCTTGTGTTTATTATATATTACTAGCGGACGTACCCGGCTTCGCCCGAGGTTTTACACGAGTAAAGGTTTGTCTAACGAACATTTGGTAAAACAATTCTCTATAAACTTTTAAGAATATATATATATTTTGATAATTTGAAACTCGTAAATTTGAATCTCTCGATAAAGTGAACATTTTTTCCCGGTCCCTGTGTGCCGTGGCATCCTGAATTTTGTCTTTCATAATTTTCTACATTACAAAATCATCGTTTTATCTAGTGAACATATTTTCCCGGTCCCTTGAAAAATACTCGATAAGTTGAATAAAGTCATGGTCGTGAATCTCTCGATAAAGTGATTATTTTTTCCCGGTCCCTGTGTGCCGTGTCATCCTGAATTTTGTCTTTCCTAATTTTCTACATTACAAAATCATCGTTTTATCTAGTGAACATATTTTCCCGGTCCCTTGAAAAATACTCGATAAGTTGAATAAAAATCCGTTTATGGAAGATGGACGTAGTTCCCGGAGGTCACCCGCCCCCCGCGCGCCAGGACCTCTTGATTTTTCGTAAACCTTTCCGGAGATACACCTAATAATATCCCAAAATTACACGGCGATTGGATGTATGGTTTTTGAATCCATAGAGGACACACAGACATTCAATTTTATATATATAGATTATCCCTAGTACATGTGGTACAGGCCATGATAATCATGGTGGGTAGTAGTAGAAGGGTGACTGATTTTACTGCAAGTGCACCACATGTGAAAAGCAGTTTGACTTTTGCACTTACAAATATGCCAGAGCCCCTTTTGGTTACTTGAACGTGCTGATGGGGTTGGACTTTTGCAAGAATCGGGGGCCATTGGAGCATTTTTTTTTTTTTTTATCAGAAAAAAAGTGCCAAATGCGTGTTTTGATCCCGGGTCGTAGCGGTCGAAAACCAACGATTTAGACCACTCTTCCACTGACCTCCATGTGTTTATAATCCAAATTGTGCCTTATCGATGGAAGTTTTGTTTTTACAAGGGTGTGGTCACTCAGGGAGGTTCATGGGAAACTACTGCACCTGTGATGAAAATATGGTCAGACCTCTTTAAATCAACACCTTAAGGGGAAGGTGCTTCCTCTTTTGAACTAAATTAGGTGTTGAATTATAGTCAGTCAAATTAAAGTAGGTAATTGGTTGAGGAGAATTGAGAAAATTAGTTAAATTATAGTAAGTGCTTATAAATGGTTGAATTACACTCATGGACAAAACTTAAGGAAAACTGTACCTTTTAGCATGAATATCAGGATTCAGACAATAACTCTGAAAGATATTTGATACACAGTGACCTTTATTAGAGACACAATTTGAACAAAATTATCTCCTTAAAAAAATGGATGACAGGCAATATCTCAAAATACGAAAATTTCTTAAGTTTTGTCCATGAGTGTAAACAGATTATACTGTATAATCAGAAAACAATATAATTAAGTCTGAATATAGATCAAAATCACATAGTCAAACAACTTTAATTCAATGCTCCAAGGAATCGGTGTCTCAGCTGGTCAACAGTAGGGGAATATGTCTTCTTCATAGATTCCATGTCGGGGGCCATCCAAGAATTTACCAACTGCTGTACAAGCTCAAAAAAGATCCTGAGCGACATCTCTGATAATATGGAGATGCTTCACCATGACTCAACAATAACATTCCAATGGATTCAGTGGACTACATGGAAATAAAAAAGCTGCTGCCTAACCCAGTGACAACCAGGACTTTTGATTATTTCAAGTCAAGTTAGAAGAGGAAAATGAAGGAAGACTTCTTCTTTCTTATCTCCACTCTCTCAATCATATTTGGATATATGTTTGACAACCATCATGACTGAATGAAGTAGAATGCATCTGCCTTTGTCATTAAGACTGGAAGCACTACTCAGTGGCAGGCCGACTTAGCTCCAAAAGAAATGGCCGCCTCTGACATGAGGGACAGATGCCATTTGCATGCAAGGAAGTGTTAGGTTGGATAGAGTAGATAATTTGGTTGGGATTCAAAATATGATTAAATTAGAGATTATACTGTATTAGCAAATATAATGGCTATAATAGCAAAAATAAATGTTTACTCATATTGCTTTCCATGATCATGCACACACTGGCTTGGCTCAAGATCAACCATTAGGTTTTATAGCTAATGTAAAGGGAAAAAAAATTCTACTATCCCCTGTACATAGTAGAGGCTGATAAGGCACAATTTGATTATAGATTATAAAAACAAGGTGATAAGACCAAATCCAAATAAATAAATATTGTGTGACATTTCAGTAACAGTGTTGTTACCATCTTCAAACAAAAGTACTGAATGTCTTGTCTTTATCTGAAGATGGTATCAACACTGTTACTGAAACATCACACACTATTTATTTGGATTTGGTCTTATTACCTTGTGTTTCATTCAGTACTTTTGTCAGAAGATGGTAACAACACTGTTACTGAAACGTCACACACTATTTATTTATTTATTTGGTCTCATTACCTTATGTTTCATTCAGTACTTTTGTCTGAAGATGGTAACAACACTGTTACTGAAATGTCACACACTATTTATTTGGATTTGGTCTTATTACCTTGTGTTTCATTCAGTACTTTTGTCTGGAGATGGTAACAACGCTGTTACTAAAATGTCACACTATTTATTTATTTATTTGGTCTCATTACCTTATGTTTCATTCAGTACTTTTGTCTGAAGATGGTAACAACACTGTTACTGAAATGTCACACTATTTATTTATTTTAATTTGGTCTTATTACCTTGTGTTTCATTTAGTACTTTTGTCTGAAGATGGTAACAACACTGTTACTGAAACGTCACACACTATTTATTTATTTGGATTTGGTCTTATTACCTTATGGTAGAGGCTGTGATAATCATGGTGGGTAGTTAGTGCCTCTTTTAACTGCAAGTGCACCACATGTCTACATATATAGAAAGTGAAGTTCAACTTTTGCCCTTACAAGTGTGCTAGAGCACTATTTGGTTACCTAGCACTCACTGTTAAGTTGGATTTGTGGTGTGTCGATTTATTAGTCCAGCGATGGCTCAAAGTATTTCAAAGTTAGTGTTTTATTGGTATTACTTATTGGCTACATTTTTAGAGGAAGACAAGAAGGACAACATTCTAGAATGTTTATTCTGGTTCTGTTGGCTTCCGCCGATCTGCCTCGCCACGGTGGTCATCTCCTATTTCATGGCCCCGCTTGTATGTTTGCTGACGGCGTGGTCTGTCATCCCAGTAGGCTGAAAGGAAGTGTCTTGGCCCCCACAGATTTTTGTAAGAATCAAGGGCTATTGAAGCAATATTTTCTTCAGAAAAGTGCCCAATGTGGGATTTGATCCTGGGTTGTGGCTGTAAAAAAAACGGCGGTTAAAACCACCCCTCCATCAACCCCCTTTCAAATATACAGTAACAAATTTCAGTATATTGTGTTGGAAAGCTATATTAACTGCATCAAATCTGTGGACATTATCTCTCTCTCTCTCCCAATAATTTTCTTTATTAAACTTTGCATTCTAATGGAAATGGAATTTTTTTTTTCTTGGAGGATAGCATTTATTTGAACATTAAAGTTGACTTTGTTTTTATTGATCAATATCCTCCTGGAAAAATTTCCATTTTATTGATGGTATTTTACCTGAAGAAGCGCTTGCCCCCACTAATTTCTTATTCAATAGAAAAAGTATGGAGTGGCTTACTTCTTTCCTTAATTGTTATCACAAAGTTACTGTATTTGGAGATTTGGTATTGACAGTTGTATCATAAAGTTGAACTAGAAATATTTTATTAAATGCTCTCTTACATTGTTAATTGATACTAAAGTAGTGCCCCAATAATATACCTCAATATATTAACCTCAATATCTTTTGGAGCTAAGTTGGCCTGCCACTGAGTAATGCTCCCAGTCTTAATGACAAAGGCATTCTACTTCACCCAGTCATGATGGTTGTCAAAGCTTGATACCCTAATATGATTGAGTGGAGATAAGGAAGAAGAATATTCACCAAGAAGAGTATTATTTATTTACAGTATGATATGAGTGTTTAGAACAATTGTTTACTGATGAGACAAAAGGCAGGGATGTATGGCTCAGTGGGTTTATTTGGGGAAGTATTCTATACTGGGGGGTCCATGTTTACTAAGGCTCAGTAAATGCTAGGTTCATGGTCTGGTCCAGGAATGTCGCTGAGTTCTGGGTCTTGTTGGGCTGGGTATAGGAGGGGTTATAGCTGAGACATGACATGTTAAATATTCTTCCGTCACAGTTTATCCTGATCAAGAGGCTAAAGATAACTGCTACATTATCTCTAACACATTTCTGAAAAAATTGCGGTCAACAATCAAATACAATAATACCCATAATTGCTGTGGTGCTATTTTTGATAAAGTTAAAATAAATAATAAATAAGTTTTTTTGGTCAAATGGTGCACCATCCAGTCAGATACTTGTTCTTCACTTCTTCTTTTTTTTTTATCTCCACTCAATCATATTACGGTATCAAGCTTGTAAAGCTTGAGACTTTTGATGGGTGTTTGACAACCATCATGATTGGGTGAAGTAGATGCATCTGCCTTTGTCATTAAGACTGGGAGCACTACTCAGTGGCAGGCCGACTTAGCTCCAAAAGAAATGGCCGCCTCTGACATGAGGAACAGATGCCATGTGCAGCCGCTCCTAACATGGAGTACAGACGCTGCTCATCCTGTATCCCTGGATTGGGAGCCCTTAAAGGGTACTACAACCTAGCCAGCTGAGCTCAGGTTTTTTAGTGAGCTTGTTACTGCTCCCCCTCCTCCTTTTTCATTCGAGCTTGGGACCGGCAAAGGCGGTAGGCTACTTGTTGACACACAACAATACTCTGAGAGCCACATTATCTCTATTTGCAAAAAAATGGACAGTTAAAAAGATTTGTATATATTTTTAACAAAAAACTGTTAACTTATTTTTCTCTTTTTCAAATAAAACACTTCCTACTGTCCTTACTGCAATGGAAATAAATTGGGGAGGAGCCTGGCTCATCAGTGATAACCCTCTCAGTATTTTTGCCAGATTAATTAACTATTCCACTCTAGCATGCATCTAATATTGTATTGGGAAAATATATATGTATACATTGTTAGAGTGGTCTAGTTGGTTAAACTGGTGAAATCACTGCTGAGCCAAGTCCTCCCAATATTTTCCATTGCAGTAAGGACAATAAGAAGTGTTTCATTAAAAAAAAAAATTATGCTAAATGGTACCATCTATATATTGTGGCAAAGAAATAATTTATTATTCAACTAGCGGATGTACCCGGCTTCGCCCGGGTTTTACCCGAGTAAAGGTTTGTTTAACGAACATTTGTTAAAACAATTCTCTATAAACTTATATAAAAAAATAATAGATATATTTTGATAATTTGAAACTCGTAAATTTGAATCTCTCGATAAAGTGAACATTTTTTCCCGGTCCCTGTGTGCCGTGTCATCCTGAATTTTGTCTTTCCTGAATTTTGTAATTTTCTACTTTACAAAATCATCGTTTTATCTAGTGAACATTTTTTCCCGGTCCCTTGAAAAATACTCGATAAGTTGAATAAAATCAATATTAATTGGTTCCCTCGGTAATTGGAAGTTAAAGGAATAGTATCTCTGCCTTGGAATTGTATCATTATTCTTGTCTCAAATAAATTGCCGTGTCGATAAATGATAAAACTAACTTTGACTTGTGCGCAAAATTCCCACGCTCTACGGGCGGAGATCAGAGCTTGGTTAAGTGGATTCGTCAGTGTAGAGGACAAAACGTTCCGTCGGCGGTTTCATGTTCAAGTCTTTCCCGCAGTCTCTTGGGATTAAAGGATTTGCTTCAAGTGAGGGGGGTGGCTCTCAAATTATAAAAAAAAAACGACATGGGATATCATTTTAAAAATCTGCGGAGAGAGTCCCAGCGTGGATATTTCCATTTGTTCGCAAAGGATTGACGACCTAAACCAACTTTTGAATGGCTATGACCTATGGTTATCGTCTGATTTCTACTAATTCAAAAATGAATAGAGGTTCGTATCAAGCAGATTCAAAGGGAAAACAGGAAACTTTTATCAAGTTGGTATGCTTACAGGACGAAACTATGCAAAAGCTTCTATATAAGTTATTTATTTTTAGTATCGCATTTATATTTATTCGAATTTTATATTTAAACGATATCATTATTTCTTTTGATTTTTATATATCGTATATATCGTCTTGCACAATTATTTAAACTTTTTAAAATAAAGTACAATACTTAAAATAAAATATGTTTCTTATACAATCTAAAATTAGAAAATAAACTTTTAAATCTGTAACCTCAAGGAGATAGCCATTATAAAGCACTAATATTTGAATTAGTTTTACTTAATATATTAGCCCTGAAAGACCCAAGGTCATTAGGCGTGGAGCAGACTTCCTGCCTAAGCCTATCTCCGTCGCAATGGTGGCGCTGCTTGCGAGTTAAATCTACAAATCTGCAAATAACTCTAAGGATATTCAAGAAATTATTTTTCAGAAACCTTCCCAGTACTACAGTAATCCCTCGTTATCACGAACTCGGATTATACGAACTCTCGGTTTGCGCGAACCGTTTCTTTTCCCCCGTTAAATTTCAATGCTTTCCAAAGAGATTTTGCCAGTTAAGACGAAATATTCGGTTATGACGAAATACGAATTAAATTTAGCCCCCAGCAGAACTAATCAATCGGTTAAAACGAATTCTAATATGTTTTTAAAGGCGAGTTATAAGTAAAACAATAAACTATTAAAACAACAAAAACGCCGTTGATATCAAGTTTTGGCTCTCTTTGTCTTTTGTGTAAACATTCATCCTTTGTTTGTTATGATGACTCATTTTCTATGAAACCATCCCCTTAACCATCTTGCCTTAAAAAGGAAAATTTTGGACGAAGTTGCACTTGGAGTGTTATCTAAGTCGCAAATTGCCGAAATTTTTCAAATTGCGAAATCCACATTATCAACCATTCTGAAACACAAAGAAAAAATAGATGCGGCTGTTGCCTCAGGGTCTAGGAGCTCTTCAAAACGACTTCGAAAAGCATCCCATCAAGACGTGGAAGATGAGCTTTTAAAATGGTTTAAAAAAAGTAGACAAAATAATATTCCTGTATCCGGCGCACTTGTCAAAGAAAAGCGTAAAGAAATAAGTGTCTCATTGGGTGTGGAAAAAAACAGCTGATTCGTTTTCACTTCCAGAAACAATGCTTGATGAGCCTGAAGAATGGACCAAACTCCTTTCAGCTACAAACCCAGCTGAGACTTTGACTTTCCTGGAGTATGTTGCCCTGGATGAAGGGTTGGAAATTTGCGGTTCACCCGAATTAGAAGAAAAGAAGAAAGAATAAGAAGAAACAGAAGACGATGAGGTGAAAGAAGAGATAATGATGCCTACTAGAGGGGAAGTAATCGCGGCCCTCGAAACCCTCCAGAAGCTGTCCAAAACCTCTGCGGATATTGATGTTCATTTTGAAGAGGACCTGGTTAAAATAAGAAGGGAGTGTCTGAAACAGTGCCCAACCAAATACCACCAAAAAACTATAACAGACTTTCTGAAGCCTGCAGAGAAAACCCAGATATAGGATACTCTATGCATACTGCATATGCTGCATACACATAAACATTGTATGCACCAAGTATATTATGTAAGTTGTTTCTTTTGTTGTTCTTTTTAATTTGTGTTTTAAAATAAACTTATATTCTCATGTTATTGCCTTACATTGTGATTATATTATTCATATTGTCTTTTAAAATAAAATACTTTATGTACATACATATACATAATTGTTGTTCCTTAAAATTATAAAATATTTTCATTAATATTGTTTTCAAATAAATTTATTCGTTATTCCTCAGAAATGTAGTTTTCTTACTCATCAGTAGTACATAAGTACAACCCCCGGATACCACGAATTCAATTCGTCTAATACGAATTCGGTTTATACGAATTCGGTATATATTCTTTTAAGACGAAACGGGTATTTCGTTCTCCCGTTGAGTTCGTCTTAACGAGGGATTACTGTATACTAAATAACTTCCCAAAGTTTCATGGCGTTCCAATGAGTGGTTTGGTCAGGCATAATGGACACACACACATACATATTCATTTATATATATATAGATTTAATTTAATTATTCAATGAAAGTATTTGGAAACAGATTTAATTTAATTTTATTATTCATTATAAAATCATGATCGAAATATTTCTTTGCGTGCTTGCTCAAGATTCTCTAGCTGAAGATAGTTTTTTTGAGTGGTTGATTGGGTAATAATTGTTGACTTGCCATGCTGACGTCATCAATAAATACTTTCACATCCCCAGATATAAAGAGACTTGATTTTCTACGCTACAATATGCACTGATGCCTTATATTTTTTATTTAGCCACATTGAGCAGATGCACTTTTATAAATATTGATGGCTTTCTTTTAATAGAAAAAATGCCTCTAAAATACTTCCATTTGCATTTGAAATCCATGAATATGCAGACATAATTGCTACTTAATGATGAATATTAAATCAATAATGCCATTTTTATAATTATCATGGCCTGCACTTGCTGCTTTCAGGATATTTTTTTGTGTTTGAAATTACAAACCTTTCCAAAACCCATCTCATTACTCGCTGTAGTCATTTAGACAGCATGTAGAAGTAAGTTTTTATTATGGATAATAGTTTCATTGAATGTTTTCATCATTGTTTGATAGTGGCCATTTTCCCCCCTCCTCCTTCAGTACCTTCCTCTGCTAAGGGTGGATCACATGGTCTCTCCATATCTCTTTCCTTCAGTTCCTTCCTCTACTGAGGGTGGGCCAAATGGTCTCTCCATATTTCTTTCCTACAGTTCCTTCCTCTACTGAGGGTGGGCTGCATGGTCTCTCCTTATATCACTCCTTCAATGCCTTCCTCTACTGAGGGTGGGCCACATGGTCTCTCTATATCTCTTTCCTTCAGTGCCATCCTCTACTGAGGGTGGGCTATATGGTCTCTCTTTATATCACTTCTTCAGTGCCATCCTCTGCTGAGGGTGGGCCACATGGTCTCTCCTTATATCACTTCTTCAGTGCCATCCTCTACTGAGGGTGGACCACATGGTCTCTCCATATTTACCTCCTTCAGTGCCATCCTCTACTGAGGGTGGGCCACATGGTCTCTCCTTATATCAATTCTTCAGTGCCATCCTCTACTGAGGGTGGGCCATATGGTCTCTCCTTATCTCACTCCTTCAGTGCCATCCTCTACTGAGGGTGGGCCACATGGTTTCTCCATATTTACCTCTTTCAGTGCCATCTTCTACTGAGGGTGGGCCACATGGTCTTTCCTTATATCACTCCTTCAGTGCCATCTTCTACTGAGGGTGGACCACATGGTCTCTCCATATATCACTCCTTCAGTGCCATCCTATACTGAGGGTGGGCCACATGGTCTTTCCTTATATCACTCCTTCAGTGCCATCCTCTACTGAGGGTGGGCCACATGGTCTCTCCTATCTCCCTCCTTCAGTGCCATCCTTTAATGAGGGTGGGCCACATGGTCTCTCCATATCTCCCTCCTTCAGTGCCATCCTCTAATGAGGGTGGGCCACATGATCTCTCCATATCTTCCTCCTTCAGTGCCTTGGTGGGCCACATGATCTCTCCATATCTCCCTCCTTCAGTGCCTTGGTGGGCACATGGTCTCTCCATATCTTTCTCTTTCAGTGCCTTCCTCTACTGAGGGTAGGCTGGCCACATGGTCTCTTCCTATCTCCCAATTTCCTGCCATCAGCTTTATCTCTTTCGTGCCTCGTCCAGTCCATTGTTACAGGTTTTCCATATACCTTTGCCGTCGATATTTATATAATGTTTAAAGATAATAAATACTAATGAATGTGTCTGTTCACTGTGTCTATTGATGTAACTTGATGGCATATACATTTCTTATGCACCTTTTGCACTTGTAGGAAAAAATATATAATTTCATAATGACATACTTTTACATTTAGACAAACTTAAATATTTGATGTTGGCAGAAATTTTTTAAAACTGGATTTTTTGGCTACTGAGGGTTTTTTAAAAATAATTTTTTCATAAAAAAAAAAAAAATTTACACAACAATTTTATTAGAATAAAGAGATATACACAATTACAATTTTCATAATTTCTAAATTTTTAATTTATTGAAACAGTATATATATAAATATATACACATAGTTCCCCTTATATTGAAAAGAAAGTGAAGTCATTTATATATAGTGTTGCACTTATCCCATAGAAAAATTTCAATTGTTGTTCAGCCATATTATTTGTTAAAATTTCAAATTACAAACATGATTTTTTAAAATAATAATAATAAAAAAAAAACATCCAAATAAAATTAGCTATATAGAAAATAAAAAAAAATAAATAAAACTACAAATTGCATTTGACAAAGCAAATATATAATTGATATATTTTGAAAACAAACATAAACAGCAAAAATAATGAAAGTCAATAAAATTTAAGCAGCACTAACGATAAAAATAGGCAAATTTAATATATAGCATTCAGAAAATATATCACAGTAAAATATCAAAGCCTTTCTTACCTATGTAAAAGAACTTATAAAATAGAAAATTAAGGGTTATTTTAAATATGAATTATTCTTTTAAAAACAATAATTCTCTTTTTAGTCTATTTTAAATAATTAAGATGTTAGAACCGAAGAGACCACTCCCCAACATATACTAAATTGTAAAGAGAGTTAAAATCCTCTGAAGAGTATAAATAAAAGAATTCAAAGTACAAGAGGATAGGTTTCTTATTTATTTATTTATTTATGGGTTTTATTTATATACTAAATTGTATTGGAAAGGACAAGGGATCCCTGTACAGAGAACCAAAAAGAGTTCTTGAACTTCTTTATGAGCATGACCTCCAAGATCTTGTCTAATTTAGACTAATAAAAGGATAAAAAAAAAAGGATGTTAGAATATGTCTTAAAATATTTAGTGAATATTTTACTATCCTTTAAAAATGTGTGCAGTAAAAATTGATTTAGAGATACTGTATTTTATGCATATGCAAGAAAGAGGTTAATTTTTCATATAGGAAATGCATATATGTATATATACAGTAGAACCTCCCTTTAACGGACACCAAGCTAGAGAACACCTCTCTACAAAGGACAGTTTTCATTTGCAAAATTACCATTTTTACAATTTAGCAACTCTCCAGTAAGAGGAAACCTCTCCCTAAAGGACACTTTGGATCTGTAATTAGGTGTCCTTTACTGTGAGGTTCTACTATATATCTTATATATATTATTATTTTTATAAATAGCTTATTGTAAAATATGTAAAAAATAGTTTTAAAATATACTTTTAAAATTTGAATTACAAATAATTGATATATTCTATGTAAAAAAAAAAAAATGCGAATGATACTTTCACATTTGGGGTCATTTTAAATTTTGATAATTAGAAGTATGCCAAAAGATAAGTATTATATCGTCACCTATAAGTCATTAATATAATTCAATTATTATATCTATACTCTGTTATTGTTGTTTCTTATCCCCTTGTGTAAAGATTACACAAATTCCATGAGTTTATGCCCCATAGCTATATTCCTATCTATATATAATTTTTGTTCGAATTTAAGAATTTGATTTAAAATAAATTGATACATTCAATATTCAAATATATGCTAATCATACTTTCACATTTAGGGTCAACCCCATTTTTGATAATTAGTCTGCTTGCAATTCTTAACCTGCAAACCCAAAACACATCACTGACTGTATTGACTCATGCATTGATGAGCTCTACTCATCCCTAGCAGACACCATCAACAAGCTCTAAAAGCTTGATACCCTAATATAATTGAGTGGAGATAAGAAAGAAGTGTGCTAAAAGAATAGAATTATATCAAATCACATATAAGTCATTAATATAGTTACATTATTATATATAATTTATTCAAATTTAAAAATAATTAATGTATTCAATATTCAAAAATATGCTAATCATACTTTCACATTTAGGGTCAACCCCATTTTTGATAATTAGTCTGCTTGCAATTCTCAACCTGCAACCCCAAAACACATTACTGACTATTGACTCATCCATTGATGAGCTCTACTCATTCCCAGCAGACACCATTAAAAGTTTCAAACTCTACAAGCTTGATACCCTAATATAATTGAGTGGAGATAAGAAAGAAGAAGTGTGCTAAAAGAATAGAATTATATTCTCACATTAAGCATTAATATAGTTACATTATTATATATAATTTTGTTCAAATTTAAAAATAATTAATGTATTCAATATTCAAAAATATGCTAATCATACTTTCACATTTAGGGGTAAACCCCATTTTTAATAATTAGAAGTGTACTAAAAGTAATATATCAAGTCACAAACACACATAAGTCATTAATAGAGTTCCATTATTATATATCTATACTCTCTTATATATATATACACCCATACCTCGCTTTGCGTCGGGGGTTGCGTTCCAAAAAAACATGACGCAAATTGAAACTACGGAAAGTGGAAATATGTGAAGGCGCAATCAAAAACAAAGGTGTTGCCATATTTTAGGAAAAAAAAAAAAATTAAAGACTCGAATCCAAAACAACGCAACTTCGAAAATCTAACGACGCAGAGTGAAAATCAGTAAAAATTAAGCAGCGACGCAACTTCGAAAAAAATGCAAAACGAAACGACACAAAGCGAGGTATTGGTGTAATTGTTGTTACCTGGAGAAGCAGGTGTTGCTACACATTGGCTATATATATATATATATATATACCTTAGTGTAATTCTAAAACTAATATTCAATAAAAGGTATATATATGTGTCAAAATTCAATTTATATTTTAAAAAATCAAATATATAAATTATTTAAATATATATAATCAATATGTACAAAAATAAGTGAAAAAATAACTTAAAATTTAAAAACCATATAAAATTTTCCTTCTCTGACAAAATTTATGCAATAATTTAGATGAAAAAAAAAATCAAAGATTAAACCAAAAATCACAATTAAAAAAATAATAATAATAATAATTTTTGATTCTGGGCCGTGTCAAAATATATATAAGAATGGTTCAACATATCTTGATTTTTTCCAGTCAACTGAAACACAATTTTGCATTTAGTCATTTTTATATAATTGAAAATATAGCTAATTTCATGATAATGGATTTCTTTTGTTCAAAAACTTGGTGAGCCTTGACGATCTGGAGAAATACAAGTAAGTTATATGTATGAAGTTATCTTCTACTTATCTCCAAATGATATGAACATCACAGTACAATCAATGACATCATTTTTTTTTGTGTGCTGTGTGTTTCTCTATAAAGAACAATTTGAAAGGGGAAAACATCAGTTTATTGTCTAACAGTCGTATAAATCTTGGTAAATGTACGCTCTTAATGTAAATTTCTTTTTTAATTGCCATCTATCGTTAAAATTTGTGTAAAATTTCTTTTTATTTATTTTATTTTTTATTATCCCTAGTACACGTGGTACAGGCCATGATAATCATGGTGGGTAGAAGTTGGCAACTGTTTTACTGTAAGTGCACCACATGTCTACACATGTGAAAAGCATTTCGACTTTGCACTTACAAATATGCCAGAGCCCCGTTTGGTTACTTGCACTCGCTGGTGGGGTTAGACTTTTGCAAGAATCGAGAGCCATTGGAGCATTATTTTTTTTAAATCAGAAAAAAGTGCCCAATGCGGGAATCGAACCCGGAAACGGTCGAAAACCAACGGTTTAGACCCTCCTTCCACCAAGCCCCAATTTGGATTATTGATTGATAAGGTACAATTTGGATTATAAATTAGAAACACAAGGTAATAAGACCAAACCAAAATAAAAAAAGGGTGGGTGACGTTTCAGTAACAGGATTGTTACTATTATTGGACAATTCAGTACTTTTATCTGGTGATGGTAACAACACTGTTAAAAAATTTTACTCACTATTTATTTATTTAGATTTGGTCTTTTTTTTTATTACCTTTATTATAGATTAGAAACATAAGGTAACAAGACCACATCCAAATAAATAAATGATGCATGACATTTTGGTAATAGCGTTATCATCTTCGGATAAAAGTACTGAATAAGAAAAAAATTCCACAATATTTAAAAAAATAATTGGTAGTTATCAATTGGGTAAACAAGAAGAAAAAATAAAAGTATTAATAATGAGAAAAAAAATTCTAAAAATCCTTTTTTTTTTTATCCCTAGTACACGTGATACAGGCCATGATGATCATGGTGGGTAGAAGTTGGTGACTGCTTTTACTGTAAGTGCACCACATGTTTACACATGTGAAAAGCAGTTCGACTTTGCACTCACAAACGTGCCAGAGCCCCATTTAGTTACTTGCACTCGCTGGTGGGATTGGGCTTTTTCTCTAAGAATCCTAAAATTCAGTATTTTTGTCTGAAGATAGTAACAAGGCTGTTGCCGAAATGTCATTTATTTATTTACATTTAGTAATATATTTGAATAATGATTCTCAGTTTTAATTAAATACATTTCATGCATTAAAATAATGCTCTGTTTTCTTCTTCTTTCTTATCCTGTAGTAGTTATCAACTGCT
Organism: Cordylochernes scorpioides; assembly: GCA_030710605.1. Taxonomy (NCBI): domain Eukaryota; kingdom Metazoa; phylum Arthropoda; class Arachnida; order Pseudoscorpiones; family Chernetidae; genus Cordylochernes; species Cordylochernes scorpioides. The sequence goes on from CP092886.1 coordinate 16,265,894, forward strand.
TTTACTGCAAATGCCCCACATGTTTACACATGTAGAAAGCCGTTTGTGGATTTTGCACTTACAAGTGTAACTCCACCTTTGCCGGTTCCAAGCCCGGATGAAAAAGGAGGAGGGGAGAGCAGTAACAAGCTCGCTAAAAAACCTGGGTTCAGCTGGCCCGGCTGATAGTACCCTGTAAGGGCTCCTAATCCAGGGATACAGGATGAGCAGTGTTTGTACTCCATGTTAGGAGCAGCTGCACATGGCGTCTGCTCCTCATGTCAGAGGACATTCTTTTGGAGCTAAGTCAGCCTGCCACTGAGTAGTGCTCCCAGTCTTAATGACAAAGGCAGACACATTCTACTTCACCCAGACCCTAATATGATTGAGTGGAGATAAGAAGGAAGAAGACTCACAAGTGTACCAGAGCCCTGTTTGGTTACTTGCACTCACTGGTAGGGTTCTGTTCATCTACGGACAATGAATGGCTGCAGGGTCTTCACACTATGTACTAAGTGAAATTCCTAACCTGCAATCCCAAACCACATCATTGACTGTATTAGCTCATCCATTGATGAGCTCTACTTATCCCCAGCAGACACCATCAAAAATCCCAAGCTCTATAGGCTTGATACCCTGATATGATTGAGTGGAGATAAGAAAGAAGAGAGAAGAACTGGTTGGGCTGGACATTTGTAAGAATCGGGGGCCATTGAAGCAATTTTTTTTTTTCAGATAAAAGTGCCCAATGCTGGATTATACTACTCCTCCACCAACCCCATATTTTGTTTTAAAATCAAACATGTTTATATAAATCCACACAACACAAATTTGAAATTGGCTCAAAAGTGAAATCAAATAATTTTGAAATAAAAAAAAAAAAAAATTTTGAGAGATTGTATCTGGTGGCTTGTCATGAAAACCATGGCTGGTGTGTGGAGAGGTATTCTACTTTAGAGTATTGAGTTGAAATATGTTTTTAACTTGATATTCAAACAGCGGAATATTTTATATATTGAATTGTAAACTTCAGAGTATTTACAAAATTTATTTTGTCCATAATATAAATATATATATCAAATTTTTTTCTCCCCATTGAATATAACAAAATATTTTTAAAAACTTAATTCTGTTGACAATATGTGGCGCTGAGTTTGTTGTTGACACACTTTAAAGTGTTATAACACCTTGATAAAGGTTGGCGTTCAGCCAACTGAAATATTGGTAAAATAAATGATATTTTCATCCAATATATGCCTTTTAATTAAAAACTTCAGAGTATGTTTAATTTTCTATTTCTCATCAACCCATAGGTTGGTAGGCAGCATCCTTGTTCTCACCAAGCTTCCTTTCCAGGGCAGGACCTTGGATCTTCTTATATTGTCCATCAACTCCATTTTAGCTTTCTTCTTCGCAGTTTTTCCTCCATTCATATACCTCCAGTAATATTATAATCACTCAAGAGCTGCTGGAAAGATGCCCAAATATACTTGGTTATGCTGAGAGGCAGAAAAAAAAAGAGGCATTAGAATCTTATTTTATGATCGAGAGATAAATCATAAAATAAGATTCTAATGCCTCTTTTTTTTTTAAATAAAATTTATGGGGCAAGCTTCAATTTTGTAGGGGGGGGGTCAATGGACGAGTGGTTTTTTGAAGACCACAACCAGAGATCCAATCCTAAATTGGGTACTTTTTTTTCTGAATAAAAAAATTGCTCCAATGGTACCCAATTCTTGCAGAAGTCCAATTACACTAGTGAGTAGAAGTAACCAAATGGGGTTTCTAGTACACTTCTAAATGAAAAGTTGAACTGCTTTCCACATGTATAGATATGTTTTTTTTTTTTGCTTATCCCTAGTACACGTGGTACAGGCCATGATAATCATGGTGGGTAGTTAGCATAGATATATGAATCACTTAAAGTAAAAGCAGTCACTAACTACTACCCGCCATGATTACTATTACCTGTACCACGTGTGTAATAGGGGTAATAATTAAGAAAAAAAGCTTCTGGATGTTAGCATTGTAGAACCGATTGTCCATTCTTTCCAAGCTCTCTTCCTTGCTCAAGTTGAAGCTTTCATATATTTTTGACACAAGCTAATAAGACCAAATCCAAATAAATAAATAGTGTGTGACGTTTCGGTAACAGCGTTGTTACCATCTTCAGACAAAAGTACTGAATCTAGTACTTCATTCATAGTACCATTCAGTAAATTTGTCTGAAGATGGTAACAACGCTGTTACCTAAACGTCACACACTATTTATTTATTTATTTGGATTTGGTCTTATTACCTTGTGTTTATAATCTATAATCCAAATTGTGCCTTATCATATATTTTTGACATTCATTCTGCCATGGTTCCACAAGCTCTTCCTTTAACTGTGATATTTTAGTGGCTGATTGACTTTAGCACATTTTAAACATTTTCTGGCTGATGTACAAGTTGACAGTAGTCACTTCTAGACCCCAGGAAAACAATTTTCTCCACCATTTTACAGTTTTTCTGAGAAATTTTATGGGGTACAAAAGTGGCTAGTAATATCCACACTTCCCATATTTGAAGACAAGATTAACCAGATGCTTGTCCTTCTAACAGGATGCAAGGATTTTTTTTATTCTGAAGGCAAGAGCTTGCCCCACCGTAAGTCATTGTTTTTTTTTTTCAGTTTCTGTGGCATTCCTTGTCGGTTTGGCATTATGGTCTCAGATAGGTAACTCCGCATTATAAAAAGTTCTTCAATAAGGGTGAATTAGGTGAGAGGGAATTAAAAAGATGATTCTCATATGATTTACGGAAAACACAGACATTGGCACTGGCCTCCCCCACCACTTGTTCATTCAGAAACCACTGATAGTGACTCGTGGCCGGCTAGCAAGCCTTAAGACAAAGCTATTGATAGTGGCTTGCGGACCGATAAGGTTTAAAATTAAATTACTATATATATTGAAATGTTTTGAAAATAGAGTAATCCATTAATAAATCTTTAATTAAGGGTAATAAACATTATGCATTGTTCTGATGCATATTTAAAAAAAAAGAGTTTTCTCTTTTGGAACATGAATACCATCCTCCTGCAACTTTATATTGAAATAAAAATATATATTCAGTTTCTTCTGAGGAGCCAAGAAAATTAACCATTTTCTCTCGTGTTGACACACATTAATATATAGAAAGTTGGAATCCTCTGATGAGTATAAGTAAAAGATTTGAAGCGTACGAGGATACTTTTCTTTTAGTCTTTAATAAAGATTTGAGCTTTCGGGCGAAAACAGCCCTTCTACAGGAACATTAGAAAAACAATTTCAAATAGTAACGTTTGTAAACAAATAAATGGTATCTCTATTTGGTCTTGTATTGCGCGAGTGAATCTCACATCCATGCGACCCAGACTATGATACATTGATTTAATCAGCTAAGTTGAAACTTTCCGAAGTAAAACAAACTGGCAAAGGGCAGCTATGGTACATTGTTATAACACCTTGATAAAGGTTGGCATTCAGCCAACTGAAATATTGGTAAAATAAATTATTTCTTGATCCAATATATGCCTTTTTAATTAAATAGCGAAATGTATAATCTTGGATCTCTGATGCATATCAAACAATAGGTAAAACATAACTGGAATGCCCAGACCATTCACAATACAAATAAATCACCTCTACCAAAACTTATTAAATACAGGTTTGATTAATGTCAACCTATTTAGTTATGATACATACATACAGGCATAGTAGCAGTTAATATATAGATTTCCGATAAGGCACAATTTGGATTATAGATTATAAACACAAGGTAATAAGACCAAATCCAAATAAATAAATAGTGTGTGACGTTTCAGTAACAGAATTGTTACCGAAATGTCACACACTATTTAGTTATTTGGATTTGGTCTTATTACCTTGTGTTTATAGATTTCCTTAAATTCACACAAGTTGAAGAATAAATTTGCATATATATTATTTATGATTTTATGTAAAAAAAAAAAAACTTACATTTTCTATCGCAATGGTGGTGTTTCAGCCATGTTCAAAGCCTCAGTATCTAAATCTGACTGGTTATTTTTCAGATCTTGAAGTGTCAGCATGAAATGAGACCATTCCTCAGATGAAGGCATTGACATCCGCTGCACAAAACATAATTTTTAACAGCACATTTCATTATCAAAAAGATTTTAAAAATATTTAAATATTCCTAAAGTATTCTTTCATCAAGAGCGCGGACATTAAATTTGCCGCACCTTTCAAAGCCATCAAGTATGATCATATCTAAAGTATAAATACAAAATCTGTGGGTAGGAAATTTATCAAAAAAAGAAGATACCAGTTAAAATAAATGTGAAAACTATGTGCTCTGAATGGACTGTCTCTACAATCTGAAAGATTGAGGTTAGTGACAAAGACACAATACCAATTTTGACAGATTCTGAATGCCTACTGGGAGACCTTGGTTTTGGGCATGGTTCTTGTCAGTCCAGAGTGGGTTTGATTTCATGATATCCATAAGGGATTCATGAAAAAGTCCATAAGGTGATATCCATGATATCCATAAGGGATTCATGAAAGTTACTTAACTGGAAATATGACTGGTCACTTCTATTGTCAAAATATAGCTGGAAATTTTGCAGCAAAGAAATTCCAAAAAATGATGATTTAAGATTACTCTGAAGTAATGAAAGGCCATATTACCCTGAACTTGTGATCTACAGGCCGGCATTTTAAATTTGTCAAAGCTGGTGTAGCAGTTTTGTCACCAACCTGATTTTGCTACATTGCATAGATGTTGAATAGTGAATATTTTGCACATGTTATAATCTGTATATAGGATTATGTACCCCCACCACAACCTATATACCATGTATCATCTAAAGGTTTAATAAACGTTAGGCCTCGCGAGATGGGAAGAAACAAAGTACAGGATTGCATCATCCAGGAAGTAAAGGTCACTGCCCTGGACCCATAAAACTTAAGTTCAAAGGCCTTCTTCTTCCTGAAGGATTGCAATCATGACGGCAATGGAAGTTCTGAGCCAATCACCTGTAAGCATGACAAATTAGTAGCGAATCACCAGAGAGCACGCGTAAGGATCTCAGCCAATGAGAAGTCCGAGAGAGTCGATGACGATTATCTCAGACAAGAAAAAGATAAAGGGAAGGTAGGTGACCATGCTACGAGCTAGGTGTGCTCAAAATTAGCTCCAACCAAGGCAGTGTACACTCCATTGATGTGAAAGGCCAGCCACCTACGACGAACTTTTCTTCCTCCCCCCTCACAGGTCCTATTTCAAACCCATCCAGTTGTATCGTTCTTCCCCTGTGGAACCCTTGTCACCTGACCAAGACTACATCACAACCATTCCATCCATCCCCACATACATCCATTTTTTTCAATCGTCTATGCGATTCCGAAACACACTATATTGAACAGAACTAAACAATATACATATAACACACACTGTATGTAGAGGATATGTGTGTGTGTGGAACCATTCAACACCTTATTGATTTTTTTTATTAATTTAAAAATTCTACAACATACTTGCACACTTGACGTTGAACTACTTTCCACATGTGCAGACATGAAGTGTATTACAGTAAAAAAGCAGTCATTAACTAATACGCACCATGATTATCTTGGCCTGTACCCCCTACATGTACTAGGGATAGTAATAATAATAGACAATTTTATAGAATGATTTTTACATAATTATGTGCTGAACACACACCTTTACCAATAATAAATCTCAAGTACAGAATATATATAAACAGAATCAACATACAATAGTTGTAGCAATCTAGTGAATCAATTAGGTGAAATCAATGGGGAAGGTTTACCACTTATGAGCCTATCCTTGTCAATTTTTCTTTTTTTTTTTCATATTCAGTTCAATAATTGTAGAAATTTATTTATTATTATAAAAAAATAGCAATAGCGATGAATGGTTCCATTATCCATATATCAAATATGTTTTCCATTTATTGTATTTCATTTAATACTTAAAAAGTTGGCAAATTGAGCACACAGATTCATGTATACACATGGATACCACATTCAGGTGGCATTGTTGATTTCCAAGTGCCATTTTTTTATCAAAGATTCTCCAAAATCAGGATGTCCAGCCTCTTCAGTCAACATCGCTGCAGGCAGAATAATTTTGGAAAACAATAGTCATGTAACCCCTTATTGTCAAATAGAAGAGAGTTTGGATATCTCTACTGCACCAAAAATGCCCAGAATTCAGCCCCACCATATACACATGTGTAAAGTTTGTTCACTTTTGGTGCCCCAAGCCTTAACCAATGTGCAGCTGACATGATGTGTTTCATGGTGCCCAGAGATGCTCAAAATGTTTGATAATGGATCCTTCTCCTTATATACCAATAGTATCATACCAGATGATGAAATATGGTTCTATTTTGATGGTCCCACTTAATCCCAGAAAAAATTATGGGTATTTGAAGATGAAATCATTTTGTTGTTGTTGTCATGTCCAATGAAGATCCTCCGATGTCTCCATGCATCTCTATCACAGCAGCAGCAATGTCCACTATCTTGGGTATGTAAAGCTGCTGCTCTGGGTCTATGTCAATTTTCTGCAAGACTGCGGCCATTGCTGGACATGAGAATATGTGAGTAGGTGTTAGTTCCACACCAGGACAGTTGTTGCATGTACTATAGGTTCTTGTGCCATCTGGATGTATTGTCCTTCCTTTATAGTGTTTTGTTCTAAGTCTTGTTATAGTTTTTGTTAGTTTTCTCTCAGAGTTTATTTCACATATTTGATCTTTTCTTATTTTTTGTTTAATTATATTGTATTTTGCCAAAGCATCAGTGTCAAATACTGACATTTGTTCTTTCCTTTGGCTCAGCTTTCTGGCTTCCTTTGCCAATTCATCTGCCATTTCATTACCCCCGATCCCAACATGGGATCATAATGTTGGGGTTTTACCATGATTTTTTTTTAGTTGGCCTTATCTTTTAAATATTATGAATTAATAATGTCAGTTTATATGAAAATTATATTATATAAAGTATACAAAATATTTGTGTTTTTGTTTAATATAAAAATAAAATTTATAAAATCAACGACTAACTGGATGTCCATTATTTCTATTTGCTCAATACATTCTATTTTGGATCAATTTTATATACACTCATGGACAAAACTTGAGGAGGCTGTATCTTTTAACATGTATATCAGGATTCAGACAATAACTCTGAAAGATATTTGATACAGAGGCTTTTATTGAAGACGCACAAGATAACCAAAATGTGAACAAAATTTCTTCCATCTCCTTAAAACAATAAATTACTGGCGGCAAGTTTTGTCCATGAATGTATTTTTAGCATTGTTAACCTCTATATTATATATTTTAAATAAATAGAACAATTACCTCGCCAACATCATAAATCCATATTTTGCCCAAGTCATCTCCAACAACTACTTGGTGACCATTGGGTGTCCAGATCACACGGTTGAGTGCAGAGTTATCTCCTACTATCACACTTGTACTTGGTAGCTGAAACATAAAATATAAAGATTATTATTTATCAAGTTGAATTTAAAAACAGTTAAACCTGTCTATAGTGCCCCCTCTAAATAGCGCCGTCCTCTCTATAGCGCCCGATTTTAAATACGTAGTACGATGCGATTTACATTAAAAGTGACCTGTCTATAGCACCCCCTCTCTATAGCACCCTATTTTGGTGAGTCCCAAGAGGGGGCGCTATAGACAGGTTTAACTGTATATATATATTATATAATCTAAAAACTAAATATTTCTATATTTTAAAAAAATATATATTTTACTTTATTCATTGATAATTTTACTTTGTTATCATCGTTTTTAGAAAGACTTTCAGTTTTGTTGTATAGTTTTGTTGTAAATATGCGTAGTCAACATATCTATCCTTTTAAATCACTAATATAGGATTAACTTTATAAATTCTATATAATGTGAAAATAACTAATGTGTAATATTTCCTCAAGTAATTGAAAATAAAAGCTACTTGACGGTAAATAATTATCTTTTTCTTATCACGACTGCACCTCAACCCTTTATCTTATCGATCCTTTGTCTTATCAAGCCTTATCTAACAACAACAACAAATTATTCATAACATATAAATATTTTATTTTAAAAATATGAAATTATAGTCAGTCAAGTCAGGGCAATAAAGCCTTTTTTATAAAAGTAATTAGGTATAATTTGGATTATAGATTAGAAACAAGGTGATAAGACCAAATCTAACTAAATAAATGGTGTGTGATGCTTTGGTAAAAGCGTTGTTACCATCATCAGACAAAAGTACTGAATAACACAAGGTAATAAGACCAAATCCAAATAATGACATTTCAGTAAAAGTGTTGTTACCAATGCTGTGTGAGTACAACTCCGGTAGAGAATGAGTAACATCTTAATTGGATAGATAACACAATAGGGAACCAAATGAAAGCCAGGATAAGCTTTCAACCTCAATTTTGTAATGAAGAAGGACAATCTCTTGTCCTTAGGGGTAGAAATTGCCCCAAAAGGAGAAAGAACCAAATTTATTTGGCCAACGACAGACAGAAGAAGGCAATGGCAAACAACTTCTGTATCTAGCACTGTTGAGAAAACTATATGAACTAAATATCAGATCAAATTGGAGATATTTGTCCATATTGTCACCAAAAGTTGAACTCGACTTGGACACCAACAACCATTTGGACATAATTTTTTAGCTAAACAATGGCTGTAGAGAGAGAGAGAGTAAGCAGATTGTCTGCAATGCACTGCTTCAATACACCATGTTACTACACACCACCATAACTGCATAGAAATGTGAGAATCCTCAAGCCAAGGGAAGATATTAGAACAGGGACATGTCAACAGTTGTTGGGATGTGAAGATTTTAGGACCTGTGGATTCTAGTATATGATGGAAAAAAAAATTGAGGATTAAAAAAATTTTTGAGTTTAAGGGGAGAATCTGGTGTTAAAATAAAAAATTCTGAAAATAAAAGCAATCAAACAATGTGTTGAATAGCTCAGAGCACCGAACGTGTCAAAATTTTGAGTTTGAGGGGCGAATCTAGCATTAAAATAAAAAATTATGAAAATAAAAACAACCAAACAATGTGTTGAACAGCTCAGAGCACCGAACGTGTCAAAATTTTGAGTTTAAGGGGTGAATCTAGCATTAAAATAAAAAATTATAAAAATAAAAACAACCAAACAATGTGTTGAACAGCTCAGAGCACCGAACGTGTCAAAATTTTGAGTTTAAGGGGCGAATCTAGCATTAAAATAAAAAATTATGAAAATAAAAACAACCAAACAATGTGTTGAACAGCTCAGAGCACCTAATGTGTCAAAATTTTTAGTTTAAGGGGCGAATCTAGCGTTAAAATAAAAATAATGAAAATAAAAGCAAAAAAACAATGCGGTGAACAGCTCAGAGCACCGAAGTGTCAAAAAGGGAGCTAGCATAAATAAATTTGACCACAAACAGCACACGTCATCAAATCACCAACACCTTTCTCTCTTTGCAGTGGAGTTTACAAAGACAGCATGTGGGGCAATCACATACCCAGTGCTATTTAGCAAATTAAAATTGCGTGGAAAAAGTGCTCCCACTAGCAGACGCCAGGAAAAAGTGCTAATTATGTTGAATGATCCGTCAGCTCTTCGTGGATTCAGGGTTGGTATAATAATTTATTGTAAATTTGAGTAAGAGAAGTAAAATTTTATGTAATATTTTGTTTATTTATTGATAACGTACAATTTGAATTATAGATTATTAACACAAGGTAATAAGATCAAATCCAAATAAATAAATAGTGTGTAACATTTCGGTAACAGCATTGTTACCATCTCCATCAGCAATATCAGTACTTTTGTCTGAAGATGGTAATAATGCTGCTACCAAAATGTCACACACTATTTATTTGGATTTGGTCTTATTACCTTGTGTTTATTTGTGGTGGTGCTTATCTCCATGGTTAAACCAATTCCTGAGGCGGGGTCGGTGGAAGGATAGTCTAAACCGTTAGTTTTCGACCGCTACGACCCGGGTTCAATTCCTGCATTGGGCACTTTTTTCTGATTAAAAAAAAAATCCTCCAATGGCCCCCGATTCTTGCAAAAGTCCAACCCCACCAGCGAGTCCAAGTAACCAAACGGGGCTCTGGCATATTTGTAAGTGCAAAGTCAAACTGCTTTTCACATGTGTAGACATGTGGTGCACTTACAGTAAAAGCAGTTGTCAACTTCTACCCACCATGAATATCATGGCCTGTACCACGTGTACTAGGGATAAAAAAAAAAAAAAAACAATTCCTGAAGTCCACTCCTCTCCAATTTTGTGATGGTAGTTATAGGCCTGGAAAATAGGTCCTCTATTGTGTTTATTTGTATATGGTCTTATTATTTTGTGATATATATTTAATTATTATAAAATAGATTATATATATTTCAAAATGTTTTAAAATATAAATACATTTTACCTCAGTATCCAAATTTAAATTCCAAAGGTCAAGTCTTCCTCTTCCATCCACTGAAGCAAAAAGTGCTGGATGAATTGGGGACCAGCGGATATCAAATACATAATCATTATTATTCTCAAAGGAATAAATTGGTTTGGGTTCCTGAAACAGAAAAGAGTTGGTTAAAATGAATAATGAGAAAATTCAGCATTTGAAATTACCTTGAGGGACCATAATTTGCAAGTCCAATCCAGTGATGATGTCAGGAAAAGGTGGGAGAAGTCCAATGTCCCTTGAGCAGGATGGCAATCTAATCCAGTCAAAGGACCCATATGTCCTTCAAAGGTGTCCATTACTCCAGCTTTGTTTCCATGTCGACATCCTACATCATTCAAAATGTTTATTGTCCTATTCAATGAGAGAAAATAATCTAGTAATATAATATCAGAACATGATAAGGCACATTTTGGATCATAGATTATAAACACAAGGTAATAAGACCAAATCCGAATAAATAAATAGTGTGTGACGTTTCGGTAACAAAGCTGTTACACACGTCACACACTATTTATTTATTTGGATATGGTCTTATTACCTTGTGTTTAATATCAGAACATGTTAAAAAAGGAAAATATAACTCTTTTTTATTATAAGAGATAAAACTAGGAAGCTATTAAAAATTGCTACGAAGAGTATTCAACCCCAACTTTTGCTGCCATTGTACGTGTTAGCATGCCCTTTTAGAAGTGTTCTATATCTAGCAGCTAGTTTAACCTTTGCTAAAAAAAGTCCAAATAAATGGGCCTATGATGCAACAAAGACTAATTTTTATGCCATGAACTATAATGATTTTAAAGCTAGCAATGGTTTGCATGACAGGTTCAAAGCAAAACAAAATGTAGACCTCAGAAGTAGTATTAGAGACATTTTGAAAGTTAACTTTATCTTATTACACTCCATAATATAAATTTTACTTTTAAAATGTCTCTAATACTTTTGTGCTTGGAAGCACTCTTCAAGGATTGCCCCTTTCAAAAAAAAGTTGATGAGTATTTTTCTTCCATTTCCAGTTTCCACATATTCTTCTGAAGTCTACATTTTGTTTTGCTTTAAACCCGTCATGCAAAAACCATTATTTTATATATATATTTTTAAATATATAACTTAATAAAGCTTTGCTCCCCTAGGAATTATCTTGATGATAAGAAAATCCATTATCAAAGGAATTCTTTTCGCAAGACATTTTGAAATAAAGTAGCAATGTATGGAAATAGGTCAATTTAGGGGTTAAAGTAACCATTATTAAGAGGTAGCCTTTTTCTTTGTGTATGACTGTCCTTTATATGATATAACATTTTTGAAAAATGAAAAAAAAAAAAACCATGGCTATAGTGAACCCCAGAGGGACTGAACTTTGGTGTTCACTATAGAGGGTTTTACTGTATTTCATATTTGCCATTTACTTTAAAAGAGAGAAATGAATCTATAAAATATATTTAAAGAACATTTTATCATTTTATGTTCACCAATTTTTCAAAAAGATATGAGATTTTAAAATTTTTGTAAAAAGTCTTACCACTATAGACCATGTCTTCTTCACTTCCAACAATAAAGTTGTTGAAATCACCAGCAGGAAAGGAAAGGCATGTAACTGCTACATTGGTCTGTTTTTGATTGATCAAATCCATAGTTTCCTGAAAGACACATTATTAAAGTAAATAAATGTTATTTCAAGTAGTATTGGCACAGAGTATTTATTTCCTGCAGAACATCTCATTGTTGTGTGTCAATAAGTAACCCAGTATGTACATGTCATTAGACAATTGTTGTTTCTATTATTATCTATTTATTTATAAAAGTAAAAAGTTAGTATTTTGGTTTTGTCAAATTTTAAGAGACGAGGAGAATTGTGCAGATCACAGTTTACAAGGCAATGTTTCAGATATAAGAGCTTAGTTCAACTTCTGCTTTGACAAAGACAAGTTGTAGCCATTATTGTATAACTCCATCACCAACCCCTGCAACCTCCTCCATGGATACTAAGGCCAATACCCAGACTGCTCCAGGGATCCAGCATTGGACCAGGCTATAGTCACCATGGCTCACTCTGGTGGACGACAATAAAGTTCTGAACCCCAAATCCCCGCCTCAGCCTCTTCATGTGGTGCAGATACTGGGTATGTAGAGATCCTGCAGTTTGACCCAGTAGAAGGAGACTAGTAAGACTTCCTGGATGAAGTGAGGACTTGGCTCGCAGCAAACAAGATCCGGGAGATAGAGTGTGCCAAATCCCTGATTAAATGGCTTCCAGTCAAGGCAAAATAATTCATCAAGTACAGGATGAGTAGGACGGCAACCCTGGAGGAAATTGGGCAGGTTCTGATGGTTATCCTTTCCCAAAAACAACGTACAAGCAAGAAGACGGGGGGAGAATCTGTGGATGGCGACAGGACTGTGTGTGTGAATGAGGTGACCAACCATTGAAAGCATCTGACAAGCTTCATCATGGCTCATGCGATTGCAGGGGAACTTTCGCCGTTCAAGTTGTCAACGGAGGCACTGTGGGCATCAGCACCCAAGGACTGTCTGCTGCTGGCATCCACATGAAGCAGCAACACGAGACCAGATGAAGCAGAATTCTTAGAGACAGAAAAGTTCCTGGAAAAGGTTAAAAAGTTGGACAATGGGCAGAAGTGGGACTTAGCAAAGCCAGCAGCTAAAATAACTACGAGGAGTTCTGAGCAGGTGCCGCATCAGGCAGTATCTTGCAGATGACCACATGGAAAGGACGAGATTTATGAAATCAGCAACTTTGCATAAATTCATTTGTCTAATCATTTAAGAAAGTTACACCACACAATATGTTTTCAGCAGAGAACTATAGGTGTCACTAGATGTAGCCTTACCAACAGTGGACCAACCGATAAACATATTCTGCAAGTATGTAAGGGACTGCATACTAGAAAATGAGTGACTCAAAGACATGGCTAATAGGAATTACAAAAACTGGACTATGATGAACAAATGCCACTTTGATATAAAAATCATGAACATTCTAGTGGTTTGATATTGAGGACTTAGTGATGTTGGAATCTTTCCCGAATGAGAAACCAGGTAAATATAAAAATTATTTCCAAAATACACAAGACCATATGAGATTATGGACTGGATAAAAGAAACCGTGACTATGACAATAAGAAACAGACAAAAGGTAAAAAAATAGGTGCCAAAACATTTTTCTTAATGTGTCCAGATATAAGGAATTCATGGAGAGAAATTACGTCAACTTGAGGAAACAAGTCTGAGATAGGGTGGGGAGGGGATGGTGCTGTGTATAAGCAAGTAACCTGATAAGTACAAGTGATTAGACAAGTTAGACAGTTAGTTGTTGATATTTTCATTTTTTGCTTTGTCAATTTTTTTTTTTTTTTTTAATTCTCTCTCTTTTTTTTTAGTGAGCATACTCTATTTTCTCAGAAACAACATCAAAGAGAAAAAGAGGTGAATTGTGCTAACTCATTGACCATTGTTTACATGACAATGTATCAGAGATAAGAGCTCAGTATAACTTCCACTTTGACAAAGATACAACAAATTTTAATATTTTCAAGATGAAGACCAAACCATGAACTACATCCTCTTCACTTGCCCAACCTTCCAATATCAAAGATTACTGATGGCCACCCTCTTAGGGATCACCAATCTAAGTACAGAATCCCTAGAAAATCTCCAAAGAGAGAAATCTGCCTGGCGTCACATCATGAATTGGACTTCTAAATATGACCAGGGTAGTCTAATGGACATGGCATCTGCCTGGTAAGCGAAACACTGTGGGTTCGATTCCCATCCCTGGGCACTTTTATTTTTCCATTTATCATTACTCTTCACAATTCATCCTTTCATACCTCATCCCTAAGGTTAGAAATGATCGTTATTTCTCCCCTTGAAATAAATTTTGATTTTTCGCTCAAAAGAAAAACATGCAGGATAATTTTCAAATGTCGTTTAACAATCACAAGCCGTATTTTATTATATTGTATTGTAAATAAAGCCAAGAAGACTTAGGTCAGAATCCTTGCCTGCTCCAGGGATGCAGCATTGGACCAGACAATCGTGACCCTCCAATCAACCCTGGAGATGGTCACTCATAATGCTTTACTATTACAATAAGCATATGTACCTATATTTAATAGTTTTAACCATAAAAAATGAATTGACCTAACATAACACAATCTAAAAAAAATAGAGCACAAAAGTGAAATTGTACTGAGATCAGGTGAATATATTAAGAAAAAAAAAAAAAAGGCAACTCCTGATTGTGCAACTAAAGTTGCTGATGGCTTGCGCTATCTGTCGGAATAAATATCAACTATTTGTTGATTTTTAATTATACCAAAATTGGCCAAATACCCATTCTGGATTAATCAAGAAAAGCTAACCACGTATGTGTTTCAGGCTGTTAGCCCTCATCAGTGTGGTACAAGCTGTACCTCAACGGCCAAAAAAATGGTCATTAAGGCATTCTGAAAAATCATGAAACGGGTAGTTAAGGCCAGAAGTGCGTGAGTATGACAAACAATGTGAAAAAATAGTACAAAAGTGAAATTGTACTGGGATCAGAATCAAGAAAAAGGCATTTCCTGATTGTGCAACTATGGATATTAGGGCAATTATAGAATAATTAAAAATCAACAAATAGTTCATATTTATTCAGACAGATGGCGCATAACATCAGCAATCTTTAGTTGCATGATCAGGAGATACCTTTTACTTTTTTCATAACACAACAATCTGTAATTGGATTTTCTTCCAAGTGAGAACAGTAGTATATCTATTTACAAGAGGCCTTTCAAGATAGGTTTTAATTTCCCTTAGTCACATTGCATACCTCTCTTCCCAGTGTTCTGCTTAAAGCAGATATGGCAAAAGGTCATTTTACTGCTAGATACTAAACAATAGAATCTTTGTTCCTTTGATAGAAATTAGCACCAAGACCAAAACCAGCTCAATTAAAGAAAAATTCTGGAACTTCAAAAAGGCTAATTGGAATCTTTACCAGCAAAACACCAATGAAGACTTTAGAAAAGCACCCACTAGAATAAAAGATCTGGAACAAAATTGGATATCTTTCAAAAACACCATTATTAAAGCAGCCAAAGTTTCAATACCAAGAGGTAATATTAATAAATGGATTCCAAATTATACACACCAGGCAAAATATATTCAAACACTTATAACTAAAAGAAATGAACTACAAAAAAAGTACACCCAAAACCAAACAAATTGTAGAACTGAACTGAACATTGTGAATGCAAAAATAAAAAGATTATATGTAAATATGAAAAGGGAAAAATGGAAACAAACTTGTGAAAACCTGAACCCAAGAAACCCAAATACAAAACTTTGGCATTTGGCAAAACAAATTGACAGAGCCCAGCCACAAACTGAAAACACAAATATGATTAAGAATACAGATGGTACCCCAGCAACTAATAACAAAAATGCTGCTAATCTTTTAGGTAATTCATATCAAATAAGTAGTAAAATCAAATTTGAAATAAAAGATAAGAAAGTTAAAAAAAAAGGCCCGAAAGATTATTCATGACTGTAAAAATATCACCAGCACTCATAATATTTTCCATGAAAAAATCAATATGAAAGAGCTAGATTATGCATTAGAAAACACTGACCTAAACAAGACTCCTGGGCCAGATGGAATCCATGGCCAAATGATATCAAACTTGGGCAAAAATGGCAAATACTTCTTGATATTTTCAATAACTCCTGGAAAACTGGAAAATTGCCTCAAGACTGGAAAACTGCAACAATAATTCCTATTAAAAAACTTGACAAATCTGCTGATGACCCAAAAAACTATCGACCTATCTCACTCACAAGTATTTGCTGCAAATTGATGGAAAAATTATACTCAGACGACTTACCTACCACCTTGACACAAGAAATCTCTTACCAGAAGAACGATATGGATTTAGGAAAGGACATGGGACAATAGACCAACTCTTATTTTTCACACAAAAGGTAAAAGATGCACAAAACAGAAAACCAACTAACCACCCCATAGCTGCTTTTTTAGACCTTACACAAGCTTTTGATAAAGTATGGAAAAACAAGTTAATTACAAAATTATACAAGCATTTCAAAATTGATGGAAAAGTTATCACTTGGATAAATGATTTCCTTAAAAATAGATACATCAGGGTCAAATATAATGGAACTCTATCTAAAACCTTCAAATTGTACCAAGGATCACCACAAGGATCCGTCCTTAGCCCAACTCTCTTCACCCTATTTATTGCAGGCATAGAAGAAAAAATTTCACATAAAACCAATATTGGACTTTTCGCTGATGACATTATTCTATGGAGCAGTAACACTAACTGGAAAAAAGCTGAAAGGGATTTGAACAAGACTCTTCTCCACCTAGAAAAATTTGCTAATAAACATAAATTAGAATTTAACCCCCAAAAATCTGAAACCTGTCTTTTTACTACCTATAAGAAACTATACAAAATAAGGCCAAAAATTATTCTGAAAGAACAACAATTACAATATAATATACATCCTAAATATCTTGGCTACACCCTGGACCCAGAAATTAACTCCAGTAAACATATTGAATAAGTTATTAGAAAAGGAAGAGACCGACTAAAAATCCTGAAATATATTTCAGGAAGAGAGTGGGGAGCCGATGCAACCACACTAAAATTAACTTACACATCTCTAATTAGACCTATCCTGGAATATGGATATCAAATCTATGGTACAGCATCTGAAACAAATCTAAAATCACTGGAAAGGATACAACTAAGTGCAGCTAGAATTATTACAGGTCTTCGAAATACCTGCCCTAACAATATTGTACTTTACGAGGCAGACATTATGCCCTTAAAGGATAGAAGAAGCTACAATCTGCCAAAATATATAAACAAAATCAAGAGTTATGGAAACAAACACAGAACTTCCAATTACATACTTAATTGGGAATCCAATCTAAGACTAAAAAAAGAAGGCCCTCTCCACCTGGCCAAAAGAAATGGATTTTTAAAATATAAAGTAGAAAAAAATTATTTAGCAGAAAAAATTTCTCCATGCGAACCACTACAAAATGTTATTTTCAATGCCTCTTTAAATGAACCCACCAACAAACAATGCCAAAATCCAGAATACTTAAAACAATTATCATTAGAAATAATTAATAACATTCCTAAAAATGCAATAACTATTTATACCGATGGTAGCAGAGACGAGCTAGGACACACTGGCAGTGGCTGTCTCATCAAAACCACAAATGGCATTGAGAAAATGAACAGAAGAAACCCAGATTTTTGCTCAGTCTTTAGATCAGAACTTATAGCCATCTATGAAGCCTTAAAATCCATCAGAAATACTAATTATCAAGATATCTGGATTCTTACTGATAGTAGAAGTGCCATACAACACTTGAGTCACACAGGGGAACTTAGAGACAAAGTAAGCAGGAACATAATGGGCTATCTCCAAAAACTCTCAAAAACCTCAAAAATTCACCTTCAATGGATACCCTCACATGTTGGAATTGAAGGCAATGAAGCTGCTGATGTGCTAGTGAAAAAAGGCACAAAAGAACCCTTGCCACAGAAAAATAAACTTACTTTTAAAGATATAGAAACAGTAGCCAAAACAAAAATAAACAAGAACTGGAGGATCCCACTTAAGCACAGTTGGTACAGTGGAGTGAACCCAGGAGGAGCTCTGAACATTAGAAATAGACAGCATCAAACAACACTAACAAGATTTAGAACAGGCCATCTCAAGCCATTGAAGATAGAAAATAATAACAAAATCTACCCCACTTGCCCAAAATGTAGCTTGGCACCTGCAGCTCCAGAACACATTTTGGCTTGCATTAGATGCACTAAACAGGACCTTTGGGAGAAGCCGCTGCTCATCATAAAACAGCTCGAGGAGCATGTACTCATGGAATTCGTGTAATCTTTACACAAGGGGATAGGAAACAACAACAACATATATATCCCAAAACTCATCTATTAAGATAATCAAAAGCACTGATGTTTTAGAATATAGAAAACATTTTTCCATGAGAAAAATTTGAGGGTTCGAATTTTGACTATAATAAAGAGGGAAGATAAACTAGCAGTTTCAGAAAAGTTTTGTTGTTGTTGTTTCTTATTCCTTTGTGTGAAGATTACACAAATTCCATGAGGTCGTCTGCTTCCATGTTAGGAACGGCCTCAAATTACAGGCAAAGTTAGATGATAAGGCACAATTTGGATTATAGATTATATAAACAAGGTATGATAAAGGTAATAAGACCAAATCCAAATAAATAAAGTGTGTGACGTTTCGATAACAGTGTTGTTCCCATCTTCAGACAAAAGTACTGAATGTACATATACATGAATGTGCATTCAGTACTTTTGTCTGAAGATGGTAACAACGCTGTTACCGAAACGTCACACACTATTTATTTATTTGGATTTGGTCTTATTACCTTGGGCAAAGTTAGACCTTCACCAAAGTGTGCCTGGATCATGGTGCCATAATCAACGAAAGCTGAACCCCTACACCCCATTCCAGAAAAGTTTTACTGTACATCAACAAATCAAGATATACCAAAAAATGTAGATTATAAGGATTTTAAAAATAGTTATTTTTCAAATTACCTGGGGTGATGACAACATATCCAAGCTCCATGTGCATAATTTGCCATCAGTTGAAACTGTGACTAGATTATGGGCATTTTCAGTACCAACTACTTGTAGGCAGTAAACAGGATGCTGTAAACAATTCAATTATTGTACATATGTAGAATAACAATATATATTGAAAACTTACTGTGTGAGCTAATGATGACAGTGGACTCCTCTGTACTGGTGTATGTTTGGGATAGCGGTTATCCCAGATACAAATTTGTCCGGAATAGGTTCCACCAATTACAAGGTTCGGATGAAATTTTGCAAAGCGTGCGCACATAACTGGAGACTGCAACGCACACATATTTCTAAAGTTAAATTTTGAAACAAAATTCCTTTTTTTTTTCAAGAAAAAGAATTAGGAAATAATGTCAAACATGTGCTATATGAAGTATAGGTTTCAAGGAAGATCAGTTTTCATTCTTTATATTTATATAAAAATGTTGAAGACACTGTAGCAAAATTTTGGTATACAGATATTAATATATACATTTATCAGCGTCATGCATTCTTTCTTAATTCTGTCACCGTTTGCTTTTGGTTCAGTGGTAGAATGCTCGCCTGCCACGCAGGCCCCCCGGGTTCGATTCCCGGCCGAAGCATTTTTTTTTTTTACAATTTTTAAAACTCATTTATATTATTAAAATATATGTGCTTTTCCTGTCTATGTACAGATTTATGGTCTATGTACACAAGTATACAAGTATGTATACAAGTTATTTGCAAATTGCGTGGCAAATTTGCCCTTTCGCTCGCAAGCAGCGCCTCTAGCGGTAAAGATGGGAGGTAATATCAGCTGACCTAATAGTTGTAAAACGTGTTTTAACAGGACATAGAGAAATATCTGGAAAATATATTTTTCGGATTTTTAGTCAAGAAAAATAAATTGACAGGTTCTGGGAAAAAGTAGTTGTTTTTTATTCAGAAAATGATTATGACAATAATGCTGTATCATATTTGATTATCAGATACAAAATTATATCCGGAAAAATTTCAAAAAGCAGAGACCACGGGTGAAGCTTGTTCATTTTTAGCATGCAGGAACAAAATTCTAACAGAAAAACATTCATTCGAGCAGAAGACACAAAGCCAGATCATCTCTTTATAAAAATATCGCTTCTCAGACACAAAGTTTGGAGCGGGACGTTTCACAAGAATGACATCCACGGCGCCAATTTATAATTGTAACGAATAGTATTTGAATAAAAGCATTTAATCGGGTCAAACCCGGGCATTGCCCTTTCTTTATCAATTCTGTCACCGTTTGCTTTTGTGAATGGAATAATTACCCAAATATGGCCATTTCTCATAACCATCGGTGGTTCAGTGGTAGAATGCTCGCCTGCCACGCGGGCGGCCCGGGTTCGATTCCCGGCAGATGCATTTTTTTTTTACAATTTTTAAAACTCATTTATATATTATACAAGAATGACATCCACGGCGCCAATTTATAATTGTAACTAATAGTATTTGAATAAAAGCATTTAATCGGGTAAACCCCGGGCGTTGCCCGGGTCATTCAGCTAGTGTATAATAAAAATCATTGCCTATTATTTTAATTATTTTGAAATAGGCAAATTTGATACATGAATGAAAACTTAGAATCTTGCTTATGTTTCTTTGAAAAAACTGAAGGTCATTCTGACAGGATATTGATTATCAAATTGTAGATCTTCATAATCAAACTAACTCCACCTTTGCCGGTCCCAAGCCCGGATGAAAAAGGAGGAGGGGGAGCAGTAACAAGCTCACTAAAAAACCTGGGCTCAGCTGGCCTGGCTGATAGTACCCTGTAAGGGCTCCTGATCCAGGGATACAGGATGAGCAGCGTTTGTACTCTATGTTAGGAGCGGCTGTATATGGCGCCTGTTCTTTAGTCAAAGGCGGCCATTTCTTTTAGAGCTAAGTTGGCCTGCCACTTAATAGTGCTCCCAGTCTTAATGACAAAGGCAGACGCATTCTAATTCCCCCAATCATGATGGTTGTCAATCTCAAGCTTTACAAGCTTGACACTCTAATATGATTGAGTGGAGATAAGAAAGAAGAAGACAAGAAAACTTTCTAGGGAAGTGCTCTGTGGCAGTAGGCTCTGCTGAAAGAAATTCCTTTTAAATCCCTTAAAAGTCAATACAACACTAACGGACTAATGGCTCAGAGAATAAATTGGTGAAACTCCTGGGTGAAAGAGATTTACCATTGATGAAGAATATCCTTTAAAAAATAATTTATTTCTATATAAAAAGTAGTATTTTAAAAGGTGACATTTAATCTTTTAAAGTGGAACATTGCTTAGGTAAATGTTAAACATCCAAAGAGGGAGGAGGGTTAAAATTGAATAATATTTCAAATTTATTTGAATTTTTTTTTTTTTTTATAATTATGACAAAGTACAAGTGGTATGGGCCATGATAATCATTGGTGAATGCTTTTACTGTAAGTACACCACATATCTACACATGTTGAAAGCAGATTTGACTTTTGCACATACAGGTGTGGCAGAGCTCTGTTTGATTACTTGCATTCACTGGTTAGGTTGAACCTATGCAAGAATTGAGGGCCATTGGAGTAATTTTTTTATTCAGAAAAAGTGCCCAATATGGGATTCGATCCAGGGTTGTGCTGTTGAAAATTAATGGTTTATACCACTTGTTGACCAAAACATAAAATGTCAGAGAGAGAGAATTAATGATCAATCATTTTTGTAATTTATACTTTTCACCAGTATTATTTATGATTTTTTAATGTTTTGTCTGTGTACAAAATTTTAAAAATATATTATTAAGTAGTATAAAAAAAAGACACATTCCAGAATAAAATGTTTTAGAACGTTCTAGAATAATGTAGAAAAATCAGAGAACAACTGAATGGTAAATTTAAAGCGATTGCGCAAAGCCTAGTGCTGGCGGCTTTCTGATTGGCTGACCAACCTTGACCATTCTGGAAAAATCTACTCCGGGATATATAGGTATGAGGAACTCATGTGGGAAAAGAAGAACAAAGCTACGTTGTGTGCTCCAAGCAAACGTGAACTGCTATCTCAAGAGGTCAGGCTGCTGCTTACCACTGAGGCTGGTGTACTTCATGGAAGATTATAAAAGGTTCTACCAACTTCTGTCTCCTGTTCTGCTCCTGCTTTCCCTCACTGTGCTGCAGTTGGTGAGTTTGTAACTGCTGTTTTCTTTGTTGTTGTTCTTTTATTTTTCATTCTTCTGTAATTCTTTTATTGATTAGGCTTAAATAAAATCCTAAAGATCCTTTGTACCCACGGAAGTTATTCTTTGCCAACCAACAATGCAACAATATACAGTAAAACCCCGCTAATACGAACCCTGGATATAGCGAACCTTCCCTTATAACGAACCCACGGCGATTCCCAATTCCATTCCATTGAAAATACCGTTATAATGAACTTTGCGATTTTTAAAATAACGAACTACCCCTATAACAAACCTATTTTCGGTCCCAAAATGATAAAATATATTAAAAATACTATGCTTATAATGAACTGAAAATTAGGATTTAAAAAAATTTTTAAAACAACTAAATTTTGAGCATGCTTCAGCTCACGGATCGTGATTTCAAAACAAAAAATTAGCGGCATTGTTTGTTTTCATTTCCATTCTATTTTTGCTGTATGTTGTATGAATTTTTACACATTATACTTTTATTTAATATAATATCTTTGCATTCGACAATTTTGAAATAGAAGAAAAATACAAATGGCTTCCAAAGTGAAGAAAAGAAACAAAGAATAGCATTCTAAAAAAAAAAAAAACAGTGGCAGCATGCCCTTTTAGAAGCGTTCTATATCAAGTTTAACCTAAGCTAAAACATAATTCCAAATAATTTTAAGGCCAGAAATGGTTTGAATAAGAGGTTAAAAACAAAATTTAATATACGCTTCAGAAGAATATGTGGAAACTGGAATTGGAAGAAGGGGAAAAAAAAGTTCCCCCAAGTGTCCCTGTCTCATGAGCCACAAACAAATCGACTTATAAATTCTCAAAAACTACCACTACAGTTCTATTTTCAGAATGGAATTCTTGTTAGGTATATGACTCATTCAGGGTTCGCGGATATTCCCCCCTGGCCGGCCGTTTTATCACCGATTTGTTTTTGCAAATTGGCGTTTTTATTCGCAATTTTACCGATCGCGCTGTCGTATCAACATGTTTTGCGTCCGATTTTTCTGAATTGGATACTTTTGTTTAATCTTCAATTGATTCAGAATACACGGAGCTTTATTCCTTTGATGGAAATAACGATATTTTAAGACAATTCTGATTTTCAAATTTCACTTTTCACTTTCAAACAACAAGGTATTAGAGGCATTTTTTAAAATAAATAGTATTATATTATTTGAGAAAGCTGTTCTAAAATACTCTTATACCTTTTAAATATATAATTAACTAGCAGATGTACCTGGCTTCGCCCGGGTTTTACCCGAGTAAAGGTTTGTCTAATGAACATTTGTTAAACAATTCTCTATAAACTTATAAAAAAAAATAATAGATATATTTTGATAATTTGAAACTCGTAAATTTGAATATCTCGATAAAGTGAAAATTTTTTCCCGGTCCCTGTGTGCCGTGTCATCCTGAATTTTGTCTTTCCTAATTTTCTACATTACAAAATCATCGTTTTATCTAGTGAACATTTTTTCCCGGTCCCTTGAAAAATATCGATAAGTTGAATAAAATCAATATTAATTTGTTCCCTCGGTAATTGGAAGTTAAAGGAATAGTATCTTTGCCTTGGAATTGTATCATTATTCTTGTCTCAAATAAATTGCCGTGTCATCCTGAGATAATCTTACTTTTGATAAATAATCATTAAGATAATAAACTTAGTGATAATAAAACTTATAGATAAAAAACTTGTTTTCATCGTCATAATGGTGGCGCTGCTTGCGAGTTAAATCTACAAATCTGCAAATAACTCTAAGGATATTCAAGATATTCAAGAAATTATTTTTCAGAAACCTTCCCAGTACTATACTTAATAACTTCCCAAAGTTTCATGGCGTTCCAATGAGTGGTTTGGTCAGGCATAAAGGACACACACACACATACATTCATTTATATATATATATATATAAATAATGTTTTGCTTAGGGGATTTGGCTTAATTTTTAAATGATACATAGGTTTGTATATAAACCTGTATGCTAATGATAAGAAGAACCTATTAACAAATGACTTCTTTTGATATTCAGCATTACTGTAAAGAAATAGGTCAATTTAGGGAATTAAAATAAAGTGACCGTTATTAAGTTGCTGCCTTTATCTGTTTGTATGTTTTTTTTTTAATTATACGATCTAAAAACTTTGAAAGTTAAAAAAAATGGCCAAACCGTGGCTATAGAGAACCGTGGCTATAGTGAACCAAAAGCTCTGTCCCATTGGGGTTCACTATAGAGGGGTTTTACTGTATATAAAATTTAAGCTAAATGATTTTTTAGTATTCCTTTATAAATACACTCATTACAAAATTAAGGAAGTTGTACTTTTTAGCATGTATATTTGGATCCAGACAATAACTGAAAGATATTTTATACACAATGCTCTTTATTGAAGACACATGAGATAACCAAGTGTGAACAAAATTGCCTCTATCTCCTTCATTAGGATATCTTATATTAAGTTTTTTTTTCAAAAGAAAGCATACTGTAGGATAACATTATCATATTCATAATTACCTGTGAGTGGAAAATGAACTCTGGTGTGGATTTCTTGAATTTCATATTCCAAATTAAGCAAATTCCATCTGGGTCATTTGGGCTTTCTTCATTGTTATTGTAAGAAGCAGCCAATAACTCAGGAAACTGAAAAAAAAAAAGAAAATGTTAGAAGAATCATAAAAATATGTATATACATGAAAAATATTTGATCATTGATTTATTGGAAATCTGCCTAGATCAACTCAAGGAGAGGAGTGGACTTTTTTTCAGGAATTGGTTTAACCATGGAGATAAACACCACCACCACCACAATTTTCCAGAACATTTTTCATTGCATAAAATGTTGAAGTATCATCATGGTGGGTAGTTAACGACTGCTTTCACTTTTAAGTGCATCACATGTCTACAAAGTGGAAAGCAGTTTGACTTTTTCACTTACAAGTGTGCCAATTGCGGGAATCTGGGACAATTGAAGCATTTTTTTCTTCAGAAAAAAGTGTCCAATGCCAGATTTGATAGGCATTGTAAGAAAGATCTGTAAACACAAGGTAATAAGACCAAATCCAAATAAATAAATAGTGTGTGACATTTCAATAACAGCATTCTGTAATTTTGTCTTAAGATGGTAACAATGCTGTTACCGAAACGTCACACACTGTTTATTTATTTGGATTTGGTCTTATTACCTTGTGTTTATAATCTATAATCCAAATTGTGCCTTATCAAGAAAGTACAGTGTTTTTGGGGAATGGTTTTTGATTTTGTTAATTTTGTTATGTATATAGTGTTTTGTCTTCAATGTTAGAAAGAAAGTAATAATTCATGATATACTTTAAGCCTACACTCTACTGATGAAGATGGTATTCATGTTCCAAAAGAGAGGCTCCTCTCCAGTTAAAAATGGATTAAAACAATCCATTGGTTCATCATCCCAGTGAAGACTTAAGGTGGCGGTGAAAAATGTGCCACAACACCAGTTTTGGCAAATTGAGGCAAAAGCCAACCTGTGATGAATTTGAAGGAAGAAGTACCTTTTTAGGTAAAATAATACCATAATTTATATATCTGTAAACCTCTGGACCAAAATTGGTCTTGATTATCTTGAAGATAATACAGAAATATGAATGCCGGCCAGGCAACCTCTATAACTTTATATAGTATTCAGGGGGGGTCAATGGAAGGCGGGTTAAACCATTTGATTTTCGACCACTACGGCCTGGGTTCGATTCCCGTATTTTTCTGTTTAAAAAAAAAATACTCCAATGGCCCCCGATTCTTGCAAAAGTCCAACCCCACCAGCGAGTGCAAGTAACCAAACGGGGCTCTGGCACATTTGTAAGAGCAAAGTCCAACTGCTCTTCACATGTGTAGACATGTGGTGCGCTTACAGTAAAAGCAGTCGCTAACTACCCACCATGATTATCATGGCCTGTACCACGTGTACTAGGGATAAGCAAAAAAATAAAAAAAATAGTATTCAAGGCTGAAAATCAGTCCTGTCATTTCATCAGCTTTAACACTTTCTGAAAAATTCAGCCAATTTCATAATTCCTCTCATAGGATATTGTGATATAAACACTGCCTCTGTAGTAATTAGGGCCATAACCTAAAACCATGGTATACAGGTTGGCTTTTGTCTGAATTTGGTAAAACTGGTGTTGTGGCTCATTCTTCATCGCTACCATAAAGTTTGAACTCCGCCATTGCCGGTTCCAAGTCCGGATTAAAAAGGAGGAGGGGGAGCAGTAACAAGCTCACTAAAAAACCTGGGCTCAGCTGGCCCGGCTGATAGTACCCTGTAAGGGCTCCTAATCCAGGGATACAGGATGAGCAGCGTTTGTACTCCATGTTAGGAGCGGCTGCACAAGGTGTCTATTCCTCATGTCAGATGCGGCCATTTCTTTTGGAGCTAAGTCGGCCTGCCACTGAGTAGTGCTCTCAGTCTTAATGACAAAGGCAGACGCATTCTACTTCACCCAGTGTGGAGATAAGAAAGAAGAAGAAGAAGACCATAAAGTTCTGGCAACGTATTGTTAACAGTGTTGAACCAAAATGCATTTCTTTAATGCATTTTCAATAGGAGAGATGCCTTTTTTTGGTACATGAATACCATTTTCTCGCAACCTACATATATTTGTATTGAAAATAAAAAAAAGGCATATTCTGACCACTCACATGAGCATTTTATATGAAAGAATGCCATCTAGTGGAATAAAAATCAACTAAATGTTGATTTAGGCTTGTTCCATAATTATGTGGCAACCCATTTTCTTGATAAATCATGAAAACCAACCATATAGCATTTCGGCCTGTTAACCCATGTCAGCGTGGTGCAAGCTGTACTTCAATGACCAAAAATTTGGTCCAAGAAGCTCCTGAGAAATAAAGAAATGGGTAGTTAAGGCCACAAATTTGTGTAATTATGCTAAACATGTAGAAAAAAAAATAGAAAAAGATCAGTGTTGATATTAAAGATAAAAAAGGCATATCCTGATTACTTATATGACCTTTTTTCTCTTACTTTTTTTTTTTTTTTTCATATGTTTAGAGCAATTATGAAAATTTGGCATCAACCACATATATCCTTATTTCTCAGGAAGGCTCTTGGAACAAATTTTTGGTTGTTGAGGTACAACCTGAAGCACACTGACGAGGGTCAGTAGCCCTAAACGTGTATGTGGTTGGCTTTTCTTGATTTACCAAGAAAATGGTTGGCAAGACAATTAAAATAATTTTAATGACATCTTGTCAATACATGCAAAGTGAACAGTCTGAACTATTTTAAAAATATATATATAATATGGATTATATACACTATGTACAATGAATATGGCGCCTCTGCCAGCGCTGCAGAGTTTGGTGGAGAATCGCCAGTGGGTCTCCAGCGACACCACACATTTCGCGATCTACGAATAATACGTAGATCGCGTACTTCGCCGCTGAGGAGATGGTGATGGCGTGGTCCTCGAGACCAATTGGAAAGATCCAGGACTGCAGGTCCGCCCGATGATGGAGAACACCTCTCAGATGACAAGGCGAACAGCGCTGCAGGACCAGTAGCGGTGGACCAGCGACAAGTCGATGGACCTGTTGGCTAGATGGTTGACTAGATATTATGGAAAAGCCTAAATCAACGTTTAGTTGATTTTTGTTTCACTAGATGGCGCTCTGTCATCTAAAATGCTCATGTTAGCGGTCAGGATATGCTTTTTTATTTTTAATATCAACGGCTGAGCTTTTATATTATTTTATTACTTTTTTGAGATATATATATATATAAGTGTGTATTTTAGAATTAGATTCTTACCTGAGTGGACCAATCAAAACTTGTTAAAGTCCTATTTTTTGACCAGCGATCATCAAAAAAATATCTTGAGAGAGATAGCTTCATTTTATTTTTTTCTTCACTGAAAAAAAAAAAAAAACACATTAATCTTTTAATAATTTATCACAATAAAAACATATATTGAAATATTAGATGTTTTTTCAACAAAGTTTTAAAATATTGGTCAGGATTTTTTTATCTTCTTTAATTGACTGCAGCAGTTAGTGGTAGACCACAATGTCAACTGGGAGAGTGTCATACATGACCCAGATGCTTTGCCCAACCCTTCTCTCTTCACTATTTTTTTTTAATCCCATTGTATAGTTATACAAGGTCATGGAGACTGAATTCAACGATAAAATTCACAATCTTGAAGCTCCCATACATTTCAAGAGGTGGTCTGGTGAGGCCTCCCTTCACTGTGGCTAGCTAGCAGGAAGAGGCAGAAGACTTCAGCCTATCCACATCTTGAACAGCGCAATCTGGCAATAACACTAGCAGTCAGAAGAGTGCCAACCTTCCCACAACAAGCCTCCTGCGAAGCGTCCACCACCTGCAGAAGATATCAAAGCCATGCGAAAAATAATCACAAAATCCAGGGCATAGTAATCTACAAGCACCCTGGACCAGTGTATCTATGTGAAGCTGCATTGCCTCAAATTTTCTTGACTCTAGTACATGCAGGCACTAGAAAGAGTGGTTGGGGGCAACATCCTGAAGTTGGCCAGGATGAATGGCCAAATTCTTGTCGGCCTTGCCATCAAGGCTCTCATGGAGCGAGAAGGGCAGAGAAGGTTAGCATCAGCAACCTGTCCTTCCATAGTGAGAAGGCAAATATCATCAATACCCTAAAGCCTTATGGGTGAATCACATCCATTGCCCACCGTGTTCCTCACTGTGGGAGGTTTTACTTTCAAGGACAGCCGTAGAGACATGACAATCCAGTCCAAAGGTGAAACCTTGCTAGCCTTCCTTTCTTATGGAGTGAAGTATTCAGGGTGTCAGAAGCAAGGACATTGCAGAGCCAACTACCCCTCAAGAGCCAACAGGACTATCATGACTGTGGTTATCTCTGGGTAGGTCCAACACTAGCAAAGCTACAATACCAATCAGAGCCATGACACTAGCTGTGGCTGTTATCCACAGTGGCCACAAATTCTGTGACCCCCACCTCCCTCAGTTCCCCAAGCACCAACATTCCAGCTTGATGATATTCCACCTATACAGATGTAGGGTCTCTTGCTGTAAGACAAAGAGTCCTAGAATTCTATACCCTTTGGGAGCACCTCTGAAACAGGACAACAGCTCAAAGCCCTACTAAAGCGGGTTTCTAGCTCCCTCCTCGAAGAGCCTGAACTCAATGAGCTTAACAAAGGAGAGATTCAAGAGGCCCTCGTTTCTGTCCCTGCCTTACTGAACCTCTTCAAGAGAATGATGTTCTAAAGATTGGGCTTTACAAGCTGGCCCTGAAGCTGCTGAAGTGCCTACCCGCCACACAAATGGCACTCTACAAACATCTTGAGACCAAACCAAGTGCACCCATTGAACTTCAGCATTGTGTGCATCAATGTATGTTTTTGGGCTTGCCACTCGTATGAGGAGCATCAGGATCTGCCATTTTCTGCACCAACACTGCATGGATGTCACTTTCATACAATATAAACGCCTGGTCACTGGACAAAGTTTAAGATCTTTTCTTCAGCTACAGCACTATCATCACACTACGTACTGCTATCAGAGATTCAGGTCTCACCTGCATCTTCGTGCCAGTTGTCGCCTTCCTGTGGCAATGTGTTCTGTGGCCAGGTCACATCACTATCATCTCCATCAACCTCTACAGTCAGAGCATCAACTGCCACCTCTCTCATACTCCTCATGAGCAGCGTTGGTAGCTACAGCTTATCACTGCTACTAGGGTCCAGGAGGATACAAAGGTTTTGTGAAACCTGAACATCAATGAAGAGTCTGTGAACAACACTGCCTCCAGCTCTGGACCAAACAGCCCTCATTGATGCAGCCACACTCTTCAACGTTGATCTCATTCTAACCAGAGTAGCTAACTAAAGAAACTGGGTGGATGCCTCTCACTTGGACAAAGTACTTCTCCCTTTGATATTTGCTTAACACATCTTCCAATATCAGACCATCCATTACAGGCTCTTGGACAATCGAGCTGTACTTCTCCAGCTGGGCACAACTCTGGCTTGTCAGCCAAGCTAGGTGGCCATGCTTCACTTAGGGCTTGTCATGGAACATCTGTCGAAAACAATCTATAGCACTACTACAGCCATCGAGGATATGACTGGCGAAAATCACAAAAGAGAAGCTGGTGTTCCAAATCCAAACTTCAGGCAGAGGTGAGATGCCTACAAAACCCTCACATTGCTGACAACAATCATATGGTGTGTACCAGGCGATTTCTGCAGGCCAGGCTCAAAGCTGCATTGTCGGACGCCAATTACCCATCACTGCCCGATCATCAAGGAAATATCGAGGTAGGAAGCTGCGTTACAGAGACTGCTCCATCTTTCAGCAGCATTTTGCCTGTGCATTGTGTGACTCCAATGCTGCAACTGAGTTTATCCAGGGGATGATGACCCCTTCTTTCTCAAAGAGAATGACCCTTTCATTGCTCCAAGAACTCTGTGGTAGAGATCACCACCATCCTCTGCCACCTGCTGCTCAGAAGAGCTCCTGGTTGGGATGATTTGCGAGTTCCTCATGGCCTATAAGACTTCTTCCCCATAGCTCTCCAGCAGGTCTACAAAGCCTCCCAACTATGTGGGGCAGTGTCTCCATTAATATAGTACCATCTATCTGGTTCCCAAATCCAAAGGCAGTTCTGAACTCTGTGACTAAAGGCACATCTCACTCCCCTCTGCAGAGGTTTGGGAAGACCCCCTCCCTTTCTGGAAGAGGACTCTCTCAAGTTGGGGGAGCCACCCTCACAGAGAAGAAAATGGTATAAATCACAGTATATATTCCTCTGTATAATTTTTTATTTATTTTATTTTTCTCTTTTTTTTTTTAACACCATTGACTGAAAGTCAGTAAAGTATTTTAAATTGTTTCATTCACAAAATAAACATTATAAATGTGCAAATATAATTTTTAAAAGTTAACTGAAAGATAATCCATATGTATGATTAGCAATGATGGATACAATATAACCAACTAGACGAATGACCCGGGCAACGCCCGGGTTTACATGATTAAATGTATTATTCAAACACATTAAACATGTGCCCGTTGGCTGCCAGCGAGTAAATGTCTGCGCCCGTTGACTCCCGGCGAGCAAGTGACAGCTCCCGTCGGCTGCCGGCGAGCAAGTGGCTTCCCGGCGCATGCGCGCGCACAGGGAAGCCACGTGCTCGCAGGCGGCCAATGGGCGCGCCCCGCCATCAGATCCACCGCGTTCTAGAGGGCGCTGCTCGTGAGCTATTTAGAATAATTTGAATATATAGTTTTAATAATTGATTTATATATTTTTTAAAATAGCCTATCGTCATCCTCGTTTTTTTTTACCTATGTATGGAAATTTTGGTTTGAATTAGTGAACTACTGCGAATTTGTATACCGGACATACAGACCAACCAACAGACAAACATACAAACATTCATTTTTATATATATAGATATACATTTTTAATATAAAGATAACATTTTTCACATTTTATAACATATATAACTATATTATTTTTTATTCACAAAATTTAGTACAGTAAAACCCCTCTATAGCAAACTCCAATAGGATTTAACCTTTGTTCACTATAACCATAGTTCATTATAGCTATAGTTCACTGTATTATAAAATAAAATTGGAATTTTTTTTGGTTCATAAAGGAAGGTTCATTATAGCAAGGTTTTACTGCATTTAAAAAATGCAATTGAATAGTTGCAAGTTTCTATTTTACTATAATATATAAAACACTTACTTTTCTTGCTCCTCCAGATCATTACAATAATCATTATAAATATCTGAAGATTCTTCAAAGAGGACTCTTTCAATCACCCGCGTAGTTCTATAGAAAAAATTTTGGAATTCTTCTTGCATCATTATTTGTTGCTTTGCTTCTTCACTTAAATCCTCCACTGAAAAATAAATTTAAATGATTAGATTTTATTGATAAGGCACAATTTGGATTGTAGATTATAAAACAAGGTAATAAGACCAAATCCAAATAAATAAATAGTGTGTGACGTTTCGGTAACAGATGGTAACAACGCTGTTACAGAAACGTCACACACTATTTATTTATTTGGATTTGGTCTTATTACCTTGTTTGATTAGATTTTAGAAGCAATAAAAAATATATACAGAAGAACCTCTTTCTAAAAAATACCTAGTTGAAGAGAGCCACAGTGCCCTTTAAATAAAGATACACTCTTACAGGAGAGCAGCTAAATAGTAAAAATGATATTTTGGTGATGAAGAGACTGTCTTTTATATATAGAGTTGTCATCTAGAGAGTGTGTTTCTCATGGAGATTCTACTGTATAAAATTTAATATGAAGCAAATTCCATATATATATATATATATTTGATTATTCCTAGTACACATGGTACAGGCCATGATAATCATGGTGGGTAGAAGGCGACTGCTTTTACTGTAAGTGCACCACATGTCTACACATGTGAAAAGCAGTTTGACTTTGCACTTACAAATGTGCCAGAGCCCCGATTGGTTACTTGCACTCACTGGTGGGGTTAGACTTTTGCAAGAATCGGGGGCATTTGGAGCATTTTTTTTTAAATCAGAAAAAAGTGCCCAATGCGGGAATCGAACCCGGGTTGTAGCGGTCGTAAACCAACGGTTTAGACCATCCTTCCACCGACCCCCAAATTTTTAATAAAGGATAGTATTCTGTATATCCATATGTATTTATTAAATATGCTATTGATTCAAGTGACAAAATAAATCTTGGCCTATGAGGAAGTTTAGTTGAATAAGTGTGATATTGTTACTCTATAAATGATGCACTCTTTTATATTATTGTATGTAAACCAGTCTAACCTCTTTAATTCTACACCCCAAGGGATCAGAGCTTTCGGTTGAATTAAAGGTAAGTGTTGAATTAAAGTCAGTTAGATGATTTCATGACGATATTCACTGCTAGTGAACATTTTTTAGGACATATAACCAATTATATATTCTCTCCGCCTTTGCCGGTCCCAAGCCCGGATGAAAAAGGAGGAGGGGGAGCAGTAACAAGCTCACTAAAAAACCTGGGTTCAGCTGGCCCGGCTGATAGTACCCTGTAAGGGCTCCTATTCCAGGGATACAGGATGAGCAGCGTTTGTATTCCATATTAGGAGCGGCTGCACATGGCGTCTGTTCCTCATGTCAGAGGCGGCCATTTCTTTTGGAGCTAAGTCGGCCTGCCACTGAATAGTGCATCAGTCTTAATGGCAAAGGCAGACGCATTCTACTTCACCCAATCATGATGGTTGTCAAATCTCTTTTTCAAAAAGCCTCAAGCTTTACAAGCTTGACACCCTAATATGATTGAGTAGAGATAAGAAAGAAGAAGAAGAAAGATATATTCAAACAAGATTTATCTTATGTTGTCAAAAAAAATTATTTTAGAAATTGGCTGAATTATATATTAATGATAGGTTTATACCTTTTTTAGGTCTGCCTTCATTTGATGAGGGCAAAGCTGATTGATTCCCTTTTCCATCAGCACCTGAAGCAGGATCAAGATCTGGTGTATGTGCTGGCTGAACCATTTCAACTTTGGGGAGTCCTCCAGCAGGCTTCGATGATACATAATCTTCATCTTCCACGGAGAGATCAGCAAAGGTCAAAACTGCCAAAAATTCCAAGGGATAATGATGATATTTGTAAGGAACATTGAAAATTTAGTTAGTCTTAGTAAACCTTTCTATAGAGCCCGATTTTAAACATTAAAATGTAAACATTTTACTTTAAAAGTGACCTGTCTATAGCACGCCCTCTCTATAGCACCCTATTTTGGTAAATCCCAAGAGAGGGCGCTATAGACAGGTTTAACTGTATACACATTTAATGTTTTTAATTTTTAAAAAAGGAAAAATGAAAAAAAAAAAGTTTAAATGCAATGTAAATGTATATAAAAAATATAGAACTTGTTTGAAAATAAATTTGTCTAAACTTTTTTTAAAATGAGACTCTCTATTGAAGAAATATATCTTTGAATAAATTAAGTAGATATTCAAAATAAAGGGTTAAGCGCAAATCCAAATTATTGGTCTTGTTACCTTTTGAATCTAATCTATACTCCAAATTGAATCTTATCAAAGATAATCAAAAATTGATGAAACAAATATTTTTTGAACAATATTCCAAAATAGCCAATAAAAAGACATAAATTTGCCAGAGTATGCACACGAGTTATTTTGCTTAAAAATCACAACCATTTGTCTTTATACGTTTTTATAAGTGTACATAGTGATAACACATCAGCCTATTGAAATTTATAAAGTTGTTCTAAAATCCTACTTAATTTTTTTTTTTTGCTTATCCCTAGTACACGTGGTACAGGCCATGATAATCATGGTGGGTAGTTAGCGACTGCTTTTTACTGTAAGCGCACCACATGTCTACACATGTGAAAAGCAGTTCGACTTTGCACTTACAAATGTGCCAGACCCCCCGTTTGATTACTTGCCCTTGCTGGTGGGGTTGGACTTTTGCAAGAATCAGGGGCTATTGGAGCATTTTTTTTTTAAATCAGAAAAAAGTGCCTAATGTGGGAATTGAACCCGGGTCGTAGCAGTTAGAAAAGTTAACACACTCCATATTGATCTAAATTATTGGAAATATGCTATCTCATAAAATAAAAAAAACTGCAATGGCATTACTAGAATTGAGAAAACACCTTCTGGAGACTTAGCAACCCACTGAAGACGCTGAGAACTATTTCAGAAAAGAAAAATATAGCAATAGAACTCTATAATTTCTACAGATCAATTGTAAATAGATTCATACACAAAAGAGGTAGTGAGGAAAGCTTTAGAACAGATGTGTAAATAAATCCCCTTTCAAACAGACTCTCGTGCACAAGGGGAAAGGGAGAAGAATTGCTGTATTGTTTTGTTGTTTTGTGGCGAATCCATACAGGGCAATGAGCCCTAATAAAAGCCTTTTTGTTGTTGTTGTTGTACTAGAATTGAAACTTTAAGGAAAGTAAAAGATATATTGTGAGAAATTTAAAGGAAATATTTTTTAAAAACAACTACATATACTTACTCTCATCCCAATGTATGACTAAAGCATTACATAACTTTTTTCAGATTATAGCAGGTAATTCAAAATGGAAAACATTTTAGATACATTTAAAAAGTAAGATGAAATAGAAAAAGGTCAGTTGTTGATATTAAAAATAAAAAAAGAGCATATTCTGACTGTTCACATGAGAATTTTAGATGGCAGTCACATTTAGTGGAACAAATATCAACTGAACATTGATTTAGGTTTGTTCCATAATATTTGGCCATTTTCTTTATAAATCGAGAAAACAAACCACACAGACATTTTGTGATTGTTGGCCCTTGTCAGTGTGGTACAGGCTGTACTTCAACAAACTTTCATTTTTTTTGGTTCAAGAGGCTTCCTGAGAAATCAATAAATGGGTAGTTGTAGCCAAATTTGTAAGTGAATTTAGAGCTTTTATTTCTAATTGGCCTATAGTAATACAAGCTGCATTTGGTGATATTGGACTACCCATTGTTGCACCTTTCATTTGGAGATATATTTGGTCATCATAAATAATGTATGTAAATTCATACTTAATAACATATATTTACATACATTATTTATGATGACCAAATATATCTCCAAATGAAAGGTGCAACAGTGGGTAGTCCAATATCACCAAATGCAGCTTGTATTACTATAGGCCAATTAGAAATAAAAGCTCTAAATTCACTTTAAAATGATGTTTATTATTTTAAAAGATATGTGGATGGGGCCAAATTTGTGTATTTATTCTAAACATTAAATAATAAAAAGGCATATATTGGATTTAATTAAAGATTTATTTGCCAATATTTCGGTTGGCTGAACGCCAAACCTTTATCAAGGCATTACATTTTTGCATACATTTTTGTATCTTAATAAAGGTTTGGCGTTCAGCAAACCGAAATAATGGCAAATAAATCTTCTATTAAATCCAATATATGCCTTTTTATTATCTAATGATTTAAATATGGATTGCTCTATTTTTAATACTAAACATGTGAAACATGTAAAAAATATATAAAAAGGTCAGGTAGGTCAGGTGTTTATGTTAAAAAAAAAGGCATATTCTGACACTCACATGAGTAATTTAGATGGCAGAGCGTCATCTAGTGGAACGAACATCAACTAAAGGTAGATTTAGGCTTATTGCATAATTACACATTTCTTGATTTCTCAGGAGGCCTCTTGCACTGAAAATTTAAGGTTGTTGAGGTACTGTGTGCAATATGATGAAAAGGGCCAACAGCCCGAAACATGCGCATGGTTAGCTTTTCTTGAATCTTCAAAAAAATTGGTTGGTCAAATATTATGGAAAAAATCTAAATTAACATTTACAGTTAAACCTGTCTATAGCGCCCCCTCTAAATAGCGCCTTCCTTTCTATAGCGCCCAATTTTAAACATTAAAATGTAAACATTTTACATTAAAAGTGACCTGTCTATAGCACCCCCTCTCTATAGCACCCTATTTTGGTGAGTCCCAAGAGGGGGCCCTATAGACAGGTTTAACTGTAGTTGATATTTGTTTCACTAGATGGCGCTCTGCCATTTTTTAAAATATAATTTTAAAAGTGACTAAATATAATTTTCAAGATACATTGAAGTTATCAATGATTGAAAATATTTTAGCAATTTTAAAAGGGAATGCACACAAATTATTTTAATAAAAAACTTACCATAATAATCTAGAGGATGAGCTGCAAACAGAAAAAATAATTTTAAAGCATGAACAAAAAATCATGTATAAATCATATAAATAATATGAAATATGTATTTTTCTATATATATTCATATATTTTTATAAAGAGATGTTATGAAATTCAGAAGGAGAAGTATAAATGTTAGTAACAAACCTTTTCGTGGTCGCCATATAAATGAGCTATCCTTGGTTAGAGTTGAACCTGAATATCACAGAGGCAGCAAGAAGAAAAGCCAGCAGCAAGGAAACAGAAAACAGGTTGTTTCAGGTTAGAGAATTACAAAGTGTAAAAAAGAAGAGAGGGAAAAAGAAGAAAAAAAAAGAATAGATTAATTGTTATTGGAATTTGTATTAAAAAAAGAATATTTAAAATATTTAATATGGAAATTTGAGAGTTACTATATCCAATGTTGATATGGCACAATTTGGATTATAGATTATAAACATAAGGTAATAAGACCAAATCCAAATAAATAAATAGTGTGTGACGTTTCAGTAACAGCGTTGTTACCATCTTCAGACAAAAAAGTATTGAATGAGAAATTTTACCATAGCATAGTTTAAATAGTTACTGTTATCAAGTGTAAATCTAAAAAAAATAAGTGGGTTTTTTCCACTTTTAATTCTAAGAATAATTATCTGTGTTTCTCAGAAAAGTATCTTCTTCTTATCTGCTATCTTGTTTACACACTTGATAACAGTAACTATTTAAAACATGCTGTGGTAAAATTTCTCATTCAGTACTTTTGTCTGAAGATGGTAACAGCGCTGTTATCGAAACGTCACACACTATTTATTTATTTATTTGGATTTGGTCTTATTACCTTGTGTTTATATCCAATGTTAAAAACACAAGACACTAAGACAACAAAACACTATTGAGTAAGAGAAAAATTATCTATAATCACAAACCATACATTTCAAAGAATCTTAAATATTTTAAAATTTCATAATAATTTTATTTTAAAAATTTAGTTGGCCAATTGCAAGAATGTTTTAATAAATATGCACATTGGTACTCTTTTTTTTTTTTTTAAATTATCCCTAGTACATGTGGTACAAGCCATGATAATCATGGTGGGTAGTTAGCGACTGCTTTAACTGTATGCGCACCACATGTCTACACATGTGTACACACTCTTTATTGTCTTAAATAAACCATAGTTGCAAAGGTGAGAGGATTATGAAATCAAAGCCGTCTCTTTACTGCTGAGAACAGCCTGAACCATGGTATACAAGTAGTCTTTTTTATCTGAATTTGCCAAAACTGGTGTTGTGTTTCATTCCTTATCACCACCATAAAGTTTTTACTACGGTTATAAACATAATTGAAGGGAGAGGTGTCTATTTAAGTACACGAATATTATCATTCCCACAACTTTATATTGTATTCTAGTCTGAAAATCTGTCCTTGCCACTTTACCAACTTAAACATCTTTTTGGTAAATTTGACCGACTTTCTCTCTTTCTCTCTCATAACCCCTATTGTAGGGTGTTATAAAATTGGAGCCTATCCTCAACTGTTGAGGGCCAGAGCCCAAAACCATCATATACAGGATGGCTTTTTGTCTTATTCCTTTTTATCACAAACGAAAGGTTTTTTACAGGGGTAAGAAACATAATGCATTGTTGATAAGTTGCAGTAACACATGAAAACTCTGAGGATAAGTTTCTTTATTTCATAAATGATATCTCGAGCTTTCGGGTATCGTAAACCCTTCGACAGGAGTGTATAAGACGAAATGAATCACAGTTTTTAGCTATTATTTATATATGGTATGTTATTTACATATTTAAAGATGTGCAACATTTTTTAATTAACAAGAATATTTTTGCCTGAATTAAATTTTATATATACAAAACAAGCGAGAAATATACTATTTATAAGGTACAATTTGGATTATTTATTAGAATAAAAAGGTAATAAGACTAAATCCAAAAAAAAATAAATTGTGCGTGACATTTCGGTAACAATGCTGTTACTGAAACATCACACACTATTTATTTATTTATTTGGATTTGATCTTATTACCTTGTATTTCTAATTTATAGTCCAAATTGTACCTTATCATAATCATAATATATTAATATACAAAAACAATGTTAAATATATTAGACATTATTCTCATATTGAATAGCTCTATTAAAAATGGTGTGAGTCGATCAGACACTAGACTGATTGTCACCATGATGATCTTGCATATTTGCCTCTCCACATATCATCATCAAATATTTACTTGATATTGTTAGCGTAGCTCCTTCTTTTGCCCCTTCCCTCTTAACCAATATTCTCTGGTCTGAAACTGCTTCGACACTCTTCATCTCACTTTTTTTGAACAACTGTCAAATACTGTTATCAAATTCCCCATCTATAACCTCCATGTTCTTTGACAATAGTGATGCCTAACATTAGATTTTGTTAAACACAAGGTAATAAGACCAAATCCAAATAAATAAATAGTGTGTGACGTTTCGGTAACAGCTTTGTTACCATCTTCAGACAAAAGTACTGAATGAAGTACTTTTGTCTGAAGATGGAAACAAAGCTGTTACCGAAAC
Organism: Cordylochernes scorpioides; assembly: GCA_030710605.1. Lineage (NCBI taxonomy): Eukaryota > Metazoa > Arthropoda > Arachnida > Pseudoscorpiones > Chernetidae > Cordylochernes > Cordylochernes scorpioides. Next base: position 16,305,543 of record CP092886.1, read on the forward strand.
GTCACACTCTATTTATTTATTTGGATTTGGTCTTATTACCTTGTGTTTATAATCTATAATCCAAATTGTGCTTTATCAATTAGATTTTGTTAAAAACCAAACACAGGCAGTCTTGGTAATGAAATGGCTTATTTCTGAGTCTATAATCTCATAATTTTATCCTATATACACTCATGGACAAAAAAGGAAGTAGGAAGTCTTTGATGTTGCCTGTCATCTATTTTTTTTTTAAAGAGACAGAGGCAATTTTGTTCACAATTGGTTGTCTTGTGTGTCTTTAATAAAGGTCATTGTGTATTAAATATCTTTCAGAGTTATTGTTTGAATCCGGATAAACTTGCTAAAAAGGTACAACTTCTTTAAGTCTTCCTCTTGATAAGGCACAATTTGGATTATAGAGTATAAACACAAGGTAATAAGACCAAATCCAAATAAATAAATAGTGTGTGACGTTTCGGTAACAGCACTGTTACCAAAACATCACACACTATTTATTTATATGGATTTGGTCTTATTACCTTGTGTTTAAGTCTTCCTCTTCTTCTTTCTTATCCTCACTCAATTATATTAGGGTATTAAGCCTGTAGAGCTTAAGATTTTTGATTGTGTACTTTCATAGGTTTTGTCCATGAGTGTTTATTGTGGTACAATGACAAAAGTGACATACGTGACAAATCTGCACAATTAAAGGTTCTATTTCCCTGCTTTGTTATTATTTAAAATATGAAAATACTATTTAATATAATAATATAGAATAATTGCTATTTAGATTATATAAAACTTACCTTCTTTATCAATATTAGGAATATGTGTCTGTGTTTGTTTTGTATATAAAACTTTTTCTTTTGGTGGTATGTTAACTTCAGCAACATGATTTATAGTCAAATTTATTTTTCTGAAACAGTCAAATTATAGGTTAATACCAATTTTTAACAAACAAAGATATAAGAATGAGACTAAAATATAATTGAATCAATTTTTTCTTTTTTTACATATACAGTAAAACCTCTATGAAAGGACAACTCTCTACAAAGGACAGTTTTCATTGCACTAATTACAATTTTTATTTATTTGCAACCCTCTCTGGTAAGAGTATATTTCTTCCTCTAAAGCAAGCATGTCAAACTCAAATCCTAACACGGGCCAAATAAAAAAGTAATAAGATTATGTGGGCCGCAAAAAATGAAAACAAGTAATTAAATTTTTATAGTGACATTTATGTAGGTTTATTTTTAAAAATACTAATAAGAAAAAAGAAAGTAAAGTTAATATTTTCTCCCTGATATTTGGCATCTCTTTTCTGCTACCATCTTTCCTACTTCGGGGGAAATCTTGTTCGCAGTGATTAATTTTAAAACTGACCCAAGGTGAACGTCAGCAATTCTCGATCTGATTGGGGACCTATTTCCTTTCATAAGTGAAAATAACTGCTCGCACCGATAAGTACTTCCAAACATAGACATAATTTCATATGCTAATTTCGAGTGTTTTCAAATCTGACTGGCAAATATTTGTAAAATTCAGAAATGCCAACTTCAATGAATTTTGCCTTTAAATCTGAATCGCACTGGATATCTATTACCTCCATTTGCATATGATTAGGTACTGATTCTATATTTATCGAGAAAATCGAAGAAAACAAAGTAAACTTGCCTTCCAAAGATTTGAAATCAGAAAACCTTGTTTCAAATTCATTTCTAAGACTTAAATTTTTCCCGCATATATTTGATACGATGCAGTTTCACCTAAACTTGATTTGTACATGTTGCATGTCGGAAAGTGCATTAAATCTTCGTTTTTCAACTGCTTTTCCCAAAGAACTAGCTTACATTTGAATGCATTAACTTGGTCACACATGTTAGTAATGATCTGATCCTTTCCTTGCAGTTTCAAATTTAAATCCGACAAGTGTTTTGTTATGTTAACCATGAAGGAAAAATCTTGCAACCATATTTGATTGCAAACCAACTTTGAACCAATTTTGATTTATGTTGTTCATAATGACGTTTAATGTTATATAATTTTGGTACACTAATAGCATTATTACATATCAAGCAGATGATTTTATCTTTTACTTCAGAGCAAAAATACTCTAATTCCCACTTTTCTTGAAAATTCCTATGTTCGTCAGCAATTTTTCGTTTAGTTTTACTGCCACTTAGTTTTGATGAAGTCATATTGAATACAAAGGTCTGAAAAAAATTAGTAATCGCTAACACAAAATAATAAAACGTTTTAATTAATATTTTAAAATTTTTTTAAAAATTAATATTTTTTAACTTACCAGACACAGAATAACTGCACAAATTATTGAACATAACTTAAATTTTTTTTTTCTAGTACTCCGAAAGAATATTTTCTTTAAACTTTAAGGCACACAATACTTATGGCGATGTACATACGTTATGTATGTAGGTATAATATTATCAAAACTTACGACTTATGTATGGCGACCAGTGGTTCGTTATTAATAAATAAATAATGTATAATTACAAATTTTAAAAATTAGGCTACAAATTTTATTATTATTATTTTTAATTTATAAAATTTTTTTATTAAAATATATTGTCTGGTGGGCCGCAAATTTATTCGTTGTGGGCCGCATGAGGCCCGCGGGCCGCGAGTTTGACATGCTTGCTCTAAAGGACATTTTATCTCTGCAATTAGGTGTCCTTTACAGAAAGGTTCTACTGTATTAAAAAAAATCAATACTCAACTTCCTGATTTCAAAGATGATTCTTTAAAATGTAATAATCAATATTTCTATTTTTCAGCTTATATAGAATAGTGAGAAGAGCTGAAATTTCATGTTGGTGTTTAATACAAGTGTCCAATTATTATGAGGTATAAAACACTTTCTACTTTCAATTTTGACTACAAAGGTTTAGTATTTGTGCCTGCTTTACTTCCAACAGTCTCTAAGTGAAAATCTATATGGGAAAGTAAAGAGAATGGGACTGTGTGATAAAGGAAGTACTCAAAAATCCATAATTTTGATTATTGTATTAATTCCGTTGAGCAGCAGCATGGAATAAAGCATATTTATTTTTTTATTTTTTAACCCTAGTACACACTTTGTACTGACCCTGGTAATCATGCAAGTGCATCACATGTATACACATGTGGAAAGAAGTTCAACTTTTGCACTTGAAAGTATGCCAAAGCCTCGTTTGGTTACTTGCACTCACTGGTGGGGTTGGACTCTGCAAGAATCAAGGAATCGTTCAAATAATTTTTTCTTCAGAGAAAAGTGCCCAATGCAGGATTTGATCCTGGGTTGAGGCAGTCAAAAATCAATGGTTTTATACCATTTTTCTTCACCAAAGAATAGTTGTGCTGAATAAAAACACCTGGAATGAAAAAAGTATTTTTGGAATTAGTTTGCAAGATGCGATTCTTTAAATCATTTCATGTTCAATAGCGATTCTTCTCCATTTCTAATTTCAAAATTAGGTCGATAAACTTTTCTTGCAAGAGGTTGTGAACATTTTTTATTTGATAAGAAGCTATTGGTTTCTGTGGTTTTCAGTATTTGAAATCCACATTTCAAATCTTAGTATGGATGGAAAGTAACCCATCTCATTAAAGGCCTCTAGTTTAGTTTTAATTGCTGCAAGAGTTTTGTACATGCAATAGCAAAATTTTTCATAACTTTAGTAAATTGATACCTATCTTTCATTAGACACCATAGGGGGTCGGTGGAAGGCTGGTTAAACTGTTTGGTTTTCGACCACTATGACCCGGGTTCGATTCCCGCATTGGACACTTTTTTCTGATTAAAAAGAAAAAAAAAAAAGCTCCAATGGCCCCCGTTTCTTGCAAAAGTCAAACCCCACCAGCGAGTGCAAGTAACCAAACGGGGCTCTGGCACATTTGTAAGTGCAAAGTCAAACTGCTTTTCACATGTGTAGACATGTGGTGCACTTACAGTAAAAGCAGTCGCTAACTACCTACCATGATTATCATGGCCTGTACCACGTGTACTAGGTATAATTTAAAAAAAAAAAAATTAGACACCATTTTGACAGGAGAGGTCTCCTTATTTTCATAGATCATTATTCTCTGGCAAAATTTCCATCTATATTTTGGCCATAGATTTGGCCTAGCCACTTTACCAGCTAAACCATGATCTCCAGGTGGATACTTCTCAGTTTGCCAAAGCTGGTGTTGTGGCTTTGCCACCAATCCAAAGCCGCTAGTTTGTGGTGACGGCCAATAAATGGTATCTAGTCATGACATTTATTTTGATGCAAGAGGTCTCCTTTACCTTTATAGAATTTCACTTTTGAAACTATTTTTCATTTACAGATGTGCTTTTAATTATATTTGAACTAGATAAAAAAATATAAGCCCTAATCCAAATAAATTAATAGTGTGTGACATTTCGGTTACAGCATTGTTACCATCATCAGACAAAAGAATATATATATTTTTTATCCTTTTGTCTGATGAAGGTAACAATGCTGCTACCGAAACGTCACACACTATTAATTTATTTGGATTAGGTCTTATTTTCTTGCATCTATAATCCAAATTGTGCTCTATCATTATATTTGAACATTTTTCGCCAACTTTTATAATTTTAAAAATAGTATAGTAAAACCCCACTATAGTGAACCCAAATGGGACAGAACTTTTGGTTCACTATAGCTTAGGTTTGGCTTTTTTTTACTTTCAAAACTATTTGAATGTATAATTAAAGAGGTCAGCCATACACACTGAAAAAATGTTACCTCCTAATAATGGTAACATTGTTTTAATTCCATAAATTAACCCATTTACACACATTAATGCTGAATATCAAAGGAAATAATTTGATGATATGTTCTTATCATCATTAGCATACATGTACCTCTATATATAATTTAAAATTTAAGACAAATCCTAAGCAAAGCTTTATTAATTATATATTAAGAGATATAAGAATATTTTTGAACATCTTTATCATATTATATAATACAAAATTTACTTTTAAAAAATGTTGCTAATACCTTGTTGTTTGAAAGCACTCTTCAAGCATTGCCCCTTTCAAATAAAGTTAACCCTTTGAACACCAGGCATATTAGCCCTAAAATGTGTGTAACGAGTGATTACAGTAAATACGGATCTTGCATTCATGGTTATTTAGTTGAAATTCTTTAAAGTACAAAGATCTTTTGGGTTGAAATTATTTAATTAAATATTGTAGAACGACATTTGAAATTATCCCGCATGTTTCTTTTGAATGAAAAATCTAAATTTATTTTTTAAGGAGAAATAACAAGTATTTCCAACCCTAGGGATTAAGTATGAAAGTATGAATTGTGAAGAGTAATGATAAACGGTAAAATAAAAGTGTCCAGGGATGGGAAACAAACCCACAATGTTCCGCTTACCGGGCATTTTTATTTTCCCGTTTATCATTACTCTTCACAATTCATCCTTTCATACTTCATCCCTAAGGTTGGAAATACTCGTTATTTCTCCTTAAAATAAATTTTGATTTTTCATTCAAAAGAAACACATGCGGGATAATTTCAAATGTCGTTCTACAATCATGAGCCACATTGTATTGTATTATAAAAATATTATTTAACAAATATTACTCAAAAATAGGCAACAATAAGGATGTTTTTTATTTATTTGCCTGCAAAGTATGAAACTTTTCGAAACAGCTCCCAAGGGTGAAGTCTGGTCTTATGGTACTGGTTCTACAAAGGGAAAAGTTTTTTTTTCTACCATCCTGTGTTTTGAGGTCGCTATACACTATACAATCCCTTCAATCACGTTTTGGGTCAATATCTGGTACACGAAGCTTGTTATTTTGCCTTTCTTCATCATCGAGCGAGCTTATACAAATTCTTTTGAGTGTATTCATTGGTAGAAATATCTCTAATTAATTTATTTCTAATTAACTCCTTCCACCACTCTAAGGCCATTTATACCATTTATTTTGTATATAAGGTAGGAATTTATCACTCATTTTTTTTTTTTTTGCTTATCCCAAGCACACGTATGTGGTACAGGCCATGATAATCATGGTGGGTAGTTAGCGACTGCTTTTATTACTGTAAGCGCACCACATGTCTACACATGTGAAAGCAGTTCGACTTTGCACTTACAAATGTGCCAGAGCCCCGTTTGGTTACTTGCACTCGCTGGTGGGGTTGGACTTTTGCAAGAATCGGGGGGCCATTGGAGCATTTTTTTTTATATATATTTTTTTTTAAACAGAAAAAAAGTGTCCAATGCGGGAATCAAACCCGGGTCGTAGTGGTCGAAAACCAAACAGTTTAACCAGCCTTCCACCGACCCCCCTATCACTCATACTTTCTATAAGTGATTTGACCTTTTGTTGCAACCCCTGAGGATGTCACTGTTGGAAAATAAAGGTGCAACATGAAGCAATTTGGAAAAAAAAAATTGTGAAACACATTTTTGCAAATAATGGCATGTTGTCAATTCAATAATGATATCAATAATCAGAAATTCTTGTTGAGAACATTTATTTGTGTCTCCAATTGATACAAGAAAATAAGACCTAATTCAAATAATTTAATAGTGTGTGATGTTTCGGTAGCAGCATTTTTTATTCTTTCGTCTGATGATGGTAACAATACTGTTATCGAAACGTCACACACTATTAAATTATTTGGATTAGGTCTTATTTTCTGGTATCTATAATCCAAATTGTGCTTTATCATTATTTCTCCAATTGTTTGTTAAAAAAAAGGGTCTGTAAAAATATAGAGAAATTATAAAATGGTTTATTTGATATTGGGTGATTTTTCATCAGTGGAGTGGAAAATGATACGTTAGTGGGTCTCAATCATCTTCTGTTACAGCCTCCCATTCATAATCAGAATTGTCTAAAATATCGTTATTTCCACATCAAAGGTATAAATTCCCGTGTATTATTAACAATTGAAGATGAATCAACGGTATCTGATCCCGAAAATCGGACGTGAAACGTTGATACGCTAGCGCGATCGGCAAAATCGCCTTCAAAAAAAGCGCGAAATTGCAAATACAAAATCGGTAGTAAAACGGGCGGCAAGTCGGAATATCCGCGATTCCTGAATCAGTCATATACCTAACAAGGCTTCCATTTTAAAAATAGAATTGTAGCGGTCGTTTCTGAGAATTTATAAACCTATATATGTTTGTGTGTGGCCCGTGAGGCGGGGGCAATGGAGTTCAAAGGGTTAATAAGTATTTTTCTACAATTTCCAGTTTCCACATATTCTTCTGAAGTCTAGATTTAGTTTTGTTTTGAACCTGTTGTTCAAACCATTTCTGGCTTTACTTTTTTTTTCTTTATTTTGGAGAAACCATTTGCATTTCCTCCCCAAATTTAAACTTGTTGAATGCAATGATATTCTATTCAATAAAAGTATAATGTGTAAAAATTCATATAAAACATGCGGCAAAAATAGAACGTAAATGTGAACAAACATTTCCCTAAATTTGCTTTGAAATCGTTATCTGTGAGCTGAAACATCCTCAAAATTTTGTTATATTTAAATAAATTTAAGTACAATTTTAAATTCGTTGTATAAGCCTAGTATTTTAAATATATTTTATTATTTTGAAAGGGGATGCTAACACACACGTGCGATCACGGATGGCAAAAGTTGGTTAATTCCTATTTGTAGCATTTTTTAATAGCCTTCTATTTTTATCTCTTGTATAATATAAAAGTTACATTTTCTTATTTTAACATTATATGAAAAATTTTCTGCGTTGTTTCACTTTGAAAAGCTTTGATACTGGCTTTTTTTTTCTAACCTTTACCAATCTGTAAGCGGCAGTCTGTGGTTTTGTGTTAGGGTTCGCTAGCCGGCCGCAAGCCACTATTACACTCTGTGTAAACAAGAGGTGGGGGAGGGGGGAGGCCGGTGTCACCAGTGTCACGTTTCCTGGAAATCACGTGAGAATATTGCTGAATCATCTTCCATTCCCACTCACTTCAATTTGCTACTTATTTTGTTTGCATTCTTTCATTTTTTTAAACATGGCTTCTACTTCGTCCGCTCGCTCCGATTCTCCTTTTTTTGGTATGATTCTTCATAAACTAAAAGTGTTCTTTCCGATTTTTATGCTGATATTAGTTTCCAAGCTACCGAAATTTACGAATTTTAAGTTTCAGGGGAACATAATGAAGGGCCGGACATTTTCATATTTTACGGATAGATTCTACAAAAATTTCATCCTATTGAAGAACTTTCTAGAATGCAGACTTACCTAATTGAGACCATTATGCCAAACCGACAAAAATGCCACAGGAACCAGAAAAAAAAAAAAAACACGACTTTCAGTGGGGCAAACTCTTGTCTTTAAAAATAAAAACGTACTTGCTCTCTGCTGGAAGGACAAGTGTGTGGTCCACTTGCCTCTTCATTCCACACAGCTTCAACACAGCTAGTCACTAGGAAAACGGCGTGGTTTGGAAGAAATTCAAAAGACAAATGCTAATATAGACTACACCTCGAAAATGGGAGGTGTGGATGTTGCTGACCTCTATTGTGAAACATACAACTTTCTCAGAAAAACTGCAAAATAGTGAAGAAAATTTGTTTTTCTGGGTGGTAGAAGTGGCTACTGTCAACTCATACATAACTATAGAGCCGTAACATGAAATAATAATAAAAATATATCCAAGGCCAATAAGCCACGAAAAATTCAGGAACAGTTGGTGGAAGAGCTTGGAGAACCATGACAGAATGAACGTCAAAATTGTATGAAAGCTTCAACTTCAGCAAGCTTTGAAAGAATGGACAATTGGTTCCACAATGATAACATCCAGACTGTTATTCCAAATCCACACCTGGTGGAAGAACAGGTTTTTATTGTGAAACCTTTAGTGACAAGCACCAACTCTTCATTTATCATGAAGATAGAGGTTGCCTGGCCGGCATTCATAGTTCTTAAAATTAAAGATACTTCAGCCGAAGATTTTTGTCAAAACGTTGAGGTAATTAAAAGATTTACTGGCCAAAGTATCTTTAATTTTAAGAACTCTACATTTGGGGGATTATTTTAGGAAAAATACCATACTCTTTTCAAATATGAATAAAAATACCTATTATTGTGCTTTTTAAATTATTGTGGAATAATGGAGATCCACTTCGGGATTTCAGCCGGACTATGGACTTGGGGATAGAACTCAAAGGTTGCCTTCTGCCCGCAGTGCCACCCAGCAGGCATTAGCACAGCATGGTCTGCTGACCAGTTGCCTTTTCCTTTGTCCTCTTAATATTTTAAAATAAAGTTAATTTAAAGGAAATGTATACCCTATAATTTCTGCTATTTAGTGATCTGTATAAAATCCTTGCAACGACCTACAACGAACCATCATTGCAAAGTTTTTTTAAACCGAAGTTCGCATAATTGTTTTGTGAAATGTTTACCAACCTCTTCTTGACAAAGTGGCATCCCAGGGTGGGCTTCTGACAAGGCAAGATCAAGCGAATTGAAAGGCGGAGTACAAGTCAAGACTCAAGATAAGTACCTTTTGTTTTAATTTTTGTCCATAGTTTATTTTGAAAAATGAAAATTTTAAATAGGCATAGAAGTTTACCTGTAGAGGACATTGAAAATAATAGAGAGGTCATTGAAGAAACTTGAAGTGAGCTTCTTGTGATTCAAGGCAGGAGACCTCATGCTGATTTCAGAAGTTGGCGACTAGGAATTAGAGCACGATGATGAGGAAGCCTTGCAATAGGGTATAATAGGGTATATAATAAATGTCTCGCTCTTGTTGAACCTATGATCATTGCATCTAGTCCCACGACCAGTGAAATGAGTTTCGCTTCTAGCTCACACCGTCGAACTGTAAGATTACCTAAGATAGAATTGAAATTTATGGGGGAAATAAATATTGGCTGGATGGTAGGCACAGTCAACAAAATACACATCGATCCTACTTTAGATGACAGCGACAAGTTTCAATATCTTGTGCAACCATGTCGCCGGGAACCAAAGCTAGTAAACTAGTAGATAGTTATCCTCTAACTGCCGAGAATTACCCCAAAATCATAGAAATTTTGACAGAATGATTTGGAAGGTCTGAATTGTTACAAGTCTATGTTAGAGATCTTATCTGCCTGATGATTGACCGCTGCTCCAAATAACAGTTGAAGGTTACCTCATTTTATGATAAGTTGGTGACTCATTTGATTGCATTTGGTGTGAAGGGTGAACTTTCCAGGAAGTGGAGTTAGCACTCTTCAAACTAGTTCAGGGCCGAGTGTTTCTCTAGCCACTCTATAACTGGCCTAAAGATAGGTAAAGTAAAAGGAATCCTGCTTGTAAGAACAAAACTAATTTACAGCAGCGACAAATTTGGCTTTCGGTTGCCAGTACTATTGCATGGGACTTATCCGTTAATTGAACAAATGATCTTTGGTTCACACGTTGAGAATTGCCACACTGGTGTATACAATTTTTAATCAACAAACTTCAGGAAAAATATTGGATAGTAAAAGTGTCATGACCTTTGAGTATAGTGAGATGTGTCACAGGTCGCCACTTCTCCGTAAACATGTTGTGGTGGAAGATGCTCCATTACCTGCCCACTCGAGTACACAACAGCGAAGTATTCGAGGTGGTAGGGATTGATCTGTGCTCTATCTGAAAGATCAGACCAAGACCTGATTTGTTCTCTTCACCTGTGTTGTGTACTGCTGTATGCATTTGGAACTGGTAACCTCTCTCAGCAAAGATGATTTCCTATTAGCCCTGGGGGCATGCAGTAAAGTGTTCATAAATAAAACCTGGGTTCAGCTAATCTAGGTGATGTCATTCTGTAAAGGCTCCTTATCCTGCGATATAGGATGAACAGCATCTCTACTCCAAGTTAAGAGCAGCTGCACAATGTCCATTCCTATGTCAGTAGCAGCAATTTTGGAGGTAAATGAACCTGTCAATGAAGAGTGTTCTCAGCCTTTTATGCTAAAAGAGACACATTTCTCTCAATAATGGTGATTGTTAATTGGGATATCTTCCACAGCCGAAATCATTGGAAAGCTAAATATCCACAGAATTGTCACCCTTGTTTTATCTCTCAAGTGGAGATAAGTGATGAGATAATTTGGAGATACAAGTGTAATTGTGTCATTGCAATATATATATGAATAATGCTATTTTTACTTTAGTTGGTAATATTTAAATGCTACAATAAAAATATTATTTTGAATGTCAAACATTTATAATGATATTTCAATTTATTTTTGAAAAATGCAGTGTAAACCAAATTTTATAGATTTATGGAAAAGGGAATTATAGGTTATTATAGATTTTGTATGCATATCGTCGTGTTAGAAAAAGTAGAAATAGTTTTATTCTCTACTACCAACAAACGAACAGTCTAAACAAAAATCATAGATACACAAATGTTTATAACAATGCAAATCCAATTTATGTAAAGAAACCTAACAACAAAATTTGAAACTTTAATTATGTAAACTAGCATAAGAACAAATAAAATAAGCTACAATGTCTCCACTGTCAGACGGAAAGTTCATCTTCAGGTCGGTTCTGTTGTTTGTTCGGGTCACAGTAGTGCTTCATCATTATCATGTGAACAATTTCCTTGGGCTTACAATGGCAGTTAGTAGCCTCTAGACTTTTGACTTCGTATGTTACATCCGAAATACATCTCTTTACCAAAGGGCCAAAATATCGTTTCATTAATTTTTCTGATACTCCTATTTTCCAGACGGGTGTAAATATCTCTATATTGCTTGGCTGATAATTCACCTCTTGATGCATGGCATTATAGAGTCATTTGTCTATTTCTTGAGCTCTAAGTGTATGCAGCTGAGCTAGTTGTCTTGTCTCCTCTGCTTAGGTCACTATTTCTAGATTGAAATCCTCTTGAATTTCACCTCTCAAAAGAGTGAAAAAAGCTAGTGGCTTCCTACTCAGCCATATTGTAGGCAAACGTGATGAAGGGAAGAATTATGTCCCATTCCCCTTTCTCAACATCCACATACATAACATCATGTTGGCCTAGGTTTTATTAAGTCTCTCAGTACGACCATTTGTTTGGGAATGGTAAGCCATGGTAAATCGCTGAACCGAGGAGCAAAGTCCAGTCAGTTCAGCTATCATTTTAGATCAAAATACTCTTCCTTGGTGAGTGATTATCTCTGCTAAACATAAGTGGTATATCCTAGGGGATGAACTTGGCCACCTGTAGCACTTCTGCTGATGGTGATGCTTGATGATGGCATGTCACCTTAAATAATTCATGTAAACTATTATTCATTAGTTTCCATAATGAGATATTGGGAATCTTCCGAGGAGGCCAATTCCAACTCTTTAGAGAGGAACCGAGGAGAAACCCGGATGGTCTCAAGGGAGCATGTTTTCAATGCTGGCAACACTTTACAGTAAGTGACATATTTTCTTACACCCCCCCCCCCCCCCCCCCCTCAAGAGTCCTGGCCAGAAATACTTTCTCCTGATTCGATCATTGGTCTTAGTGAACCCCGTATGGCTGGTGGTTGGATCATCGTGGAGGCTTCTGAGGGCAATCAAAGCGCAGAATTTTGGGTATCATCAGAAGCTACAGCTGTCCCACTGGGTCAAAATTTTGCTTGTAAAGGGCTCCGTTGATTATCTTGAAATGATTTCCCGAAATGCTCCAAATGCGATTCCCTGCCTGCCAGTCCTGAACTTCTATTGAATTGTATTAAATCCTCCAAAAAGACCTCAGGGAAAACCCCAGGAGTATAATAGAAAAGCTGAGACAATGGGACCTAATGGAGATCGTTTAAACAACTTGAGGAATAAGCAACAACATCTTGAAACGAATTTGATTATTCTTTAAACATTTCTCTGATGTCCTCACAATTACCAGGGGCTTCCACTGTTCTTCACCGATATCAGTCAGAACAGCTAATGTTAGTATAGCCTTCTCAGATACTTCCCGGTTATTTGCTTCATATGGGTTATGTGAAAGACAATCGGCATCTTAAAGTTTTCTACCAATTTTGTACACTACCTTGACATGGTTACTCCTAAAGTTTTAAAGCCCATCTGGCCATTCTTCCAGACAGGTCCTTCAGGCTCAAAAGCCAATGATGATCTATCACAACTGTAAATGAGTGGCCAAACAGGTATGGACAAAACATGCAGATTTTCCAAATCATGCAAGGCAATCCCATTCTGTGTTGAATAATTTTTTTCAGCTATTGACAACATTCTTGATGCATATTTGATCAATCGTTTACTCCCTCCTTGGACTAGGACCAAAACCCGCCCCAATTCCATACCGGCTTGCATTGGTGTGTAGTTCGGTCGCTAACTTTCATGAGCCAAAATAGGTTCAGATGTGAAGGCCAACTTCAAGGATTCATAGGCTTGCTGTTGGCCTGGTTTTCATTTGAATTTTGTGTCCTTTCTCAATAATTTATGTAAAAGTTTGGCTTTTTGATAGAATTTTTAATGAAGCGATATTAATATAAACATCTTCCAATGAAACTTCTTACATTGGTGAGGGATTTGGGATCAACTTTATCTGAGTCAGGGTGCACACCTTCTCCATCTACCAGATGTCTAAACATGCTTATTCATTGGTCCCAAAAAAGCATTTGTTGGATTTAACCCAAGTCTAATTTTTGAGAGACATTCAAGGACTAAATTAAGGTGTCGAACATGTTCATTTAAGGTGGTTGAAGATAAAATTATGTCATTCAAGTAACAGAGGCATATTGACCATTTCAATTCTTTCAGCAGGGTATCCATCATTCTTTCAAATATCGCTGGAGCATTGTATAAGCCGAAAGGCATAACTGGGAACTCGTACACTCAGTCTAATGTGGTAACAGCAGTTTTCTTGTGATCTGATTCATCTACATCAATCTGTCAGTAACCAGAATGGAGGTTCATGGATGAATAATAACTTGCTGCCCTTAAGAAATAAAATATATCGTCAATCCTCGGTAGTGGATGTACATCCTTTCTAGTGATTTTATTCAGGTGTCTGTAATCGATTCAGAAACGCAGCTACCATTTTTAATTCTTGACCAATACCACAGGAGAGAACCAAGGGCTTTTGGAAGGCTGAATTACACCACACTTCAACATTTTGTCAACTTCTTCCTGTAAGGTCAGATGTTCGATTCACAACACTCAATATGGATGGTATTTAATCAGGGCCTGCCCAGAAGTCCAACCCCTCCTCTGCGTGGCGGGCGGGAGAAGCAGCACAAGTAAGGGACTGCCCTGTAGGATGAAGTACGGTGGGGACTTCATGAGCCCTGAGCCGCTACGGTAACCATGAAGGCCTAGTTAAGGCCTACATGAAGGGAACTCTGAAATGTGGCTGACTAACAAGGCAATGGCACCCCCCCATTCCATGGAGCAACAAAATCAGAAATTGACGATCCATGCTACTGCGTCTGAGGAAGCAGGCTATGCTATGTAGAAATATGCTACGAGGACCCTGAACATCTTGCATTTGGACAAGACACCACCACCATTTAATCAGGGATGACTACATGCATCTATTTTGTGCTTTGCTGTGCTCATTAGACTAAATGGAAACTTATTGAATTCAAATAACTCGCTGAATTTCTCGATTATCAAACATCCTGGTCCTTTCAATTCTAGATAGACTAGGGCTTATCATCTGTAATATATTTTAATCTTTAGTTTGGCAACGCCAACTATTTATCATCATCACTTAATAGCGAGCAGAATTTGCATGTAACTTGAGAAATAAACAATAAGTTTTGTTTACTGCGTCTTATTAAATTTCCATAGAGTATAAAGAATATAATTGTGTAAACGAACAACATAACATGGTGGCAGCAGTAAGTCTATCGTTTTAAAATATAAAAATATATGTATAATAACTATTTTAACTTTTTTATATTTTGCTTTCTCATAAATTATAAAAAAAATTATGAATAATTTACCACCGCCTTCTGCGTTTACAATAGATCAAAATGATCCTAATAAATGGCCAAAACGGCGTGAAAAATTCGAAAACTACATCATAGCAAGTGATCTTGATTCAAAAACTATACAACAACAAAGGGCTATTCTATTACACATTATTGGCGATTCAGCGCTTGAAATATATAATACATTTGGTTTTGAAGAAAATGCTCAAAGCCCTACTATCAAAGATATTCTAGATAAATATGATCAATATTTTAGAACATTTAAAAACACCATATATAGAAGATATATTTTCTTTACTTGTGAACAAAACTAAATCAAACTTTTGACGATTTTGTCACAGAAATAAAAGTAAGGCTGAAGACTGAATTCGAAAATATAAAGATTCTCTTATTAGAGACAGAATTGTTCTGGGTTGTAGGGACACATCACTTAGAGAAAAATATTTACAGAACCCCGATTTGACACTGTCATTGGCTATTAATCAAGGTCAGGCGGCGGAGGCATCACAAAAACAATTAAGAAACATTGAAAAAGATTCAATTGATGCTATAAGGAAAAACTTTAATGAAAAATATAAACCTACCACCTCTTTGAAGAATAGCTACACAAGTAACCCAGTTAGAGCCAATTTTAATAAATTAATCTGCTCAAAATGTAACATGGCTCATGACTTTGGAAAGTGCCCTGCATATGGAAAAGAATGTTACAAGTGCAGACAGCCAAACCACTTTTCAAATTGCTGCAAAAATAGAGCAGTTAGGTGTATACAAGAAATTGAGGAAGAAAAGGATAACCTACTGATTATAGACTCAATCATGGTCGGCCAAGTGTTAAGGAAACCGTGGAAGGAACTAATTTACATACAAGGACATCCTGTTGATGTTAAACTTGATACTGGAGCAGATGTAAATATTCTGCCGGAAAGGCTAATAAAAGAATGGCCTAATATGCCATTGCTGGAAACAGCAGATTGCAAAATATATACTTATACAGGGCAACAAATCCCAGTAGTAGGAAAATGCCAGCTAGATTGTAAGACGAAATACGCTTGCAGAAAAGTTACATTTTTAATTGTTAACAACTCAGCAGTTCCTATACTAGGTCTGGATGAGTGTGTGAATTTAAATTTAGTAAAAAGAGTGGAAACAATAAGTGAAATCAGCGGTACTCTTACAGGACTCTTGGATGAATATAAAGATGTTTTCAAAGGAAATGGCCATTTGAGTTATATGTATGACATTAAAATATCGGACAAGGCGGAGCCTAAAATAAGTCCAGCCAGAAGACTACCCAGAGCATTGCTTCAACCAGTAAAGGAAGAACTGTTTAAAATGGAAGAAGACGGGATTATCGAAAAATAGAAAACCGACGGTATGGGCGCACCCAATGGTAGTGTTAAAGAAACCATCGGGCAAATATCGGATATGCATTGACCCAAGGGAACTGAATAAATGAGTCTTGAGGGAGCATTACACCTTACCTGCACCTGAAAACATTTTGGCAGAAATACCTAAGGCTAAATTTTATTCTGTATTAGATGCGAAATCTGCATTTTGGCAAGTGCCGCTAAGTGAAAATACATCTAAATATTTAGTGATGAGTACACCATTTGGGCGTTATCGATTCTTGAGGCTACCATTTGGAATTTCCAGTGCACCTGAAATTTTTCAAAAAATTATGCACAAGATTTTTTGTGATATCCCTAATGTGGTCTGCTATATAGATGATCTTCTAATATGAGGTAATTCAATTGAAGATCATAACTCTACTCTAAAAAAGGTTTTGGATTTAGCCAGAGAAAGTAGACTGAAGCTTACATTAAATAAACTTCAAATGGCCACAGGGGTAGTTAAATTTTTAGGTCATACCATCTTACAGGAAGGAATTTTACCTGATCAAGATAAAGTTAGAGCCATTCAAAAATGCAAATACCTAAAAATAAGCAAGAATTGCAAAGGATACTTGGGACCGTAACTTATCTAGCCAAATTCATACCGGACTTATCATCAAATACTTCTAATCTAATAGAAACCTGCTTAAAAAGGATATAATCTGGAATTGGAATATTGCAGCAGATCAAGAGCTGAATTTTATCAAAACTCTCCTAACTAGTCCACTAGTATTGAGACACTTTGATCCTAATGAACCACTAGAACTTTTTGCTGATGCAAGCAAAGATGGGTTGGGTGCTATACTAATGCAAAAAGAAAAAGCTTTATCTTATGCATCTGCATCTCTCACTTCTCCGCAAAAACATTACTCCCAAATTGAAAAAGAATTATTGGCTCTATATTTTGGATGTAAAAGGTTCCATTATTTCCTTTATGGTAGAAAATTTACTGCATATACAGATCATAAACCCTTGGTTTCTTTATTGAAGAAAAACTTTGATCAAATGTCACCTAGACTCCAAAGGTTGTCATTGTATATTATTAAATTATCAATTTGAATTGAAGTTCATCCCAGGAAAGAGTATGATACCTGCTGATACCCTTTCCAGACATTTCTTGCCCCAGGAACAAATGGAAGATAAAGAATTAGACTTATGTACTCAAACGTTTGTTTTAAATGTTGAGATCAAAGACCAGAGATTAACGAGACTACAGGAGGATACTTTAAATGATAAAGAATGCTGTTTGCTAAAGCAATATATTTTAACAGGTTGGCCCTTACACAAAAAGAACTTTCCTTCCAACCTCAAACCTTATTGGAATTCAAAGAAGAACTTCATGAATGGCAAAACTTGATTTGCAGAGGTAATAAACTTCTAATACCAAAAACCCAAAGAAGCGATATTTTAAAGATACTCCATGCTTCACATCAAGGTATAAACAATACAATTGCATTAGCCAAAAGATCCATTTACTGGCCTGGAATGAATAAAGAAATTGAAGAATTAATCAATAACTGTTCAATTTGTCAACAAACATCAAGAGCAAATCTTAAAGAACCTATGCTTCCACACCAAGCACCTGATTATCCATGCCAAAAGGTAGGATCGATATTTTTCAAATAGAAAGCTTAAAATATCTCTTAATAGTGGACTACTTCAGCAAATACCCAGAAATATATCAACTCCAAGATATGACAACAGACACCATAATAAGGAGATTAAAGAGAACTTTCTCGAACTTTGGAATTCCTGAAACTTTGGTGAGTGATAATGGGCCTCCATTCTTTTCAAAGGAGTTCCAGAACTTTACTAGAACTTGGAATATAGTCCATGTAACATCTAGTCCTTACCATGCACAGAGTAACGGGATGGTAGAACGAACAGTTCAAACTTTAAAGAAATTGATAAAGAGATGTGGGGAAGAAAGTACAGACCCCTACTTAGCTCTTCTCAACTTACGAAACACACCACACAATAATTTGCCATCACCTGCACAAATTCTGATGTCAAGGAATTTAAGGTCTATAATACCTTCGAAGACATCCCAGTTCGTGCCCTCTATGATTAACAATGAGGCGATCCAGAAGCAGCTAGTAGATAATCAAGTTAAAATGAAAAACTATTACGATAGACACACTAGACCGGCAGACCCATTATCTATCAAGGATAGAGTTTGGTTTCAAAAAGATAAAAGATGGATCCCAGGCCAGATAACAAACCAAGCCCATGAACCCCGATCCTTCTACGTGAAAGATCAAGAAGGCAATGAATATAGAAGAAATAGTATTCACATCCGCGAGGATAAACGGAATGAAACAACCCACACAGATTGGGAGAAACCACTAGAACTGAGCCAGGAACAAGCTAATTTGCAAGACCTGGAAGAATCCACATCACAGCATTCTACACAGCCTACATCTTCTGGACAACTCTCTTCTCCTGGATCCCCAAAGAACGTGACTACCACAGGACCCCCAGAGAACTGGACCAATGGTTCCCCAAAGAACCTGATCACCACTAGATCTGGTAGGGTGGTTCGACCCCCACGCAGATTGAACCTTTGATGGTTAAAGAAGGGACATGTAATATATTTTAATCTTTAGTTTGGCAACGCCAACTATTTATCATCATCACTTAATAGCGAGCAGAATTTGCATGTAACTTGAGAAATAAACAATAAGTTTTGTTTACTGCGTCTTATTCAATTTCCATAGAGTATAAAGAATATAATTGTGTAAACAAACAACATAACATCATCGAGGCAATATTTGGCGAGTTTTCCTTCCTCAGAATCTCTTTCTGATCATTCCTTGGAGTATCATTTATGACTGCCAAGTGATTTCCTTCTAGCACCTGTATCTCTCGATGCCATTCATTGGGGATAGATTGGTCACATGGACCGACGTTGGTTATTCAAATTCTTCCTTTTTCATTGTGGATGGTGAAGATCGAAGCAGGATTCATCAGATCACTTTCTAGAAAGAGAACCCTTGAAGGCTCCATTATAGTTTCATTCAGACCATAACTAGTCTCGCTGATAACATATATCTACTTAGTCAATCCAACCAAAAATATAAATCTAGCGTCAGCAGCCAGTTTTGAATATGCTTGAAGAGCCCTCTGGTAATTTTACTTTTTCCAGCAAAATCTTGGCACCACCATAATCAAAAATCAGAGCCATTGATGTTTCTAAAAAGTCCCAACCAAGAAGGATGTTGTTGCCTAAACTTGGTAAAACCACAAATTCAAATGGCTGTACCAATCCGTTTATTTCTAAATTCCAAGTACATCAGCCCTTAGAAACAATACTTTTTCTTTCAGCAACTCTAAGTATCATGCTGGCATCATTGAACATGAGTCTTTTGAGTTGCTGTCTAAAGTGGTTTGAAATAACCAGAAATGTTGTTGTTGTTGCTTATTCCTCAAGTCGTTTAAACAATCTCCATTAGGTCCCATTGTCTCAGCTTTTCTATTATAGTCCTGGGGTTTTCCCAGAGGTCTTTTTTGAGGATTTGATACAATTCAGTAGATGTTCAGGACTGGAGAAGAAAATGAAGTACCACTGTCAACAAGGGTGGAACATTTTTTATCATCAATAGTGACTTCAAAAATAGTTTGTTAAAATTTAGTGGCTGTGGGAGGTGGAAGGTAAAGATCTCTTTAGTGACCTTACCTCAAGTGAAGGGTGCTTTCTCTAGTTTCCCCCCCTCTGACGACAAGGTGATTGACTGTAACGTTGACTTTGCAATACCGAGGGGTGGCATTCAGCTAAGGACCAGCCACAACCTGAATATGGTGATGGATTTCGATACCTTGGATGGCCTGAGATTTCAATTGCCACTATAAATCATTCGTGAGCCATTTTAAACAGGGTGGTATCTCTCTGGTTGCTGTTGATCCACCATTCTTCGTCGCTCTCAACAGTATATGGCTATTTGACCTGGGTGTTCACATTAGAAACAAAAGGGAATCGATCTTTCACTTATCAGTCTTTCTTCAGGCAGGAGTCAACCTTGTATGATTTTGTTGGTGTTTTGAGGGTGGATTCATTGGTCCTTAAGATTGTCTGGGTTATTCTCTGTAGGATAGAATCTGTTTTGTAATTGGAGTCAAATTTTGTCCCAACTCTTCACAGATAATTTTATCTAGAAATTTCACCTCTGGCATTATAATTTTAGGGTGTAGGATACTTTTCACTTCTCTCAAGATTCATCCAATAAGATCTAGAGATAAGGGTTTGGTTCCTCTATTCTTGCAACATTAGGGAATTGCTCAAACTGTAATTTCCCTGATGCACATTGTTTGTAAGCCTCTATTTTTCTACACCTCTTGGCAAAGGCTTTGACCATATTAATTTCCTTCTCCAAGATAACTTGGCAAATGTCTTCTTCTACCACACCTTTCATTATATATGCACAACCTTCTCTTCTTTACACATATTGAGATTCCCTTGTTTACACAACCTCAGAATGTCCTAGATATAAGACAAGATTCTGTACTCTTCTGAGCTCAAATCGGTAATAGTTCTGTAATTTTGACATCATATTTGGCACATTTGAGAAGGGCTTTTTAGTGTTGAATGTTTGGTTGAACATTTTTTAAAACTTATCCCATAAGTTGATTTGTTCCTCATTGTTGTAATGCTGGCTGTACCTTCTAAAAAGAAGGGAAGTTTGTTAGATTCGTGATATCCCAACAAGTAACTTTCACAATATATATAATATGTTCGCAATTCTTTATCCATTTACTACAATCTTCCATTCTATTTTCAACGAAAATAGTTGGGTTCCTTGTCAAATGGCTATAATATGTAAGCAGGAACATAATTGGTTATCTCCAAAAACTCAAAAACCTCAAAAATTCACCTTCAATGGATACCCTCACACGTTGGCATTGAAGGCAATGAAGCTGCTGATGTGCTAGCGAAAAAAGGCACAAAAGAACCCTTGCCACAGAAAAATAAACTTACTTTTAAAGAAATAGAAACAATAGCCAAAACAAAAATAAACAAGAACTGGAGGATCCCACCTAAGCACAGTTGGTACAGTGGAGTGAACCCAGGAGAAGCTCTGAAGATCAGAAATAGACAGCATCAAACAACACTAACAAGATTTAGAACAGGCCATCTCAAGCCATTGAAGATAGAAAATAATAACAAAATTTATCCCACTTGCCCAAAATGTAGTTTGGTACCTGCAGCTCCAGAACACATTTTGGCTTGCATTAGATGCACTAAACAGGACCTTTGGGAGAGGCCGCTGCTCATCATAAAACAGCTCGAGGAGCATGAACTCATGGAATTCGTGTAATCTTTACACAAGGGGATAAGAAACAACAACAAACATGGCTATATATTTAACACTGACAATAATTCTAGTTGAAATCAACATTTCTTTGATCAAATTATACTTTTACCAAAGACCAAAAAGTGGCTCCAGGCCTTGTAATCGATGGCTTCTAATCGAGGTATCCGTGAGGATATCAGTACCTGGCTTTTCCACCACTTGTCGCATTAGAAAAATAGTTCCCAGAAGAAGAGTAGAAATTGAGATTTATTCTCCACTACTAACAAAAAGTCTACATTAAAATCGAAGATATACAAATTTTTGTAATAATTCCAATCTAATCTAAATAATGCAAAGAAACCTAACAACAACATCTGAAACTTAAATTATTTAGACTAGCATAATAATGAATAAACTATGCTACAATATTTATATAATAATAAAAACTTTTAGAGCTATCCATGCCTTAATAATTTCAATTACTAGGGCATTTATATAATTTTTTATTCATAAAATTATTTTATCCCTATGAGCTAATTGAAAATAAACTTATTAATTGATGGTTCTGGTAATAAGGACAAATTTTGTATAGCTAGTGATTCTCAATAAATGATAATGAGGGTGGAACTATACTTAGAGCACACATACAATAATTTGCTCAGTCTTCAGATCAAAACTTTTAGCTATCTATGAAGCCACAAAATCCATCAGAAATACAAATTATCAAAATAATATCCTTACTGATAGTAGAAGTGCCATACAACATAATTGATAGGAACATAAAAAAAACTTTCACAACCACAAAAATTAATCTTCAATGAATATCCTCATACATCAGCATTGAAGGTAATGAAGTTGCTGATTCCCTAGCAATAAAAGGCACAAGAGAACACCTGCCACGGAACATACCTTTAAAGAAATAGAGACAGTATCCAATTTTCAAAAATAAACAAGAGCTAGAAGATCCCACTTAAGCATAGCTGGTACAATGGAGTGGACCCAAGGGAAGTTCTGAACCTCAGAAATAGCACCAAGCAACACTAACAAGATTTATAACAGGCCATCTTAATGCAAATTAAAATAGAAAATAATGACAAAATCTATCCCACTTTCCCAAACTGTTTATTTCACCTGCAGCTCCAGAACACATTTTGGCTTGCATTGTATGCACTAAACAGAACCTTTGGAAGAGGCTGCTGCTTATCATCAAATAGCTCGAGGAGCATGGACTCATGGAATTTGTGTAATCTTTGCAAAATGGGATAAGAAACAATCACAACAAAAACCTAACAATAGTGTCCAATGGAGCTACCATCTTTCACTAATAAGGAATCCCACAAACACTTAAGCTAACTATCAACTCTATATTTAGGGAAGTCAATTTTAAATAGCACCTTGAAAAGTATTGAGAGCAATCATCTTCCACTGTTAATAGAAATCTTCACCTCCATTTCACTAATAAAGTACATCAAAGACTTATGGATTAATGAGAAAGTCTCTTGGAGTTCTTTTAGGGAATCAGCATCAGAAAATCTCCTTAGCAAATGCCCAACAAATTCCTCATTTGAAGATGAAAGAATTGGATATATGCAGTCCTAAAGACTTCAAGACAAAATACCCCCAGAGGAACCATAAAGCTGTAAGCACCTAGGATACAGAGAATTCACAAACCTTTCAAAAATGAAATATATTTACCTAGATCTTTTTAAAATAGGAATAACCTTCTGATCAAATATTATAACTTGATGCAAAAATCAAATTAAATCTATTCAAACAGAATAGATTGAATTCTGCTCACAATAAGCCCCTAAAAACTAGTGACACAAACTAAGGGGACTGCTACATATCCTCGATCATTATTTAGATTTGAAAGATAAGAAAACAGGTTGAAAATAAGATTCTATCATCGCCTTATAAAAACCAATTCCAGCCAGAATGGATTCAGCAAACCCTTTCAAGGAAATGAACTTGACACAATGAAATAAATCACTGACTCTAAAAAAATATTTTGGTCTCAACAACACCTGTCGACCAATTATAAGTCTCATACAAAACAAGAACATTTTAAAACATCTTCAATAGTAGTCAGAACTGCTCCACCCTGCTCCTATCTCTCATTCTTCTACCCACTGTACAAAATGCTGATCCTGAAAAAATATATATTTTTTAATCACAATAATGTGTTTGGCCCTAATCACATGCAAAAAGAATTGAAAATAACACACAGAAGACTATCTTTTACTCTGTTCAGCAAATATAAAATGATTTTAACCATAAACTAACAGACTCAGCCAAAGCATCCTTCAAAAATCTCTCCCAAAATTTTGACAGAATCTGGAAAGAAAAACTGATTCTCAGACTTGAGAAACTTGAGATAGAAGGAAGCATGTTAGGTTCAACTGAAACTTTCTGTCAAAAGGCTCATAGAGGTCAATTTCACAAATTGCTTACATTTTCCTAGTAATACCCCAAGGGTCAATTATTAACCCATTTTCTTCAACTTCTACCTAAATGAATTAGCAACCTTTATCCAAAACCAAAAGATAAAATTTACCTCTATGCAAATAGCATATAATCATTATGGTCTCTAAAACAACATACCTCGTGCAGGCTACTATTAACAATGCTATGGAAAAAATCTGCAAATATTACACAAGCTGAAGCTATCAACATAAGCAAGTGTGATTTAGTCATTTCACTATCAGCTTTTGTCAATGTATTCTTTACATTATTCTCAATGGCATAGAACTCACATATCTAGATTCTCCAAAATACCTTGGTATCACACTAGACTGGGCCCTCCTTTTTAAAAAGATATCAACACCATGATAACAAATAAAAAGCCAAAAAAATCGAGATTAGACTATGATGCAAATTTCAATATCTTCATCTACATTTTCCATTCATAAGATATATTCTGAAATATTCTGTCAAACCTGGATCAATGAAAATAAAAGCAATTTATCCAAATTAGGCAATAAAGCCAGCATGGCCAAAATCATTAGTAGACTTTGGGGATCAAGTCCAAATCACATCTAAGAAGAAAAATGTAAAAACTATAGCAGCTTTCTTTGACCTCTCTCAAGCCTTTGACATAGTCTGGAAAGAAAAAACTATTTCTCAAACTTGGGATAGAGGGAAGCATGGTGGGTTAAATTATAATTTTCTATCCTAATGCACCAAACAGGTCAACTTCAACTGTTTGCTTATACCAAGGCTATCCCAAAGGGTCTATTCTAATCCATTATTTTCAGTATCAACCTAAATGATTTACACATCATCTACAAAGTGCTAAAATTGCCTTTATGCCGATGAGATAATCATCTGGGTCTCAAAAAACAACCTCTCCCATTCAGTGAACTCCCTGAACCAAGCTATAGAAAAATAATGTAACAAACTGTCTATTAACATAAAAAAATCTAAAATTGGTCTCGGCCATTAACCTCCACCTTCACCACTGGGTTTCAATTATTTTTCTGAACAATTCAACAATCAAATGTTTAGATTCCCCAATATATCCTTACACTACACTTGACCCTGCTCTAACTTTTAAAAAATGATTGACACAATGAAACACACATAGCTAAAAATGACTGAATTTAAAAAAAAAATAATACTAGGCTTAAACTGGGGTGCAAATGCTAATAAGTTACATTCAAACTATCTCACACACGTAAGACCTATTTTCAAATATTCTGTCAAAGTCTGGAACCATGCAAGTGAAGAAAACCTATTCAAAATTGATAGAATTCAAGCTAGAGCAATCAAAATCATCAGCTGATTTTGTGGATCCTGTTGCCCAAATCACATTGCAGAACTAGTCCCCTTCATCTCAGAAGCAAAATCTTTTTCTCAAAATTCTCCCATATCCAAAAAGATTAATTCTCCTAAAGAACATTTCACAGGAAATGTTATTTAAAGTTGTAACCCAAATAAAAAAAATAATACTACATGGCTTACAATTCTCATCTTTTAGGAATCCCAATTCCCTTGTTTCTTATCTCCAAATCCCCACAAACAAAACTTTGCCAAAATTAATCAAATCTCTTGACCTCCAGATCATTAAAAAATAGCTCCCTCTTTGACAATATCAAATCACTTAATAAAATAATCATATACTCTAACTCAAGAGCAGCCATTTACATCTTTCAAACCTGTTTCTCCAGCCAAGAGCCTCATCTCAAGATCATCGCCAATAAACAGACTACCATCCAACAACTCTGTCATACTAGAATGGCTTCCAGCTATTGTTATAATTCCTGGAAATGAGCTGGCAGACTCTGTGGCAGAATCCAGAGCTCTTGGCTACCTGGAAGCCAGATAATTTACCATTCTATTAGACAAAAGAGACCTCCTCCATACCATCATGGCTCAATGCTAACAAAAATGGATATCTGCTGCAGCACATAACTGGTACAGAACAGAAAGGGCAAGTATCAATTCTGTCCTCCCCAAAGAAGAGTAGTCCTTGATTTTTTAGTCCTAAGTCTGGTCATCTAAGGAGAATTACCTTCCAAATGCATGCAAGGTTTTCCAACTATGTACCAAATGTAACACTCAACCCCCCTACAACCTCAAACCACATAATTGACTGTATTAGCTCATCCATTGATGAGCTCTACTCATCCCAGAAGACAATATCAATAAGCTCAAGGAATCCACAGAATTAACACTTTAATATGATTGAGTGGAGATAAGAAAGAATAATTGTACAATTTTATGTTGTTATAACGATATTGTTTAAATAAACATGGTTATAACCATGGTAGAAAAACAATTGTGACTTGAAACTTGGCATTTTAAAATTATGTTTAAAAACTTCGGTTTTTAGAATTATTTTAAAAACCTGTTTTTAGAATTGTTTAAACCAAATTGGGGTCATATAAAAGAGACTTTGTACTCTCTCTAAGCTAAGTTCCATATTCTCTGCTTGATATATAATCAATATAAATGTCCAAATGCCCCTTTATCATTATTAATTTATAATATCAGAGTTTAAAATAATAAAATTTATAGAATTTTCCATATTCAAGTTTTAAATCTATGCAAGAGATCAATAGAATAAGTAGGTATTAAAGGTAAACATTGTTAAAGAAGGTGAGATTAAAGAAAATTTACGATTTTTTAATGAAATCTATTTTCAAAATTCTACAAATTATTTTGTTGGAAAAGTTAATAAAGACATTTCCAACTATTGCACATAAGGTTTTTAATTTATTGAACTAAAAATGACATGCTTTCAGGCTATACCAATCAACAAGTCAGAGCTCTGACATGCTATACTACAGCCATGACCTTATTAAGGGCAAAACCTTGAAGGCTTGCTTTTTTTAAACTCAATAAATAATAAAATGTTTTGATGTGTTTTCAAGGTGTCTTTTCTACCCATGTTGACAAATTTTTGTAAAACATTATTACAAAAAGTGAATAAATGTCTTACTTATCTGGGGTTGATTCGGGGAGAGAGTTTCCACTGTGATCAGGTGAAGCTGAAGGCTCAGGAGTTCCAAGAGATGAATGCGAAGATGTATTTATATCTTCACACACAACAGTACAGAATTTTATATTTAGTTTATTTGGATTATTTTTAAATTTTTAATATATGGAGAAATATATACTGTATATTAGGATATTGTTTTTACTTTTAATGCTTTCTCAAATAAATTTGAAATTAGTTTCCTTTTAATTGATTTTTGCAGAGATGTGAGAAAAAGATAAGGTAGTTTTTAAGTTCATGTTTGAATGATTATAGATGGTGTTCAATGAGTACTTACACAGGTTTTGAATTAAAGTGTAATTTAAAAAAAATTCAAATTATTCTTCAACATAGTCCACTTTTAGTACAATCCACATTTCTCAACAACACCATTTTTATCTCCTTCAAAAATATTGTTGAGATCTCCAAATTACATCTCTGTTTCAGTGATGAATTTATTTGAGCGAAATTCCCTTCTCACTTATTATTTCTTCATATTTGGGAACAAGTAGAAAGTACAGCCTTCTCAACTTCTTCATTGGATGCAAAACGCTTTCCAGAAAAAAATTCTTTAGGTGTGGGAAGAGATGGAAGTCTGAGGGTGCCAAATCAGGAGAATAAAGCGGATTGGCAAAGCAAATCGTACCTCATATCCTGTAATTTTTTCATTGGCAACACACCTTTGTGAGCAGGTGCGTGTTCCTGGAGAAAGATTTTTTTTCTTCTTCAAGTTGAGTCTCTTCTCACTAATTTTGACATCTAGCTAGTCAAGAAGGTTAGATAAATATTCACCTATAATAGTTCTGCCTTTTTCAAAGTAATCAATTAACAGGATCCCTTTGGCATCCCAAAACACACTGGCCACATTCGTTTTCTTTA
>CP092886.1:16333570-16408711 GCA_030710605.1 Cordylochernes scorpioides
GCTCAGAAGAGCTACCTGGTTGGGATGATTTGCGAGTTCCTCATGGCCATAAGACTTCTTCCCCATAGCTCTCCAGCAGGTCTACAAAGCCTCCCAACTATGTGGGGCAGTGTCTCCATTAATATAGTACCATCTATCTGGTTCCCAAATCCAAAGGCAGTTCTGAACTCTGTGACTAAAGGCACATCTCACTCCCCTCTGCAGAGGTTTGGGAAGACCCCCTCCCTTTCTGGAAGAGGACTCTCTCAAGTTGGGGGAGCCACCCTCACAGAGAAGAAAATGGTATAAATCACAGTATATATTCCTCTGTATAATTTTTTATTTATTTTATTTTTCTCTTTTTTTTTTTAACACCATTGACTGAAAGTCAGTAAAGTATTTTAAATTGTTTCATTCACAAAATAAACATTATAAATGTGCAAATATAATTTTTAAAAGTTAACTGAAAGATAATCCATATGTATGATTAGCAATGATGGATACAATATAACCAACTAGACGAATGACCCGGGCAACGCCCGGGTTTACATGATTAAATGTATTATTCAAACACATTAAACATGTGCCCGTTGGCTGCCAGCGAGTAAATGTCTGCGCCCGTTGACTCCCGGCGAGCAAGTGACAGCTCCCGTCGGCTGCCGGCGAGCAAGTGGCTTCCCGGCGCATGCGCGCGCACAGGGAAGCCACGTGCTCGCAGGCGGCCAATGGGCGCGCCCCGCCATCAGATCCACCGCGTTCTAGAGGGCGCTGCTCGTGAGCTATTTAGAATAATTTGAATATATAGTTTTAATAATTGATTTATATATTTTTTAAAATAGCCTATCGTCATCCTCGTTTTTTTTTACCTATGTATGGAAATTTTGGTTTGAATTAGTGAACTACTGCGAATTTGTATACCGGACATACAGACCAACCAACAGACAAACATACAAACATTCATTTTTATATATAGATATACATTTTTAATATAAAGATAACATTTTTCACATTTTATAACATATATAAACTATATTATTTTTTATTCACAAAATTTAGTACAGTAAAACCCCTCTATAGCAAACTCCAATAGGATTTAACCTTTGTTCACTATAACCATAGTTCATTATAGCTATAGTTCACTGTATTATAAAATAAAATTGGAATTTTTTTTGGTTCATAAAGGAAGGTTCATTATAGCAAGGTTTTACTGCATTTAAAAAATGCAATTGAATAGTTGCAAGTTTCTATTTTACTATAATATATAAAACACTTACTTTTCTTGCCCTCCAGATCATTACAATAATCATTATAAATATCTGAAGATTCTTCAAAGAGGACTCTTTCAATCACCCGCGTAGTTCTATAGAAAAAATTTTGGAATTCTTCTTGCATCATTATTTGTTGCTTTGCTTCTTCACTTAAATCCTCCACTGAAAAATAAATTTAAATGATTAGATTTTATTGATAAGGCACAATTTGGATTGTAGATTATAAAACAAGGTAATAAGACCAAATCCAAATAAATAAATAGTGTGTGACGTTTCGGTAACAGATGGTAACAACGCTGTTACAGAAACGTCACACACTATTTATTTATTTGGATTTGGTCTTATTACCTTGTTTGATTAGATTTTAGAAGCAATAAAAAATATATACAGAGAACCTCTTTCTAAAAAATACCTAGTTGAAGAGAGCCACAGTGCCCTTTAAATAAAGATACACTCTTACAGGAGAGCAGCTAAATAGTAAAAATGATATTTTGGTGATGAAGAGACTGTCTTTTTATATAGAGTTGTCATCTAGAGAGTGTGTTTCTCATGGAGATTCTACTGTATAAAATTTAATATGAAGCAAATTCCATATATATATATATATTTGATTATTCCTAGTACACATGGTACAGGCCATGATAATCATGGTGGGTAGAAGGCGACTGCTTTTACTGTAAGTGCACCACATGTCTACACATGTGAAAAGCAGTTTGACTTTGCACTTACAAATGTGCCAGAGCCCCGATTGGTTACTTGCACTCACTGGTGGGTTAGACTTTTGCAAGAATCGGGGGCATTTGGAGCATTTTTTTTAAATCAGAAAAAAGTGCCCAATGCGGGAATCGAACCCGGGTTGTAGCGGTCGTAAACCAACGGTTTAGACCATCCTTCCACCGACCCCCAAATTTTTAATAAAGGATAGTATTCTGTATATCCATATGTATTTATTAAATATGCTATTGATTCAAGTGACAAAATAAATCTTGGCCTATGAGGAAGTTTAGTTGAATAAGTGTGATATTGTTACTCTATAAATGATGCACTCTTTTATATTATTGTATGTAAACCAGTCTAACCTCTTTAATTCTACACCCCAAGGGATCAGAGCTTTCGGTTGAATTAAAGGTAAGTGTTGAATTAAAGTCAGTTAGATGATTTCATGACGATATTCACTGCTAGTGAACATTTTTTAGGACATATAACCAATTATATATTCTCTCCGCCTTTGCCGGTCCCAAGCCCGGATGAAAAAGGAGGAGGGGGAGCAGTAACAAGCTCACAAACCTGGGTTCAGCTGGCCCGGCTGATAGTACCCTGTAAGGGCTCCTATTCCAGGGATACAGGATGAGCAGCGTTTGTATTCCATATTAGGAGCGGCTGCACATGGCGTCTGTTCCTCATGTCAGAGGCGGCCATTTCTTTTGGAGCTAAGTCGGCCTGCCACTGAATAGTGCATCAGTCTTAATGGCAAAGGCAGACGCATTCTACTTCACCCAATCATGATGGTTGTCAAATCTCTTTTTCAAAAAGCCTCAAGCTTTACAAGCTTGACACCCTAATATGATTGAGTAGAGTAAGAAAGAAGAAGAAGAAAGATATATTCAAACAAGATTTATCTTATGTTGTCAAAAAAAATTATTTTAGAAATTGGCTGAATTAATATTAATGATAGGTTTATACCTTTTTTAGGTCTGCCTTCATTTGATGAGGGCAAAGCTGATTGATTCCCTTTTCCATCAGCACCTGAAGCAGGATCAAGATCTGGTGTATGTGCTGGCTGAACCATTTCAACTTTGGGGAGTCCTCCAGCAGGCTTCGATGATACATAATCTTCATCTTCCACGGAGAGATCAGCAAAGGTCAAAACTGCCAAAAATTCCAAGGGATAATGATGATATTTGTAAGGAACATTGAAAATTTAGTTAGTCTTAGTAAACCTTTCTATAGAGCCCGATTTTAAACATTAAAATGTAAACATTTTACTTTAAAAGTGACCTGTCTATAGCACGCCCTCTCTATAGCACCCTATTTTGGTAAATCCCAAGAGAGGCGCTATAGACAGGTTTAACTGTATACACATTTAATGTTTTTAATTTTTAAAAAAGGAAAAATGAAAAAAAAAAAGTTTAAATGCAATGTAAATGTATATAAAAAATATAGAACTTGTTTGAAAATAAATTTGTCTAAACTTTTTTTAAAATGAGACTCTCTATTGAAGAAATATATCTTTGAATAAATTAAGTAGATATTCAAAATAAAGGGTTAAGCGCAAATCCAAATTATTGGTCTTGTTACCTTTTGAATCTAATATACTCCAAATTGATCTTATCAAAGATAATCAAAAATTGATGAAACAAATATTTTTTGAACAATATTCCAAAATAGCCAATAAAAAGACATAAATTTGCCAGAGTATGCACACGAGTTATTTTGCTTAAAAATCACAACCATTTGTCTTTATACGTTTTTATAAGTGTACATAGTGATAACACATCAGCCTATTGAAATTTATAAAGTTGTTCTAAAATCCTACTTAATTTTTTTTTTTTGCTTATCCCTAGTACACGTGGTACAGGCCATGATAATCATGGTGGGTAGTTAGCGACTGCTTTTTACTGTAAGCGCACCACATGTCTACACATGTGAAAAGCAGTTCGACTTTGCACTTACAAATGTGCCAGACCCCCCGTTTGATTACTTGCCCTTGCTGGTGGGGTTGGACTTTTGCAAGAATCAGGGGCTATTGGAGCATTTTTTTTTTAAATCAGAAAAAAGTGCCTAATGTGGGAATTGAACCCGGGTCGTAGCAGTTAGAAAAGTTAACACACTCCATATTGATCTAAATTATTGGAAATATGCTATCTCATAAAATAAAAAAAACTGCAATGGCATTACTAGAATTGAGAAAACACCTTCTGGAGACTTAGCAACCCACTGAAGACGCTGAGAACTATTTCAGAAAAGAAAAATATAGCAATAGAACTCTATAATTTCTACAGATCAATTGTAAATAGATTCATACACAAAAGAGGTAGTGAGGAAAGCTTTAGAACAGATGTGTAAATAAATCCCCTTTCAAACAGACTCTCGTGCACAAGGGGAAAGGGAGAAGAATTGCTGTATTGTTTTGTTGTTTTGTGGCGAATCCATACAGGGCAATGAGCCCTAATAAAAGCCTTTTTGTTGTTGTTGTTGTACTAGAATTGAAACTTTAAGGAAAGTAAAAGATATTGTGAGAAATTTAAAGGAAATATTTTTTAAAAACAACTACATATACTTACTCTCATCCCAATGTATGACTAAAGCATTACATAACTTTTTTCAGATTATAGCAGGTAATTCAAAATGGAAAACATTTTAGATACATTTAAAAAGTAAGATGAAATAGAAAAAGGTCAGTTGTTGATATTAAAAATAAAAAAAGAGCATATTCTGACTGTTCACATGAGAATTTTAGATGGCAGTCACATTTAGTGGAACAAATATCAACTGAACATTGATTTAGGTTTGTTCCATAATATTTGGCCATTTTCTTTATAAATCGAGAAAACAAACCACACAGACATTTTGTGATTGTTGGCCCTTGTCAGTGTGGTACAGGCTGTACTTCAACAAACTTTCATTTTTTTTGGTTCAAGAGGCTTCCTGAGAAATCAATAAATGGGTAGTTGTAGCCAAATTTGTAAGTGAATTTAGAGCTTTTATTTCTAATTGGCCTATAGTAATACAAGCTGCATTTGGTGATATTGGACTACCCATTGTTGCACCTTTCATTTGGAGATATATTTGGTCATCATAAATAATGTATGTAAATTCATACTTAATAACATATATTTACATACATTATTTATGATGACCAAATATATCTCCAAATGAAAGGTGCAACAGTGGGTAGTCCAATATCACCAAATGCAGCTTGTATTACTATAGGCCAATTAGAAATAAAAGCTCTAAATTCACTTTAAAATGATGTTTATTATTTTAAAAGATATGTGGATGGGGCCAAATTTGTGTATTTATTCTAAACATTAAATAATAAAAGGCATATATTGGATTTAATTAAAGATTTATTTGCCAATATTTCGGTTGGCTGAACGCCAAACCTTTATCAAGGCATTACATTTTTGCATACATTTTTGTATCTTAATAAAGGTTTGGCGTTCAGCAAACCGAAATAATGGCAAATAAATCTTCTATTAAATCCAATATATGCCTTTTTATTATCTAATGATTTAAATATGGATTGCTCTATTTTTAATACTAAACATGTGAAACATGTAAAAAATATATAAAAAGGTCAGGTAGGTCAGGTGTTTATGTTAAAAAAAAAGGCATATTCTGACACTCACATGAGTAATTTAGATGGCAGAGCGTCATCTAGTGGAACGAACATCAACTAAAGGTAGATTTAGGCTTATTGCATAATTACACATTTCTTGATTTCTCAGGAGGCCTCTTGCACTGAAAATTTAAGGTTGTTGAGGTACTGTGTGCAATATGATGAAAAGGGCCAACAGCCCGAAACATGCGCATGGTTAGCTTTTCTTGAATCTTCAAAAAATTGGTTGGTCAAATATTATGGAAAAAATCTAAATTAACATTTACAGTTAAACCTGTCTATAGCGCCCCCTCTAAATAGCGCCTTCCTTTCTATAGCGCCCAATTTTAAACATTAAAATGTAAACATTTTACATTAAAAGTGACCTGTCTATAGCACCCCCTCTCTATAGCACCCTATTTTGGTGAGTCCCAAGAGGGGGCCCTATAGACAGGTTTAACTGTAGTTGATATTTGTTTCACTAGATGGCGCTCTGCCATTTTTTAAAATATAATTTTAAAAGTGACTAAATATAATTTTCAAGATACATTGAAGTTATCAATGATTGAAAATATTTTAGCAATTTTAAAAGGGAATGCACACAAATTATTTTAATAAAAAACTTACCATAATAATCTAGAGGATGAGCTGCAAACAGAAAAAATAATTTTAAAGCATGAACAAAAAATCATGTATAAATCATATAAATAATATGAAATATGTATTTTTCTATATATATTCATATATTTTTATAAAGAGATGTTATGAAATTCAGAAGGAGAAGTATAAATGTTAGTAACAAACCTTTTCGTGGTCGCCATATAAATGAGCTATCCTTGGTTAGAGTTGAACCTGAATATCACAGAGGCAGCAAGAAGAAAAGCCAGCAGCAAGGAAACAGAAAACAGGTTGTTTCAGGTTAGAGAATTACAAAGTGTAAAAAAGAAGAGAGGGAAAAAGAAGAAAAAAAAGAATAGATTAATTGTTATTGGAATTTGTATTAAAAAAAGAATATTTAAAATATTTAATATGGAAATTTGAGAGTTACTATATCCAATGTTGATATGGCACAATTTGGATTATAGATTATAAACATAAGGTAATAAGACCAAATCAAATAAATAAATAGTGTGTGACGTTTCAGTAACAGCGTTGTTACCATCTTCAGACAAAAAAGTATTGAATGAGAAATTTTACCATAGCATAGTTTAAATAGTTACTGTTATCAAGTGTAAATCTAAAAAAAATAAGTGGGTTTTTTCCACTTTTAATTCTAAGAATAATTATCTGTGTTTCTCAGAAAAGTATCTTCTTCTTATCTGCTATCTTGTTTACACACTTGATAACAGTAACTATTTAAAACATGCTGTGGTAAAATTTCTCATTCAGTACTTTTGTCTGAAGATGGTAACAGCGCTGTTATCGAAACGTCACACACTATTTATTTATTTATTTGGATTTGGTCTTATTACCTTGTGTTTTATATCCAATGTTAAAAACACAAGACACTAAGACAACAAAACACTATTGAGTAAGAGAAAAATTATCTATAATCACAAACCATACATTTCAAAGAATCTTAAATATTTTAAAATTTCATAATAATTTTATTTTAAAAATTTAGTTGGCCAATTGCAAGAATGTTTTAATAAATATGCACATTGGTACTCTTTTTTTTTTTTTTAAATTATCCCTAGTACATGTGGTACAAGCCATGATAATCATGGTGGGTAGTTAGCGACTGCTTTAACTGTATGCGCACCACATGTCTACACATGTGTACACACTCTTTATTGTCTTAAATAAACCATAGTTGCAAAGGTGAGAGGATTATGAAATCAAAGCCGTCTCTTTACTGCTGAGAACAGCCTGAACCATGGTATACAAGTAGTCTTTTTTATCTGAATTTGCCAAAACTGGTGTTGTGTTTCATTCCTTATCACCACCATAAAGTTTTTACTACGGTTATAAACATAATTGAAGGGAGAGGTGTCTATTTAAGTACACGAATATTATCATTCCCACAACTTTATATTGTATTCTAGTCTGAAAATCTGTCCTTGCCACTTTACCAACTTAAACATCTTTTGGTAAATTTGACCGACTTTCTCTCTTTTCTCTCATAACCCTATTGTAGGGTGTTATAAAATTGGAGCCTATCCTCAACTGTTGAGGGCCAGAGCCCAAAACCATCATATACAGGATGGCTTTTTGTCTTATTCCTTTTTATCACAAACGAAAGGTTTTTTACAGGGGTAAGAAACATAATGCATTGTTGATAAGTTGCAGTAACACATGAAAACTCTGAGGATAAGTTTCTTTATTTCATAAATGATATCTCGAGCTTTCGG
The DNA here is from genome assembly GCA_030710605.1 of Cordylochernes scorpioides. Lineage (NCBI taxonomy): Eukaryota > Metazoa > Arthropoda > Arachnida > Pseudoscorpiones > Chernetidae > Cordylochernes > Cordylochernes scorpioides. Next base: position 16,341,490 of record CP092886.1, read on the forward strand.
GTATCGTAAACCCTTCGACAGGAGTGTATAAGACGAAATGAATCACAGTTTTTAGCTATTATTTATATATGGTATGTTATTTACATATTTAAAGATGTGCAACATTTTTTAATTAACAAGAATATTTTTGCCTGAATTAAATTTTATATATACAAAACAAGCGAGAAATATACTATTTATAAGGTACAATTTGGATTATTTATTAGAATAAAAAGGTAATAAGACTAAATCCAAAAAAAAATAAATTGTGCGTGACATTTCGGTAACAATGCTGTTACTGAAACATCACACACTATTTATATTTATTTGGATTTGATCTTATTACCTTGTATTTCTAATTTATAGTCCAAATTGTACCTTATCATAATCATAATATATTAATATACAAAAACAATGTTAAATATATTAGACATTATTCTCATATTGAATAGCTCTATTAAAAATGGTGTGAGTCGATCAGACACTAGACTGATTGTCACCATGATGATCTTGCATATTTGCCTCTCCACATATCATCATCAAATATTTACTTGATATTGTTAGCGTAGCTCCTTCTTTTGCCCCTTCCCTCTTAACCAATATTCTCTGGTCTGAAACTGCTTCGACACTCTTCATCTCACTTTTTTTGAACAACTGTCAAATACTGTTATCAAATTCCCCATCTATAACCTCCATGTTCTTTGACAATAGTGATGCCTAACATTAGATTTTGTTAAACACAAGGTAATAAGACCAAATCCAAATAAATAAATAGTGTGTGACGTTTCGGTAACAGCTTTGTTACCATCTTCAGACAAAAGTACTGAATGAAGTACTTTTGTCTGAAGATGGAAACAAAGCTGTTACCGAAACGTCACACTCTATTTATTTATTTGGATTTGGTCTTATTACCTTGTGTTTATAATCTATAATCCAAATTGTGCTTTATCAATTAGATTTTGTTAAAAACCAAACACAGGCAGTCTTGGTAATGAAATGGCTTATTTCTGAGTCTATAATCTCATAATTTTATCCTATATACACTCATGGACAAAAAAGGAAGTAGGAAGTCTTTGATGTTGCCTGTCATCTATTTTTTTTTAAAGAGACAGAGGCAATTTTGTTCACAATTGGTTGTCTTGTGTGTCTTTAATAAAGGTCATTGTGTATTAAATATCTTTCAGAGTTATTGTTTGAATCCGGATAAACTTGCTAAAAAGGTACAACTTCTTTAAGTCTTCCTCTTGATAAGGCACAATTTGGATTATAGAGTATAAACACAAGGTAATAAGACCAAATCCAAATAAATAAATAGTGTGTGACGTTTCGGTAACAGCACTGTTACCAAAACATCACACACTATTTATTTATATGGATTTGGTCTTATTACCTTGTGTTTAAGTCTTCCTCTTCTTCTTTCTTATCCTCACTCAATTATATTAGGGTATTAAGCCTGTAGAGCTTAAGATTTTTGATTGTGTACTTTCATAGGTTTTGTCCATGAGTGTTTATTGTGGTACAATGACAAAAGTGACATACGTGACAAATCTGCACAATTAAAGGTTCTATTTCCCTGCTTTGTTATTATTTAAAATATGAAAATACTATTTAATATAATAATATAGAATAATTGCTATTTAGATTATATAAAACTTACCTTCTTTATCAATATTAGGAATATGTGTCTGTGTTTGTTTTGTATATAAAACTTTTTCTTTTGGTGGTATGTTAACTTCAGCAACATGATTTATAGTCAAATTTATTTTTCTGAAACAGTCAAATTATAGGTTAATACCAATTTTTAACAAACAAAGATATAAGAATGAGACTAAAATATAATTGAATCAATTTTTTCTTTTTTTACATATACAGTAAAACCTCTATGAAAGGACAACTCTCTACAAAGGACAGTTTTCATTGCACTAATTACAATTTTTATTTATTTGCAACCCTCTCTGGTAAGAGTATATTTCTTCCTCTAAAGCAAGCATGTCAAACTCAAATCCTAACACGGGCCAAATAAAAAAGTAATAAGATTATGTGGGCCGCAAAAAATGAAAACAAGTAATTAAATTTTTATAGTGACATTTATGTAGGTTTATTTTTAAAAATACTAATAAGAAAAAAGAAAGTAAAGTTAATATTTTCTCCCTGATATTTGGCATCTCTTTTCTGCTACCTTTCTACTTCGGGGGAAATCTTGTTCGCAGTGATTAATTTTAAAACTGACCCAAGGTGAACGTCAGCAATTCTCGATCTGATTGGGGACCTATTTCCTTTCATAAGTGAAAATAACTGCTCGCACCGATAAGTACTTCCAAACATAGACATAATTTCATATGCTAATTTTCGAGTGTTTTCAAATCTGACTGGCAAATATTTGTAAAATTCAGAAATGCCAACTTCAATGAATTTTGCCTTTAAATCTGAATCGCACTGGATATCTATTACCTCCATTTGCATATGATTAGGTACTGATTCTATATTTATCGAGAAAATCGAAGAAAACAAAGTAAACTTGCCTTCCAAAGATTTGAAATCAGAAAACCTTGTTTCAAATTCATTTCTAAGACTTAAATTTTTCCCGCATATATTTGATACGATGCAGTTTCACCTAAACTTGATTTGTACATGTTGCATGTCGGAAAGTGCATTAAATCTTCGTTTTTCAACTGCTTTTCCCAAAGAACTAGCTTACATTTGAATGCATTAACTTGGTCACACATGTTAGTAATGATCTGATCCTTTCCTTGCAGTTTCAAATTTAAATCCGACAAGTGTTTTGTTATGTTAACCATGAAGGAAAAATCTTGCAACCATATTTGATTGCAAACCAACTTTGAACCAATTTTGATTTATGTTGTTCATAATGACGTTTAATGTTATATAATTTTGGTACACTAATAGCATTATTACATATCAAGCAGATGATTTTATCTTTTACTTCAGAGCAAAAATACTCTAATTCCCACTTTTCTTGAAAATTCCTATGTTCGTCAGCAATTTTTCGTTTAGTTTTACTGCCACTTAGTTTTGATGAAGTCATATTGAATACAAAGGTCTGAAAAAATTAGTAATCGCTAACACAAAATAATAAAACGTTTTAATTAATATTTTAAAATTTTTTTAAAAATTAATATTTTTTAACTTACCAGACACAGAATAACTGCACAAATTATTGAACATAACTTAAATTTTTTTTTCTAGTACTCCGAAAGAATATTTTCTTTAAACTTTAAGGCACACAATACTTATGGCGATGTACATACGTTATGTATGTAGGTATATATTATCAAAACTTACGACTTATGTATGGCGACCAGTGGTTCGTTATTAATAAATAATAATGTATAATTACAAATTTTAAAAATTAGGCTACAAATTTTTATTATTATTATTTTTAATTTATAAAATTTTTTTATTAAAATATATTGTCTGGTGGGCCGCAAATTTATTCGTTGTGGGCCGCATGAGGCCCGCGGGCCGCGAGTTTGACATGCTTGCTCTAAAGGACATTTTATCTCTGCAATTAGGTGTCCTTTACAGAAAGGTTCTACTGTATTAAAAAAAATCAATACTCAACTTCCTGATTTCAAAGATGATTCTTTAAAATGTAATAATCAATATTTCTATTTTTCAGCTTATATAGAATAGTGAGAAGAGCTGAAATTTCATGTTGGTGTTTAATACAAGTGTCCAATTATTATGAGGTATAAAACACTTTCTACTTTCAATTTTGACTACAAAGGTTTAGTATTTGTGCCTGCTTTACTTCCAACAGTCTCTAAGTGAAAATCTATATGGGAAAGTAAAGAGAATGGGACTGTGTGATAAAGGAAGTACTCAAAAATCCATAATTTTGATTATTGTATTAATTCCGTTGAGCAGCAGCATGGAATAAAGCATATTTATTTTTTTATTTTTTAACCCTAGTACACACTTTGTACTGACCCTGGTAATCATGCAAGTGCATCACATGTATACACATGTGGAAGAAGTTCAACTTTTGCACTTGAAAGTATGCCAAAGCCTCGTTTGGTTACTTGCACTCACTGGTGGGGTTGGACTCTGCAAGAATCAAGGAATCGTTCAAATAATTTTTTCTTCAGAGAAAAGTGCCCAATGCAGGATTTGATCCTGGGTTGAGGCAGTCAAAAATCAATGGTTTATACCATTTTTCTTCACCAAAGAATAGTTGTGCTGAATAAAAACACCTGGAATGAAAAAAGTATTTTTGGAATTAGTTTGCAAGATGCGATTCTTTAAATCATTTCATGTTCAATAGCGATTCTTCTCCATTTCTAATTTCAAAATTAGGTCGATAAACTTTTCTTGCAAGAGGTTGTGAACATTTTTTATTTGATAAGAAGCTATTGGTTTCTGTGGTTTTCAGTATTTGAAATCCACATTTCAAATCTTAGTATGGATGGAAAGTAACCCATCTCATTAAAGGCCTCTAGTTTAGTTTTAATTGCTGCAAGAGTTTTGTACATGCAATAGCAAAATTTTTCATAACTTTAGTAAATTGATACCTATCTTTCATTAGACACCATAGGGGGTCGGTGGAAGGCTGGTTAAACTGTTTGGTTTTCGACCACTATGACCCGGGTTCGATTCCCGCATTGGACACTTTTTTCTGATTAAAAAGAAAAAAAAAAAAGCTCCAATGGCCCCCGTTTCTTGCAAAAGTCAAACCCACCAGCGAGTGCAAGTAACCAAACGGGGCTCTGGCACATTTGTAAGTGCAAAGTCAAACTGCTTTTCACATGTGTAGACATGTGGTGCACTTACAGTAAAAGCAGTCGCTAACTACCTACCATGATTATCATGGCCTGTACCACGTGTACTAGGTATAATTTAAAAAAAAAAAATTAGACACCATTTGACAGGAGAGGTCCCTTATTTTCATAGATCATTATTCTCTGGCAAAATTTCCATCTATATTTTGGCCATAGATTTGGCCTAGCCACTTTACCAGCTAAACCATGATCTCCAGGTGGATACTTCTCAGTTTGCCAAAGCTGGTGTTGTGGCTTTGCCACCAATCCAAAGCCGCTAGTTTGTGGTGACGGCCAATAAATGGTATCTAGTCATGACATTTATTTTGATGCAAGAGGTCTCCTTTACCTTTATAGAATTTCACTTTTGAAACTATTTTTCATTTACAGATGTGCTTTTAATTATATTTGAACTAGATAAAAAAATATAAGCCCTAATCCAAATAAATTAATAGTGTGTGACATTTCGGTTACAGCATTGTTACCATCATCAGACAAAAGAATATATATTTTTTATCCTTTTGTCTGATGAAGGTAACAATGCTGCTACCGAAACGTCACACACTATTAATTTATTTGGATTAGGTCTTATTTTCTTGCATCTATAATCCAAATTGTGCTCTATCATTATATTTGAACATTTTTCGCCAACTTTTATAATTTTAAAAATAGTATAGTAAAACCCCACTATAGTGAACCCAAATGGGACAGAACTTTTGGTTCACTATAGCTTAGGTTTGGCTTTTTTTTACTTTCAAAACTATTTGAATGTATAATTAAAGAGGTCAGCCATACACACTGAAAAAATGTTACCTCCTAATAATGGTAACATTGTTTTAATTCCATAAATTAACCCATTTACACACATTAATGCTGAATATCAAAGGAAATAATTTGATGATATGTTCTTATCATCATTAGCATACATGTACCTCTATATATAATTTAAAATTTAAGACAAATCCTAAGCAAAGCTTTATTAATTATATATTAAGAGATATAAGAATATTTTTGAACATCTTTATCATATTATATAATACAAAATTTACTTTTAAAAAATGTTGCTAATACCTTGTTGTTTGAAAGCACTCTTCAAGCATTGCCCCTTTCAAATAAAGTTAACCCTTTGAACACCAGGCATATTAGCCCTAAAATGTGTGTAACGAGTGATTACAGTAAATACGGATCTTGCATTCATGGTTATTTAGTTGAAATTCTTTAAAGTACAAAGATCTTTTGGGTTGAAATTATTTAATTAAATATTGTAGAACGACATTTGAAATTATCCCGCATGTTTCTTTTGAATGAAAAATCTAAATTTATTTTTTAAGGAGAAATAACAAGTATTTCCAACCCTAGGGATTAAGTATGAAAGTATGAATTGTGAAGAGTAATGATAAACGGTAAAATAAAAGTGTCCAGGGATGGGAAACAAACCCACAATGTTCCGCTTACCGGGCATTTTTATTTTCCCGTTTATCATTACTCTTCACAATTCATCCTTTCATACTTCATCCCTAAGGTTGGAAATACTCGTTATTTCTCCTTAAAATAAATTTTGATTTTTCATTCAAAAGAAACACATGCGGGATAATTTCAAATGTCGTTCTACAATCATGAGCCACATTGTATTGTATTATAAAAATATTATTTAACAAATATTACTCAAAAATAGGCAACAATAAGGATGTTTTTTATTTATTTGCCTGCAAAGTATGAAACTTTTCGAAACAGCTCCCAAGGGTGAAGTCTGGTCTTATGGTACTGGTTCTACAAAGGGAAAAGTTTTTTTTTCTACCATCCTGTGTTTTGAGGTCGCTATACACTATACAATCCCTTCAATCACGTTTTGGGTCAATATCTGGTACACGAAGCTTGTTATTTTGCCTTTCTTCATCATCGAGCGAGCTTATACAAATTCTTTTGAGTGTATTCATTGGTAGAAATATCTCTAATTAATTTATTTCTAATTAACTCCTTCCACCACTCTAAGGCCATTTAACCATTTATTTTGTATATAAGGTAGGAATTTATCACTCATTTTTTTTTTTTTGCTTATCCCAAGCACACGTTGTGGTACAGGCCATGATAATCATGGTGGGTAGTTAGCGACTGCTTTTTTACTGTAAGCGCACCACATGTCTACACATGTGAAAGCAGTTCGACTTTGCACTTACAAATGTGCCAGAGCCCCGTTTGGTTACTTGCACTCGCTGGTGGGGTTGGACTTTTGCAAGAATCGGGGGGCCATTGGAGCATTTTTTTTATATATATTTTTTTTAAACAAAAAAAGTGTCCAATGCGGGAATCAAACCCGGGTCGTAGTGGTCGAAAACCAAACAGTTTAACCAGCCTTCCACCGACCCCCCTATCACTCATACTTTCTATAAGTGATTTGACCTTTTGTTGAACCTGAGGATGTCACTGTGAAAATAAAGGTGCAACATGAACAATTTGGAAAAAAAAAATTTGATACACATTTTTGCAAATAATGGCATGTTGTCAATTCAATATGATATCAATAATCAGAAATTCTTGTTGAGAACATTTATTTGTGTCTCCAATTGATACAAGAAAATAAGACCTAATTCAAATAATTTAATAGTGTGTGATGTTTCGGTAGCAGCATTTTTTATTCTTTTGTCTGATGATGGTAACAATACTGTTATCGAAACGTCACACACTATTAAAATTATTTGGATTAGGTCTTATTTTCTGGTATCTATAATCCAAATTGTGCTTTATCATTATTTCTCCAATTGTTTGTTAAAAAAAAGGGTCTGTAAAATATAGAGAAATTATATATGGTTATTTGATATTGGGTGATTTTTCATCAGTGGAGTGGAAATGATACGTTAGTGGGTCTCAATCATCTCTGTTACAGCCTCCCATTCATAATCAGAATTGTCTAAAATATCGTTATTTCCACATCAAAGGTAATAAATTCCGTGTATTATTAACAATTGAAGATGAATCAACGGTATCTGATCCCGAAAATCGGACGTGAAACGTTGATACGCTAGCGCGATCGGCAAAATCGCCTTCAAAAAAAGCGCGAAATTGCAAATACAAAATCGGTAGTAAAACGGGCGGCAAGTCGGAATATCCGCGATTCCTGAATCAGTCATAACCTAACAAGGCTTCCATTTTAAAAATAGAATGTAGCGGTCGTTTCTGAGAATTTATAAACCTATATATGTTTGTGTGTGGCCCGTGGGCGGGGGCAATGGAGTTCAAAGGGTTAATAAGTATTTTTCTACAATTTCCAGTTTCCACATATTTTGAAGTCTAGATTTAGTTTTGTTTTGAACCTGTTGTTCAAACCATTTCTGGCTTTACCTTTTTTTTTCTTTATTTTGGAGAAACCATTTTGCATTTCCTCCCCAAATTTAAACTTGTTGAATGCAATGATATTCTATTCAATAAAGTATAATGTGTAAAAATTCATATAAAACATGCGGCAAAAATAGAACGTAAATGTGAACAAACATTTCCCTAAATTTGCTTTGAAATCGTTATCTGTGAGCTGAAACATCCTCAAAATTTTGTTATATTTAAATAAATTTAAGTGCAATTTTAAATTCGTTGTATAAGCCTAGTATTTAAAATATATTTTATTATTTTGAAAGGGGATGCTAACACACACGTGCGATCACGGATGGCAAAGTTGGTTAATTCCTATTTGTAGCATTTTTTAATAGCCTTCTATTTTTATCTCTTGTATAATATAAAAGTTACATTTTCTTATTTAACATTATATGAAAAAATTTTCTGCGTTGTTTCACTTGAAAAGCTTTGATACTGCTTTTTCTAACCTTTACCAATCTGTAAGCGGCAGTCTGTGGTTTTGTGTTAGGGTTCGCTAGCCGGCCGCAAGCCACTATTACACTCTGTGTAAACAAGAGGGGGGGAGGGGAGGCCGGTGTCACCAGTGTCACGTTTCCTGGAAATCACGTGAGAATATTGCTGAATCATCTTCCATTCCCACTCACTTCAATTTGCTACTTATTTTGTTTGCATTCTTTCATTTTTTTTAAACATGGCTTCTACTTCGTCCGCTCGCTCGATTCTCCTTTTTTTGGTATGATTCTTCATAAACTAAAAGTGTTCTTCCGATTTTTATGCTGATATTAGTTTCCCCAGCTACCGAAATTTACGAATTTTAAGTTTCAGGGAACATAATGAAGGCCGGACATTTTCATATTTTACGGATAGATTCTACAAAAATTTCATCCTTATTGAAGAACTTTCTAGAATGCAGACTTACCTAATTGAGACCATTATGCCAAACCGACAAAAATGCCACAGGAACCAGAAAAAAAAAAAAACAACGACTTTCAGTGGGCAAACTCTTGTCTTTAAAAATAAAAACGTACTTGCTCTCTGCTGAAGGACAAGTGTGTGGTCCACTTGCCTCTTCATTCCACACAGCTTCAACACAGCTAGTCACTAGGAAAACGGCGTGGTTTGGAAGAAATTCAAAAGACAAATGCTAATATAGACTACACCTCGAAAATGGGAGGTGTGGATTGTGCTGACCTCTATTGTGAAACATACAACTTTCTCAGAAAAACTGCAAAATAGTGAAGAAAATTTGTTTTTCTGGGTGGTAGAAGTGGCTACTGTCAACTCATACATAACTATAGAGCCGTAACATGAAATAATAATAAAAATATATCCAAGGCCAATAAGCCACGAAAAAATTCAGGAACAGTTGGTGGAAGAGCTTGGAGAACATGACAGAATGAACGTCAAAATTGTATGAAAGCTTCAACTTCAGCAAGCTTTGAAAGAATGGACAATGGTTCCACAATGATAACATCCAGACTGTTATTCCAAATCCACACCTGGTGGAAGAACAGGTTTTTATTGTGAAACCTTTAGTGACAAGCACCAACTCTTCATTTATCATGAAGATAGAGGTTGCCTGGCCGCATTCATAGTTCTTAAAATTAAAGATACTTCAGCCGAAGATTTTTGTCAAAACGTTGAGGTAATTAAAAGATTTACTGGCCAAAGTATCTTTAATTTTAAGAACTCTACATTTGGGGATTATTTAGGAAAAATACCATACTCTTTCAAATATGAATAAAAATACCTATTATTGGTGCTTTTTAAATTATTGTGGAATAATGGAGATCCACTTCGGGATTTCAGCCGGACTATGGACTTGGGGATAGAACTCAAAGGTTGCCTTCTGCCCGCAGTGCCACCCAGCAGGCATTAGCACAGCATGGTCTGCTGACCAGTTGCCTTTTCCTTTGTCCTCTTAATATTTTAAAATAAAGTTAATTTAAAGGAAATGTATACCCTATAATTTCTGCTATTTAGTGATCTGTATAAAATCCTTGCAACGACCTACAACGAACCATCATTGCAAAGTTTTTTTAAACCGAAGTTCGCATAATTGTTTTGTGAAATGTTTACCAACCTCTTCTTGACAAAGTGGCATCCCAGGGTGGGCTTCTGACAAGGCAAGATCAAGCGAATTGAAAGGCGGAGTACAAGTCAAGACTCAAGATAAGTACCTTTTGTTTTAATTTTTGTCCATAGTTTATTTTGAAAAATGAAAATTTTAAATAGGCATAGAAGTTTACCTGTAGAGGACATTGAAAATAATAGAGAGGTCATTGAAGAAACTTGAAGTGAGCTTCTTGTGATTCAAGGCAGGAGACCTCATGCTGATTTCAGAAGTTGGCGACTAGGAATTAGAGCACGATGATGAGGAAGCCTTGCAATAGGGTATAATAGGGTATATAATAAATGTCTCGCTCTTGTTGAACCTATGATCATTGCATCTAGTCCCACGACCAGTGAAATGAGTTTCGCTTCTAGCTCACACCGTCGAACTGTAAGATTACCTAAGATAGAATTGAAATTTATGGGGGAAATAAATATTGGCTGGATGGTAGGCACAGTCAACAAAATACACATCGATCCTACTTTAGATGACAGCGACAAGTTTCAATATCTTGTGCAACCATGTCGCCGGGAACCAAAGCTAGTAAACTAGTAGATAGTTATCCTCTAACTGCCGAGAATTACCCCAAAATCATAGAAATTTTGACAGAATGATTTGGAAGGTCTGAATTGTTACAAGTCTATGTTAGAGATCTTATCTGCCTGATGATTGACCGCTGCTCCAAATAACAGTTGAAGGTTACCTCATTTTATGATAAGTTGGTGACTCATTTGATTGCATTTGGTGTGAAGGTGAACTTTCCAGGAAGTGGAGTTAGCACTCTTCAAACTAGTTCAGGCCGAGTGTTTCTCTAGCCACTCTATAACTGGCCTAAAGATAGGTAAAGTAAAAGGAATCCTGCTTGTAAGAACAAAACTAATTTACAGCAGCGACAAATTTGGCTTTCGGTTGCCAGTACTATTGCATGGGACTTATCCGTTAATTGAACAAATGATCTTTGGTTCACACGTTGAGAATTGCCACACTGGTGTATACAATTTTTAATCAACAAACTTCAGGAAAAATATTGGATAGTAAAAGTGTCATTGACCTTTGAGTATAGTGAGATGTGTCACAGGTCGCCACTTCTCCGTTAAACATGTTGTGGTGGAAGATGCTCCATTACCTGCCACTCGAGTACACAACAGCGAAGTATTCGAGGTGGTAGGGATTGATCTGTGCTCTATCTGAAAGATCAGACCAAGACCTGATTTGTTCTCTTCACCTGTGTTGTGTACTGCTGTATGCATTTGGAACTGGTAACCTCTCTCAGCAAAGATGATTTCCTATTAGCCCTGGGGGCATGCAGTAAAGTGTTCATAAATAAAACCTGGGTTCAGCTAATCTAGGTGATGTCATTCTGTAAAGGCTCCTTATCCTGCGATATAGGATGAACAGCATCTCTACTCAAGTTAAGAGCAGCTGCACAATGTCCATTCCTATGTCAGTAGCAGCAATTTTGGAGGTAAATGAACCTGTCAATGAAGAGTGTTCTCAGCCTTTTATGCTAAAAGAGACACATTTCTCTCAATAATGGTGATTGTTAATTGGGATATCTTCCACAGCCGAATCATTGGAAAGCTAAATATCCACAGAATTGTCACCCTTGTTTTATCTCTCAAGTGGAGATAAGTGATGAGATAATTTGGAGATACAAGTGTAATTGTGTCATTGCAATATATATATGAATAATGCTATTTTTACTTTAGTTGGTAATATTTAAATGCTACAATAAAATATTATTTTGAATGTCAAACATTTATAATGATATTTCAATTTATTTTTGAAAAATGCAGTGTAAACCAAATTTTAATAGATTTATGGAAAAGGGAATTATAGGTTATTATAGATTTTGTATGCATATCGTCGTGTTAGAAAAAGTAGAAATAGTTTTATTCTCTAGCTACCAACAAACGAACAGTCTAAACAAAAATCATAGATACACAAATGTTTATAACAATGCAAATCCAATTTATGTAAAGAAACCTAACAACAAAATTTGAAACTTTAATTATGTAAACTAGCATAAGAACAAATAAAATAAGCTACAATGTCTCCACTGTCAGACGGAAAGTTCATCTTCAGGTCGGTTCTGTTGTTTGTTCGGTCACAGTAGTGCTTCATCATTATCATGTGAACAATTTCCTTGGCTTACAATGGCAGTTAGTAGCCTCTAGACTTTTGACTTCGTATGTTACATCCGAATACATCTCTTTACCAAGGGCCAAAATATCGTTTCATTAATTTTTTCTGATACTCCTATTTTCCAGACGGGTGTAAATATCTCTATATTGCTTGGCTGATAATTCACCTCTTGATGCATGGCATTATAGAGTCATTTGTCTATTTCTTGAGCTCTAAGTGTATGCAGCTGAGCTAGTTGTCTTGTCTCCTCTGCTTAGGTCACTATTTCCTAGATTGAAATCCTCTTGAATTTCACCTCTCAAAAGAGTGAAAAAAGCTAGTGGCTTCCTACTCAGCCATATTGTAGGCAAACGTGATGAAGGAAGAATTATGTCCCATTCCCCTTTCTCAACATCCACATACATAACATCATGTTGGCCTAGGTTTTATTAAGTCTCTCAGTACGACCATTTGTTTGGGAATGGTAAGCCATGGTAAATCGCTGAACCGAGGAGCAAAGTCCAGTCAGTTCAGCTATCATTTTAGATCAAAATACTCTTCCTTGGTGAGTGATTATCTCTGCTAAACATAAGTGGTATATCCTAGGGGATGAACTTGGCCACCTGTAGCACTTCTGCTGATGGTGATGCTTGATGATGGCATGTCACCTTAAATAATTCATGTAAACTATTATTCATTAGTTTCCATAATGAGATATTGGGAATCTTCCGAGGAGGCCAATTCCAACTCTTTAGAGAGGAACCGAGGGAGAAACCCGGATGGTCTCAAGGGAGCATGTTTTCAATGCTGGCACACTTTACAGTAAGTGACATATTTTCTTACCCCCCCCCCCCCCCCCCCCCTCAAGAGTCCTGGCCAGAAATACTTTCTCCTGATTCGATCATTGGTCTTAGTGAACCCCGTATGGCTGGTGGTTGGATCATCGTGGAGGCTTCTGAGGGCATCAAAGCGCAGAATTTTGGGTATCATCAGTAGCTACAGCTGTCCCACTGGGTCAAAATTTTGCTTGTAAAGGGCTCCGTTGATTATCTTGAAATGATTTCCCGAAATGCTCCAAATGCGATTCCCTGCCTGCCAGTCCTGAACTTCTATTGAATTGTATTAAATCCTCCAAAAAGACCTCAGGGAAAACCCCAGGAGTATAATAGAAAAGCTGAGACAATGGGACCTAATGGAGATCGTTTAAACAACTTGAGGAATAAGCAACAACATCTTGAAACGAATTTGATTATTCTTTAAACATTTCTCTGATGTCCTCACAATTACCAGGGGCTTCCACTGTTCTTCACCGATATCAGTCAGAACAGCTAATGTTAGTATAGCCTTCTCAGATACTTCCCGGTTATTTGCTTCATATGGGTTATGTGAAAGACAATCGGCATCTTAATGTTTTCTACCAATTTTGTACACTACCTTGACATGGTACTCCTAAAGTTTTAAAGCCCATCTGGCCATTCTTCCAGACAGGTCCTTCAGGCTCAAAAGCCAATGATGATCTATCACAACTGTAAATGAGTGGCCAAACAGGTATGGACAAAACATGCAGATTTTCCAAATCATGGCAAGGCAATCCCATTCTGTGTTGAATAATTTTTTTCAGCTATTGACAACATTCTTGATGCATATTTGATCAATCGTTTACTCCCTCCTTGGACTAGGACCAAAACCGCCCCAATTCCATACCGGCTTGCATTGGTGTGTAGTTCGGTCGCTAACTTTCATGAGCCAAAATAGGTTTCAGATGTGAAGGCCAACTTCAAGGATTCATAGGCTTGCTGTTGGCCTGGTTTTCATTGAATTTTGTGTCCTTTCTCAATAATTTATGTAAAAGTTTGGCTTTTTGATAGAATTTTTAATGAAGCGATATTAATATAAACATCTTCCAATGAAACTTCTTACATTGGTGAGGGATTTGGGATCAACTTTATCTGAGTCAGGGTGCACACCTTCTCCATCTACCAGATGTCTAAACATGCTTATTCATTGGTCCCAAAAAAGCATTTGTTGGATTTAACCCAAGTCTAATTTTTGAGAGACATTCAAGGACTAAATTAAGGTGTCGAACATGTTCATTTAAGGTGGTTGAAGATAAAATTATGTCATTCAAGTAACAGAGGCATATTGACCATTTCAATTCTTTCAGCAGGGTATCCATCATTCTTTCAAATATCGCTGGAGCATTGTATAAGCCGAAAGGCATAACTGGGAACTCGTACACTCAGTCTAATGTGGTAACAGCAGTTTTCTTGTGATCTGATTCATCTACATCAATCTGTCAGTAACCAGAATGGAGGTTCATGGATGAATAATAACTTGCTGCCCTTAAGAAATAAAATATATCGTCAATCCTCGGTAGTGGATGTACATCCTTTCTAGTGATTTTATTCAGGTGTCTGTAATCGATTCAGAAACGCAGCTACCATTTTTAATTCTTGACCAATACCACAGGAGAGAACCAAGGGCTTTTGGAAGGCTGAATTACACCACACTTCAACATTTTGTCAACTTCTTCCTGTAAGGTCAGATGTTCGATTCACAACACTCAATATGGATGGTATTTAATCAGGGCCTGCCCAGAAGTCCAACCCCTCCTCTGCGTGGCGGGCGGGAGAAGCAGCACAAGTAAGGGACTGCCCTGTAGGATGAAGTACGGTGGGGACTTCATGAGCCCTGAGCCGCTACGGTAACCATGAAGGCCTAGTTAAGGCCTACATGAAGGGAACTCTGAAATGTGGCTGACTAACAAGGCAATGGCACCCCCCCATTCCATGGAGCAACAAAATCAGAAATTGACGATCCATGCTACTGCGTCTGAGGAAGCAGGCTATGCTATGTAGAAATATGCTACGAGGACCCTGAACATCTTGCATTTGGACAAGACACCACCACCATTTAATCAGGGGATGACTACATGCATCTATTTTGTGCTTTGCTGTGCTCATTAGACTAAATGGAAACTTATTGAATTCAAATAACTCGCTGAATTTCTCGATTATCAAACATCCTGGTCCTTTCAATTCTAGATAGACTAGGGCTTATCATCTGTAATATATTTTAATCTTTAGTTTGGCAACGCCAACTATTTATCATCATCACTTAATAGCGAGCAGAATTTGCATGTAACTTGAGAAATAAACAATAAGTTTTGTTTACTGCGTCTTATTAAATTTCCATAGAGTATAAAGAATATAATTGTGTAAACGAACAACATAACATGGTGGCAGCAGTAAGTCTATCGTTTTAAAATATAAAAATATATGTATAATAACTATTTTAACTTTTTTATATTTTGCTTTCTCATAAATTATAAAAAATAATTATGAATAATTTACCACCGCCTTCTGCGTTTACAATAGATCAAAATGATCCTAATAAATGGCCAAAACGGCGTGAAAAATTCGAAAACTACATCATAGCAAGTGATCTTGATTCAAAAACTATACAACAACAAAGGGCTATTCTATTACACATTATTGGCGATTCAGCGCTTGAAATATATAATACATTTGGTTTTGAAGAAAATGCTCAAAGCCCTACTATCAAAGATATTCTAGATAAATATGATCAATATTTTAGAACATTTAAAAACACCATATATAGAAGATATATTTTCTTTACTTGTGAACAAAACTAAATCAAACTTTTGACGATTTTGTCACAGAAATAAAAGTAAGGCTGAAGACTGAATTCGAAAATATTAAAGATTCTCTTATTAGAGACAGAATTGTTCTGGGTTGTAGGGACACATCACTTAGAGAAAAATATTTACAGAACCCCGATTTGACACTGTCATTGGCTATTAATCAAGGTCAGGCGGCGGAGGCATCACAAAAACAATTAAGAAACATTGAAAAAGATTCAATTGATGCTATAAGGAAAAACTTTAATGAAAAATATAAACCTACCACCTCTTTGAAGAATAGCTACACAAGTAACCCAGTTAGAGCCAATTTTAATAAATTAATCGGGTGCTCAAAATGTAACATGGCTCATGACTTTGGAAAGTGCCCTGCATATGGAAAAGAATGTTACAAGTGCAGACAGCCAAACCACTTTTCAAATTGCTGCAAAAATAGAGCAGTTAGGTGTATACAAGAAATTGAGGAAGAAAAGGATAACCTACTGATTATAGACTCAATCATGGTCGGCCAAGTGTTAAGGAAACCGTGGAAGGAACTAATTTACATACAAGGACATCCTGTTGATGTTAAACTTGATACTGGAGCAGATGTAAATATTCTGCCGGAAAGGCTAATAAAAGAATGGCCTAATATGCCATTGCTGGAAACAGCAGATTGCAAAATATATACTTATACAGGGCAACAAATCCCAGTAGTAGGAAAATGCCAGCTAGATTGTAAGACGAAATACGCTTGCAGAAAAGTTACATTTTTAATTGTTAACAACTCAGCAGTTCCTATACTAGGTCTGGATGAGTGTGTGAATTTAAATTTAGTAAAAAGAGTGGAAACAATAAGTGAAATCAGCGGTACTCTTACAGGACTCTTGGATGAATATAAAGATGTTTTCAAAGGAAATGGCCATTTGAGTTATATGTATGACATTAAAATATCGGACAAGGCGGAGCCTAAAATAAGTCCAGCCAGAAGACTACCCAGAGCATTGCTTCAACCAGTAAAGGAAGAACTGTTTAAAATGGAAGAAGACGGGATTATCGAAAAAATAGAAGAACCGACGGTATGGGCGCACCCAATGGTAGTGTTAAAGAAACCATCGGGCAAATATCGGATATGCATTGACCCAAGGGAACTGAATAAATGAGTCTTGAGGGAGCATTACACCTTACCTGCACCTGAAAACATTTTGGCAGAAATACCTAAGGCTAAATTTTATTCTGTATTAGATGCGAAATCTGCATTTTGGCAAGTGCCGCTAAGTGAAAATACATCTAAATATTTAGTGATGAGTACACCATTTGGGCGTTATCGATTCTTGAGGCTACCATTTGGAATTTCCAGTGCACCTGAAATTTTTCAAAAAATTATGCACAAGATTTTTTGTGATATCCCTAATGTGGTCTGCTATATAGATGATCTTCTAATATGAGGTAATTCAATTGAAGATCATAACTCTACTCTAAAAAAGGTTTTGGATTTAGCCAGAGAAAGTAGACTGAAGCTTACATTAAATAAACTTCAAATGGCCACAGGGGTAGTTAAATTTTTAGGTCATACCATCTTACAGGAAGGAATTTTACCTGATCAAGATAAAGTTAGAGCCATTCAAAATATGCAAATACCTAAAAATAAGCAAGAATTGCAAAGGATACTTGGGACCGTAACTTATCTAGCCAAATTCATACCGGACTTATCATCAAATACTTCTAATATGAGAAACCTGCTTAAAAAGGATATAATCTGGAATTGGAATATTGCAGCAGATCAAGAGCTGAATTTTATCAAAACTCTCCTAACTAGTCCACTAGTATTGAGACACTTTGATCCTAATGAACCACTAGAACTTTTTGCTGATGCAAGCAAAGATGGGTTGGGTGCTATACTAATGCAAAAAGAAAAAGCTTTATCTTATGCATCTGCATCTCTCACTTCTCCGCAAAAACATTACTCCCAAATTGAAAAAGAATTATTGGCTCTATATTTTGGATGTAAAAGGTTCCATTATTTCCTTTATGGTAGAAAATTTACTGCATATACAGATCATAAACCCTTGGTTTCTTTATTGAAGAAAAACTTTGATCAAATGTCACCTAGACTCCAAAGGTTGTCATTGTATTTATTAAATTATCAATTTGAATTGAAGTTCATCCCAGGAAAGAGTATGATACCTGCTGATACCCTTTCCAGACATTTCTTGCCCCAGGAACAAATGGAAGATAAAGAATTAGACTTATGTACTCAAACGTTTGTTTTAAATGTTGAGATCAAAGACCAGAGATTAACGAGACTACAGGAGGATACTTTAAATGATAAAGAATGCTGTTTGCTAAAGCAATATATTTTAACAGGTTGGCCCTTACACAAAAAGAACTTTCCTTCCAACCTCAAACCTTATTGGGAATTCAAAGAAGAACTTCATGAATGGCAAAACTTGATTTGCAGAGGTAATAAACTTCTAATACCAAAAACCCAAAGAAGCGATATTTTAAAGATACTCCATGCTTCACATCAAGGTATAAACAATACAATTGCATTAGCCAAAAGATCCATTTACTGGCCTGGAATGAATAAAGAAATTGAAGAATTAATCAATAACTGTTCAATTTGTCAACAAACATCAAGAGCAAATCTTAAAGAACCTATGCTTCCACACCAAGCACCTGATTATCCATGCCAAAAGGTAGGGATCGATATTTTTCAAATAGAAAGCTTAAAATATCTCTTAATAGTGGACTACTTCAGCAAATACCCAGAAATATATCAACTCCAAGATATGACAACAGACACCATAATAAGGAGATTAAAGAGAACTTTCTCGAACTTTGGAATTCCTGAAACTTTGGTGAGTGATAATGGGCCTCCATTCTTTTCAAAGGAGTTCCAGAACTTTACTAGAACTTGGAATATAGTCCATGTAACATCTAGTCCTTACCATGCACAGAGTAACGGGATGGTAGAACGAACAGTTCAAACTTTAAAGAAATTGATAAAGAGATGTGGGGAAGAAAGTACAGACCCCTACTTAGCTCTTCTCAACTTACGAAACACACCACACAATAATTTGCCATCACCTGCACAAATTCTGATGTCAAGGAATTTAAGGTCTATAATACCTTCGAAGACATCCCAGTTCGTGCCCTCTATGATTAACAATGAGGCGATCCAGAAGCAGCTAGTAGATAATCAAGTTAAAATGAAAAACTATTACGATAGACACACTAGACCGGCAGACCCATTATCTATCAAGGATAGAGTTTGGTTTCAAAAAGATAAAAGATGGATCCCAGGCCAGATAACAAACCAAGCCCATGAACCCCGATCCTTCTACGTGAAAGATCAAGAAGGCAATGAATATAGAAGAAATAGTATTCACATCCGCGAGGATAAACGGAATGAAACAACCCACACAGATTGGGAGAAACCACTAGAACTGAGCCAGGAACAAGCTAATTTGCAAGACCTGGAAGAATCCACATCACAGCATTCTACACAGCCTACATCTTCTGGACAACTCTCTTCTCCTGGATCCCCAAAGAACGTGACTACCACAGGACCCCCAGAGAACTGGACCAATGGTTCCCCAAAGAACCTGATCACCACTAGATCTGGTAGGGTGGTTCGACCCCCACGCAGATTGAACCTTTGATGGTTAAAGAAGGGACATGTAATATATTTTAATCTTTAGTTTGGCAACGCCAACTATTTATCATCATCACTTAATAGCGAGCAGAATTTGCATGTAACTTGAGAAATAAACAATAAGTTTTGTTTACTGCGTCTTATTCAATTTCCATAGAGTATAAAGAATATAATTGTGTAAACAAACAACATAACATCATCGAGGCAATATTTGGCGAGTTTTCCTTCCTCAGAATCTCTTTCTGATCATTCCTTGGAGTATCATTTATGACTGCCAAGTGATTTCCTTCTAGCACCTGTATCTCTCTGATGCACATTCATTGGGGATAGATTGGTCACATGGACCGACGTTGGTTATTCAAATTCTTCCTTTTTCATTGTGGATGGTGAAGATCGAAGCAGGATTCATCAGATCACTTTCTAGAAAGAGAACCCTTGAAGGCTCCATTATAGTTTCATTCAGACCATAACTAGTCTCGCTGATAACATATATCTACTTAGTCAATCCAACCAAAAATATAAATCTAGCGTCAGCAGCCAGTTTTGAATATGCTTGAAGAGCCCTCTGGTAATTTTACTTTTTCCAGCAAAATCTTGGCACCACCATAATCAAAAATCAGAGCCATTGATGTTTCTAAAAAGTCCCAACCAAGAAGGATGTTGTTGCCTAAACTTGGTAAAACCACAAATTCAAATGGCTGTACCAATCCGTTTATTTCTAAATTCCAAGTACATCAGCCCTTAGAAACAATACTTTTTCTTTCAGCAACTCTAAGTATCATGCTGGCATCATTGAACATGAGTCTTTTGAGTTGCTGTCTAAAGTGGTTTGAAATAACCAGAAATGTTGTTGTTGTTGCTTATTCCTCAAGTCGTTTAAACAATCTCCATTAGGTCCCATTGTCTCAGCTTTTCTATTATAGTCCTGGGGTTTTCCCAGAGGTCTTTTTTTGAGGATTTGATACAATTCAGTAGATGTTCAGGACTGGAGAAGAAAATGAAGTACCACTGTCAACAAGGGTGGAACATTTTTTATCATCAATAGTGACTTCAAAAATAGTTTGTTAAAATTTAGTGGCTGTGGGAGGTGGAAGGTAAAGATCTCTTTAGTGACCTTACCTCAAGTGAAGGGTGCTTTCTCTAGTTTCCCCCCCTCTGACGACAAGGTGATTGACTGTAACGTTGACTTTGCAATACCGAGGGGTGGCATTCAGCTAAGGACCAGCCACAACCTGAATATGGTGATGGATTTCGATACCTTGGATGGCCTGAGATTTCAATTGCCACTATAAATCATTCGTGAGCCATTTTAAACAGGGTGGTATCTCTCTGGTTGCTGTTGATCCACCATTCTTCGTCGCTCTCAACAGTATATGGCTATTTGACCTGGGTGTTCACATTAGAAACAAAAGGGAATCGATCTTTCACTTATCAGTCTTTCTTCAGGCAGGAGTCAACCTTGTATGATTTTGTTGGTGTTTTGAGGGTGGATTCATTGGTCCTTAAGATTGTCTGGGTTATTCTCTGTAGGATA
This sequence comes from Cordylochernes scorpioides, assembly GCA_030710605.1. NCBI lineage: Eukaryota > Metazoa > Arthropoda > Arachnida > Pseudoscorpiones > Chernetidae > Cordylochernes > Cordylochernes scorpioides. Next base: position 16,362,664 of record CP092886.1, read on the forward strand.
GAATCTGTTTTGTAATTGGAGTCAAATTTTGTCCCAACTCTTCACAGATAATTTTATCTAGAAATTTCACCTCTGGCATTATAATTTTAGGGTGTAGGATACTTTTCACTTCTCTCAAGATTCATCCAATAAGATCTAGAGATAAGGGGTTTGGTTCCTCTATTCTTGCAACATTAGGGAATTGCTCAAACTGTAATTTCCCTGATGCACATTGTTTGTAAGCCTCTATTTTTCTACACCTCTTGGCAAAGGCTTTGACCATATTAATTTCCTTCTCCAAGATAACTTGGCAAATGTCTTCTTCTACCACACCTTTCATTATATATGCACAACCTTCTCTTCTTTACACATATTGAGATTCCCTTGTTTACACAACCTCAGAATGTCCTAGATATAAGACAAGATTCTGTACTCTTCTGAGCTCAAATCGGTAATAGTTCTGTAATTTTGACATCATATTTGGCACATTTGAGAAGGGCTTTTTAGTGTTGAATGTTTGGTTGAACATTTTTTAAAACTTATCCCATAAGTTGATTTGTTCCTCATTGTTGTAATGCTGGCTGTACCTTCTAAAAAGAAGGGAAGTTTGTTAGATTCGTGATATCCCAACAAGTAACTTTCACAATATATATAATATGTTCGCAATTCTTTATCCATTTACTACAATCTTCCATTCTATTTTCAACGAAAATAGTTGGGTTCCTTGTCAAATGGCTATAATATGTAAGCAGGAACATAATTGGTTATCTCCAAAAACTCAAAAACCTCAAAAATTCACCTTCAATGGATACCCTCACACGTTGGCATTGAAGGCAATGAAGCTGCTGATGTGCTAGCGAAAAAAGGCACAAAAGAACCCTTGCCACAGAAAAATAAACTTACTTTTAAAGAAATAGAAACAATAGCCAAAACAAAAATAAACAAGAACTGGAGGATCCCACCTAAGCACAGTTGGTACAGTGGAGTGAACCCAGGAGAAGCTCTGAAGATCAGAAATAGACAGCATCAAACAACACTAACAAGATTTAGAACAGGCCATCTCAAGCCATTGAAGATAGAAAATAATAACAAAATTTATCCCACTTGCCCAAAATGTAGTTTGGTACCTGCAGCTCCAGAACACATTTTGGCTTGCATTAGATGCACTAAACAGGACCTTTGGGAGAGGCCGCTGCTCATCATAAAACAGCTCGAGGAGCATGAACTCATGGAATTCGTGTAATCTTTACACAAGGGGATAAGAAACAACAACAACATGGCTATAATATTTAACACTGACAATAATTCTAGTTGAAATCAACATTTCTTTGATCAAATTATACTTTTACCAAAGACCAAAAAGTGGCTCCAGGCCTTGTAATCGATGGCTTCTAATCGAGGTATCCGTGAGGATATCAGTACCTGGCTTTTCCACCACTTGTCGCATTAGAAAAATAGTTCCCAGAAGAAGAGTAGAAATTGAGATTTATTCTCCACTACTAACAAAAAGTCTACATTAAAATCGAAGATATACAAATTTTTGTAATAATTCCAATCTAATCTAAATAATGCAAAGAAACCTAACAACAACATCTGAAACTTAAATTATTTAGACTAGCATAATAATGAATAAACTATGCTACAATATTTATATAATAATAAAAACTTTTAGAGCTATCCATGCCTTAATAATTTCAATTACTAGGGCATTTATATAATTTTTTATTCATAAAATTATTTTATCCCTATGAGCTAATTGAAAATAAACTTATTAATTGATGGTTCTGGTAATAAGGACAAATTTTGTATAGCTAGTGATTCTCAATAAATGATAATGAGGGTGGAACTATACTTAGAGCACACATACAATAATTTGCTCAGTCTTCAGATCAAAACTTTTAGCTATCTATGAAGCCACAAAATCCATCAGAAATACAAATTATCAAAATAATATCCTTACTGATAGTAGAAGTGCCATACAACATAATTGATAGGAACATAAAAAAAACTTTCACAACCACAAAAATTAATCTTCAATGAATATCCTCATACATCAGCATTGAAGGTAATGAAGTTGCTGATTCCCTAGCAATAAAAGGCACAAGAGAACACCTGCCACGGAACATACCTTTAAAGAAATAGAGACAGTATCCAATTTTCAAAAATAAACAAGAGCTAGAAGATCCCACTTAAGCATAGCTGGTACAATGGAGTGGACCCAAGGGAAGTTCTGAACCTCAGAAATAGCACCAAGCAACACTAACAAGATTTATAACAGGCCATCTTAATGCAAATTAAAAATAGAAAATAATGACAAAATCTATCCCACTTTCCCAAACTGTTTATTTCACCTGCAGCTCCAGAACACATTTTGGCTTGCATTGTATGCACTAAACAGAACCTTTGGAAGAGGCTGCTGCTTATCATCAAATAGCTCGAGGAGCATGGACTCATGGAATTTGTGTAATCTTTGCAAAATGGGATAAGAAACAATCACAACAAAAACCTAACAATAGTGTCCAATGGAGCTACCATCTTTCACTAATAAGGAATCCCACAAACACTTAAGCTAACTATCAACTCTATATTTAGGGAAGTCAATTTTAAATAGCACCTTGAAAAGTATTGAGAGCAATCATCTTCCACTGTTAATAGAAATCTTCACCTCCATTTCACTAATAAAGTACATCAAAGACTTATGGATTAATGAGAAAGTCTCTTGGAGTTCTTTTAGGGAATCAGCATCAGAAAATCTCCTTAGCAAATGCCCAACAAATTCCTCATTTGAAGATGAAAGAATTGGATATATGCAGTCCTAAAGACTTCAAGACAAAATACCCCCAGAGGAACCATAAAGCTGTAAGCACCTAGGATACAGAGAATTCACAAACCTTTCAAAAATGAAATATATTTACCTAGATCTTGTTTAAAATAGGAATAACCTTCTGATCAAATATTATAACTTGATGCAAAAATCAAATTAAATCTATTCAAACAGAATAGATTGAATTCTGCTCACAATAAGCCCCTAAAAACTAGTGACACAAACTAAGGGGACTGCTACATATCCTCGATCATTATTTAGATTTGAAAGATAAGAAAACAGGTTGAAAATAAGATTCTATCATCGCCTTATAAAAACCAATTCCAGCCAGAATGGATTCAGCAAACCCTTTCAAGGAAATGAACTTGACACAATGAAATAAATCACTGACTCTAAAAAAATATTTTGGTCTCAACAACACCTGTCGACCAATTATAAGTCTCATACAAAACAAGAACATTTTAAAACATCTTCAATAGTAGTCAGAACTGCTCCACCCTGCTCCTATCTCTCATTCTTCTACCCACTGTACAAAATGCTGATCCTGAAAAAATATATATTTTTTAATCACAATAATGTGTTTGGCCCTAATCACATGCAAAAAGAATTGAAAATAACACACAGAAGACTATCTTTTACTCTGTTCAGCAAATATAAAATGATTTTAACCATAAACTAACAGACTCAGCCAAAGCATCCTTCAAAAATCTCTCCCAAAATTTTGACAGAATCTGGAAAGAAAAACTGATTCTCAGACTTGAGAAACTTGAGATAGAAGGAAGCATGTTAGGTTCAACTGAAACTTTCTGTCAAAAGGCTCATAGAGGTCAATTTCACAAATTGCTTACATTTTCCTAGTAATACCCCAAGGGTCAATTATTAACCCATTTTCTTCAACTTCTACCTAAATGAATTAGCAACCTTTATCCAAAACCAAAAGATAAAATTTACCTCTATGCAAATAGCATATAATCATTATGGTCTCTACAAACAACATACCTCGTGCAGGCTACTATTAACAATGCTATGGAAAAAATCTGCAAATATTACACAAGCTGAAGCTATCAACATAAGCAAGTGTGATTTAGTCATTTCACTATCAGCTTTTGTCAATGTATTCTTTACATTATTCTCAATGGCATAGAACTCACATATCTAGATTCTCCAAAATACCTTGGTATCACACTAGACTGGGCCCTCCTTTTTAAAAAGATATCAACACCATGATAACAAATAAAAAGCCAAAAAAATCGAGATTAGACTATGATGCAAATTTCAATATCTTCATCTACATTTTCCATTCATAAGATATATTCTGAAATATTCTGTCAAACCTGGATCAATGAAAATAAAAGCAATTTATCCAAATTAGGCAATAAAGCCAGCATGGCCAAAATCATTAGTAGACTTTGGGGATCAAGTCCAAATCACATCTAAGAAGAAAAATGTAAAAACTATAGCAGCTTTCTTTGACCTCTCTCAAGCCTTTGACATAGTCTGGAAAGAAAAAACTATTTCTCAAACTTGGGATAGAGGGAAGCATGGTGGGTTAAATTATAATTTTCTATCCTAATGCACCAAACAGGTCAACTTCAACTGTTTGCTTATACCAAGGCTATCCCAAAGGGTCTATTCTAATCCATTATTTTCAGTATCAACCTAAATGATTTACACATCATCTACAAAGTGCTAAAATTGCCTTTATGCCGATGAGATAATCATCTGGGTCTCAAAAAACAACCTCTCCCATTCAGTGAACTCCCTGAACCAAGCTATAGAAAAATAATGTAACAAACTGTCTATTAACATAAAAAAATCTAAAATTGGTCTCGGCCATTAACCTCCACCTTCACCACTGGGTTTCAATTATTTTTCTGAACAATTCAACAATCAAATGTTTAGATTCCCCAATATATCCTTACACTACACTTGACCCTGCTCTAACTTTTAAAAAATGATTGACACAATGAAACACACATAGCTAAAAATGACTGAATTTAAAAAAAAAATAATACTAGGCTTAAACTGGGGTGCAAATGCTAATAAGTTACATTCAAACTATCTCACACACGTAAGACCTATTTTCAAATATTCTGTCAAAGTCTGGAACCATGCAAGTGAAGAAAACCTATTCAAAATTGATAGAATTCAAGCTAGAGCAATCAAAATCATCAGCTGATTTTGTGGATCCTGTTGCCCAAATCACATTGCAGAACTAGTCCCCTTCATCTCAGAAGCAAAATCTTTTTCTCAAAATTCTCCCATATCCAAAAAGATTAATTCTCCTAAAGAACATTTCACAGGAAATGTTATTTAAAGTTGTAACCCAAATAAAAAAAATAATACTACATGGCTTACAATTCTCATCTTTTAGGAATCCCAATTCCCTTGTTTCTTATCTCCAAATCCCCACAAACAAAACTTTGCCAAAATTAATCAAATCTCTTGACCTCCAGATCATTAAAAAAATAGCTCCCTCTTTGACAATATCAAATCACTTAATAAAATAATCATATACTCTAACTCAAGAGCAGCCATTTACATCTTTCAAACCTGTTTCTCCAGCCAAGAGCCTCATCTCAAGATCATCGCCAATAAACAGACTACCATCCAACAACTCTGTCATACTAGAATGGCTTCCAGCTATTGTTATAATTCCTGGAAATGAGCTGGCAGACTCTGTGGCAGAATCCAGAGCTCTTGGCTACCTGGAAGCCAGATAATTTACCATTCTATTAGACAAAAGAGACCTCCTCCATACCATCATGGCTCAATGCTAACAAAAATGGATATCTGCTGCAGCACATAACTGGTACAGAACAGAAAGGGCAAGTATCAATTCTGTCCTCCCCAAAGAAGAGTAGTCCTTGATTTTTAGTCCTAAGTCTGGTCATCTAAGGAGAATTACCTTCCAAATGCATGCAAGGTTTTCCAACTATGTACCAAATGTAACACTCAACCCCCCTACAACCTCAAACCACATAATTGACTGTATTAGCTCATCCATTGATGAGCTCTACTCATCCCCAGAAGACAATATCAATAAGCTCAAGGAATCCACAGAATTAACACTTTAATATGATTGAGTGGAGATAAGAAAGAATAATTGTACAATTTTATGTTGTTATAACGATATTGTTTAAATAAACATGGTTATAACCATGGTAGAAAAACAATTGTGACTTGAAACTTGGCATTTTAAAATTATGTTTTAAAAACTTCGGTTTTTAGAATTATTTTAAAAACCTGTTTTTAGAATTGTTTAAACCAAATTGGGGTCATATAAAAGAGACTTTGTACTCTCTCTAAGCTAAGTTCCATATTCTCTGCTTGATATATAATCAATATAAATGTCCAAATGCCCCTTTATCATTATTAATTTATAATATCAGAGTTTAAAATAATAAAATTTATAGAATTTTCCATATTCAAGTTTTAAATCTATGCAAGAGATCAATAGAATAAGTAGGTATTAAAGGTAAACATTGTTAAAGAAGGTGAGATTAAAGAAAATTTACGATTTTTTAATGAAATCTATTTTCAAAATTCTACAAATTATTTTGTTGGAAAAGTTAATAAAGACATTTCCAACTATTGCACATAAGGTTTTTAATTTATTGAACTAAAAATGACATGCTTTCAGGCTATACCAATCAACAAGTCAGAGCTCTGACATGCTATACTACAGCCATGACCTTATTAAGGGCAAAACCTTGAAGGCTTGCTTTTTTTAAACTCAATAAATAATAAAATGTTTTGATGTGTTTTCAAGGTGTCTTTTCTACCCATGTTGACAAATTTTTGTAAAACATTATTACAAAAAGTGAATAAATGTCTTACTTATCTGGGGTTGATTCGGGGAGAGAGTTTCCACTGTGATCAGGTGAAGCTGAAGGCTCAGGAGTTCCAAGAGATGAATGCGAAGATGTATTTATATCTTCACACACAACAGTACAGAATTTTATATTTAGTTTATTTGGATTATTTTTAAATTTTTAATATATGGAGAAATATATACTGTATATTAGGATATTGTTTTTACTTTTAATGCTTTCTCAAAATAAATTTGAAATTAGTTTCCTTTTAATTGATTTTTGCAGAGATGTGAGAAAAAGATAAGGTAGTTTTTAAGTTCATGTTTGAATGATTATAGATGGTGTTCAATGAGTACTTACACAGGTTTTGAATTAAAGTGTAATTTAAAAAAAATTCAAATTATTCTTCAACATAGTCCACTTTTAGTACAATCCACATTTCTCAACAACACCATTTTTATCTCCTTCAAAAAATATTGTTGAGATCTCCAAATTACATCTCTGTTTCAGTGATGAATTTATTTGAGCGAAATTCCCTTCTCACTTATTATTTCTTCATATTTGGGAACAAGTAGAAAGTACAGCCTTCTCAACTTCTTCATTGGATGCAAAACGCTTTCCAGAAAAAAATTCTTTAGGTGTGGGAAGAGATGGAAGTCTGAGGGTGCCAAATCAGGAGAATAAAGCGGATTGGCAAAGCAAATCGTACCTCATATCCTGTAATTTTTTCATTGGCAACACACCTTTGTGAGCAGGTGCGTGTTCCTGGAGAAAGATTTTTTTTCTTCTTCAAGTTGAGTCTCTTCTCACTAATTTTGACATCTAGCTAGTCAAGAAGGTTAGATAAATATTCACCTATAATAGTTCTGCCTTTTTCAAAGTAATCAATTAACAGGATCCCTTTGGCATCCCAAAACACACTGGCCACATTCGTTTTCTTTAGCACTAAACCACCAGTTTGACTTATTTTTGGTTTCTGGTGTGTAGTGGTGGTCACATGTCTCATTCATGGTTACAAATCGCTGCACAAAATTGGTTGGATCCCTCTTGAATCGGTCCAAACATTGATGCAAATGTCATTTGCATATTTGCTTTTGATCCTTTTCATGCGAAATGTTCCGCCCTCTTTCTTACAATATTCCCATGGACTTAGTTATCTCACACACCTTTATTCACCTATAATCCAGCACAATATTGTGCACATTTCTATAGTTGCCAATGTGGTTGCAGTTTAGGCTGTCCTTCATGTGGGTCATCTTCGAGCGACATGAGACCAAGTTTAAATTCAGCTGCCCACTTTTTTAATGGTTGAAATTAAAGGAGCAGAGTTCCTGTAAAATTTTTCAACTTCGGATGAATTTCTTAGGAGTTGATATATCCAAAAAAATGATTTAATAACTGCACAATATTAAAGTTTATCCAGTTTAAAGAAACATGAACTAGATGTGTACCGCAAAGCCTGGTTTACACAAACTATACTTGAGTGAACTTTGAAACTAATGACATTAACGAACAGCGAGGAAACATAATATTTTGCCAATTGGAACGCTATCTCTGGTTCAGGCCAAGAATTTTCTCCTTACCCTTGTATGTTCCTTACTGAATAAAGTTAAATTTTACATCTCTTCCAGAAAATGGCACTATCATATATACTGATGGATCCCAATCCACAGAAGAAGTTTGAGAGATTCATCTTTGTTACATTGTAATTTTTGTTTTGTACAAATTATTTTGAAAGAATAAATACTGATGTGGCATGCTTAAATTTGTAAGGAAAAAATATATAGGTTGGAGAAATAATTAAAGAATTGTGAACCAAATTGAATATGATCACTTACCTAATATTCTTGGAACTTTGAAATATGAAAAAAGGTCATCATCATTTTTTAGATATTTTGAATCATATTTCATATCAGGATAATTAGACATCTTAATCAATTCTTCAGCCTGGAAAAACAAAATGAGTTAGATATTTAAAAATACATATAAAATTTGTCACATCTTGAACAAAGTTTGTCCAATACTTTTAAGACTAGAAATAGATCCCAGCCTACAGCATTATCAATGATGTAAACTTCAGATGCTTATTAAACTTAAATCCTTGTCTGAACTTTTCTGAAAATGTCTACTACTGAACTACTAGGCTAAGTTACCTTCATAAGAGAAATACATTGGATGACCCTAATTAGCTGATTTTAGTTCCTAGCCTGCAACCCCAAGACATATTATTGACTGTATTGACTCATCCATTGATGAGCTCAAGCTTTACAAGCTTAATACCTTAGTGTGATTGAGTGGAGATAAGAAAGAAGAGCTGATTTTAGGCAAAAGTGGTGAATTTTTAAGGTTGAAGCTTAATAAATAAAATATTCATGTTAAAAAGCTACGAATCATTAAAGCTTCTATAGTTGTGTGTGAATCAACATTTGCTTTTAATTCAACCTAAAAATAGTAAGTATATATAAACTGATGCAAATACCCAAGATTTGGTACATAAAGTTACTACTTGTCTTGCCCTAACGAATTTGACATTTCTCCGGTTCAAAATCACTTTATTAGGTACCGCTCAACAAGAGCAACCTAGTTTATGATAATTGAAACAGTGAATAATATGTGAAGGTTAATTGACATTTCTGAAAAGGCTTTTGTTATGATAATATTTTTCCTATTTAGATATGGAATTTATTGTATGCTCAGCAGTCTATGTTATAAAGAATATGTCCTTCAGTTTTCTAATAGGACTACTTATGAGTATATTGGATTCTCTCATAAATGTCAAAGTATACATTTTTAATTGTGAAAATACCTTCATTTTTTTTTTGTTACATTTACTACAATTAATGATCATTACTATTTTGATTATAGTTGATTTTTTTCCAAATCTTAGAATATATATACAATCAAACCTATCTTGGTTTTCTAAGTCATGATAATACGTAGGAACCATTTGTATTTCTATCAAATTTGTCTGAAAATCATATTCTCATTATCTATTTTTAAAACATTAAAGGCTAAAATATGAACCTTTCTTAGTACTGATATTTGTAGAAAAAATTTGAATGCTCATAATACATTTGACTGAACATGTCATTTAATAATTTATAAGAATATATATTCTATTAACACAATACTCAAGTAATGTTTTCACGCTTAGTAAAATATCTGAAAATGCATGAGAGAATGAATCTACACTAGTTTTTAATATTTAGAATGTTTGAAGGCATGACACTAGTTGGCCTATATTTCAAACTTGGACAACGATTTAAAGAAGTATGCATATTTGAACACAATTGTGATCTCCAAAAAATGTTTAAACATTTAAAATATATTAAAATTATATATCAGATTATATTATCTTTAAATAATGTCGGTATTAAATGTATTCGCCTGATTGAAAATGCGTTTTTTTTTTTTTTTTCAAATGAATTTTATGACATTTATATGCGATCCCATATATAATATTTTAAAATAATTTATGAGAATATATATATAAATATATAATATCCATTTATCATATATTACGCCCAAAACGGCTTTAAATACCTCTTTGGCTTCTTTTTCACGCTTTCTCTTTTCTTTTTCTTCTCGCATCATGGCAAGCTTTTGCCGTTTTCTTTCAAGTTCAGCACGTTTATCTGCCATATTAAGGTATATATATCAAAACTATTTGTTATATATATGTATATAAAACTCAAGTTTGCAAAACATATGAATGACTTTCTTCAGTTTGATTTTATTGCTTTTTAATATTATTGTTGTTATTAGTCAATATTTATAATAAATTGACTGGTAATGTTTTAAATGATCTGAAAATAAATACTATATTTAAAAAATAAATTGCATATAATTTTTTGTGGATAAAAGGAGATATCGATATTGTTTGGAATTCCATTTTCATAGAGTGGGATGACCTTGATATTGGATCAAGGGTGTTTCAAAGGCATAAAAAGTCTAGAGAGACCACAAGAATGAGAGCTTTAGGAATTTTCTTCCCGACTTATGAACATATAATTATGAAATTAAACTTTTCCCATACAACATATTTGAGAAAAGATACCGCTTTGATATATGCGACTTCTTGTCAATTAATATGGAGGTAGCTAAAAGAAACTGTAAAGAATTGGATGAGTATTGAGAAGTAGAATTCGGTATGGTTAGACTTGAAGCGATGACTAAACATTACTATAGAAATCGTGACATTAAAACTTAGGTAGGATACAAAATGTCAGGGTTACAACCAACAAAGTGCTTACTGGTCCTTAGATAGATGTGGAGTGCTCAGATTACATTAAACTGGATCAGAGATCATGGGTTACCCAAAGACCTGGGGACCACCCACAGGAAGAAGAGTGCCCAAACCAGGGGCATCTCAACAGAATATATCATAGGAAAATGATCTACTCCCTCCTTTGTATCTCTCTATCTCTTGAGGTAACTCTATTCCTCCCCTGGAGCGTGCCTCAGAAAATGATGCCTTTTTACCAAGGGAAATGTACTGATAACAGAATAATAGGTTCAAATTAAAGGTTCAAGTAATGGAATAAGAGAATTTGTAACAGCACATTCCACTATGAATAAATAATTTCAGTAATTCATTTTTTTTCATCAGGATCAAAATGAATATCAATAAATAGATGGGCTTGCTATGAACTAAGTTTATCCTTATTCTATCAAGAATTTTTAAAATTGTATTAAAAAATTGTATTTTTAAAGCATTTTTAATAAATTTATATTTTCAGATTTTTTTTAAATATAGGTGGGATAATTATGGAATATTTTGGAGATTTCTCAGTGTAAATACATCATCAAAATGGTTCTAAGATTGTAATAGCTGTAAATACCTGTTGAGACTGATATTTATATACGAGTTTATGTGAGTGAAATCTCATTAAAAAGAGTTAATTTCCAACTGCTGTCGTCGTTGTGGTCATGCTATTCAACATCACAGCAGGTATTCTACTACCAAGTCTCTCTTGTTCTCCCACCAGAGGTAAGACCGAGAGAAGCTACTATAGGAAGGGAGTTACATGGACTTAGGAGAGTGGGATATCTGCAGGGTAGTGCTGCAGAGGTGAGCCAACCGCGGGAAGATGCAGCGTTGTCGCAAAGGACCGGGCGGAACACGCGACACACAATATATATATATTAAAAATAAAGAAGGCATCTCCTGACCACGAGCACATGTGCTTTTTAGATGGCAGAGCGCCTTTTTACCGAGGGAAATGTACTGATAACAGAATAATAGGTTCAAATTAAAGGTTCAAGTAATGGAATAAGAGAATTTGTAACAGCACATTCCACTATGAATAAATAATTTCAGTAAATTCATTTTTTTTTCATCAGGATCAAAATGAATATCAATAAATAGATGGGCTTGCTATGAACTAAGTTTATCCTTATTCTATCAAGAATTTATAAATATAAAGGTTTTATAATATTTTTAAGGAAAGTTATAGAAAATTTCGATGTTGATTTGAGAGTATAATGTGTATAATATGTATGAGTATAATAGTATAATATGTATGAGTATAATGTCATATAAATTATATTTATATATATATATATATAATTCTACTTATATATATAAGTAGAATTAAATATAATTTATATGACACTATACTCTCAAATATAATATAAATATATAATACACTAAAGAGAGAGTTTAGTTGTAAAGTTTTAAGCAATCTCCTCTAAAAATACTGAACTATACATAGCGAACTATATACCAATATTTTCTTTATATTTTGCTCTGTGTGTCACACTTATTCTTATTCCCCAAATATCAGTAATTATATTTATTCCTTAATTTTTCAATTCTGCAATCGTGTGGATTTTTTGCCTTCAAATTTTACTTTATTTATTTATATCACCAAATTGCTTTGTTTTAATTTTTTTTACAAGTAAAAAGCTGCCAAAGCAAATTAATATTTTAATTTATCAGTCATTTTTCAGTAATATAATATGGTGAAATCCCACTGGGTGTTCACCACCTCTATTCATTGCAATGAAAGAACTGGTGAGATATTGAGGCGTTTCTGGGAGATTGAAGAGGTTCTATTAGAAAGGTTTTAGGGTTTTATATTATTTTATAAATTAATACATACGATTTTAGTAATTGAAAATAGTTTATTCATGCAAAACTATATCTTTTCATTGATTTACAAGTAATAATATATAAGAATAGTGAGGAGTGATAACTATGCAAATATTATAATGATGATATACCACAGAATATTTAAAATAATTATTCAGTGACAATATTATATAAAATATTAAAGTCTAAAATTGAATTCATATATTCAACACTCCTTCTTGAATTCATGTTTTAGAGTTTTAATTACTCTATCAAAACATCTGTAGCAGTGAAGATCTGTGTTTTTCAAAAGTTTCCTTTGGCAGAGGCTTGGTTAGGATATCAGCAACTTGGTCTTGGGTTGGGCAAAACTGAACAGCAACATTTTCTCTTATCTGATCTTTCAAAAAATGATATCGAACATCTATATGTTTTGTCTTTCTGTTCATTTGTCCTGTCTTCATTAAAGTCATTGCACTTTGGTTGTCAATATTTAGTTTAGCAAGTATGGTTTCATTTGTAAGTTCTTCAATAAGTGCTTTTATATAAATGAGTTCTTTCACACATTCAGCTGCAGCAATATATTCTGCCTCAGTAGTGGATAAGGCTACAATTGGTTGTTTTCTTGAACTCCAGCTTATTGGTCCTTTACCAAACAAAATTGTATATCTGGATGTACTTTTTCTTGTTTTCATGTCTCCAGCAAAGTCTGAGTCACAATATGCATTAAGTTCCATATCTTCATCTTGTTTACTATAGTGAAGTCCAAAAGTTTTGGTTTGTTTCAAATATCTCATAGTTCTTTTAACATTTTGTATATCCTGGTTTGTCGGTTCATGCATCGAACGACTTTCATAAAAATCAAGTCCTTTTGTTCATTTCCTCTAGCAACAAGTCTTGCTTTATAATGTCCACCATCCTTTATCTTGAATATCCATCTAGAACTGAGTATCTTCTTTCCTTTAACTTCTTCAGCATTTACAAAATCCCAAGTTTCATTTTTCTTCAATGAATCTTTTTCTTCCTGTATTGCTTTTACCCAGTTTTCTTTGTCTACTCCGGTTACAGCTTCATTGTATGTTAACAATCCTATTTCTTCAGAAACAGAATTCAACACTTCATAATCTTTTAGTCTTTCAGGTCTATTGATATTTTCTCTATTCCTTAACATATATTTTGAATTGGTCGAGTTCTGTGGTTTATCATGGGTATCCAATTCCATTTTAGTGTCTTGACTTTCCTCTATTTCAGAATCCAAATCTTCTCTGTATCTTGGCTGAATGACACTGGTCATTTCATTTGTTAGTTTTCCTGTAAACACCACATCTCTTGCAATTATAATTCTTCTTTTCTGCATGTCCCACAATCTGTATCCATTTCCACTGTATCCGATAAGTGAATATTTTTCACTTTTACTATCCAATTTTTTTAGGTTTCCCAATTTTTTGACATACACTTCACTCCCGAATAATTTTACATTAGAAAGATTAGGCTTTCTTCCAAACCACATCTGTGCTGGTGTTGTTTGTACTGTATTTGAAGGGCTTCTGTTGATTAAATAGGCAGCGACTCTTGTGGCCTCTCCCCACATTTCCTTATTTAATTTGGAATCCAGCAAAAGTGCTCTGGTTTTTTCAATCAGAGTTCGATTCAACCTTTCTGCTTTTCCATTCAATTGTGGAGTATATGGAACTGTAAAATCAAGTATTATTCCTTTCATTTTGCACCATTTTTTAACTTGCGTATTGGCATATTCACCGCCATTATCACACCTTAATTTTGACACTTTCGCATTTAAAAATCTTTCTACTTCATTTACATATTCTTTAATATATTCTTTTGCTTCATATTTATTGCTGAGCAAATACACATAACAGAAATGTGTATAATCATCCAAAAATGTCATTATATATTTCTTATTATCATGTGTTAAGGGTTCTATTGGGCCGCACAAATCAGTATGAACAATTTCCAAAGGTCGGGTAGCTCTAGATCTTTCATTTCCAAATGACTTCCTAGTTTGCTTTGCCATGATGCAAATTTCGCACACATCATTTTCCTGTTTTTCCAATTTGTTAAGCTCCATACCATCAACCAAACTTTCAAGTTTTCTTAGATTCTGCATCCCAATGTGTCCCAATATTCTGTGCCATTCTTGGGTTTTGTTTTCACTTGGTAAGGTAAGGTTTGAGTCATTTTGCTTTGAAAAATGTTGTTCAATATTTACAGCATAAAGTCCATTTTCAAGTTGATCTCCTTCTAGAACTTTTTTTCCATCTTTCAAAATTGTCACTTTATCACCTTTAAAATTTACTTCTCCTCCGTTGTTAACAATTGAGCTCACTGACAAAAGGTTTTTTGATAATTCAGGCACAAATATTACTTCATTTAGGTTACATTGTCTCCCCTTAAATTGTCCTGAAGTTTTTGCTCTCATACCTTCTTCTTTTTTTGCAACATTGATGTTCACATCACACTTTTTTTGATGATCAAGCAACTTTTCTTCATTAATCATGTGACAGGTGGATCCGCTATCAACAATGAAAGTGACTGATGATCTTTTATCATATTCTTCTCTTTGTTCAGCAATGAAAGCAATGGGAGGTTGCTTTTCTTTGTTCCTGAAATAGCAGTCTTTTTCTTTATGATTAAACTTTTTACATATTCAGCATTGTTCTTTGTTTACTTTAGCAGCAGGTTTACTGTTGTTCTTAAAGAAACAGTCCTTTTCTTCATGGTTAGTTTTTTTACAAAATTTGCAGAATTTTCTTTGGGTGCAATTTTTAGATATATGTCCTGGTTTATTACAAGTAAAACATACCTTTTGTTTTGTTGCATTCATAGCCACTCGGTCTTCTGGTTGGCTCTGTCTATTTCTTCTTATTTCTTCAGTGGTCAATCTTGATATTAGATTTTCAATAGTTTTTTCATCTTTTCCAGTTGACTCCCAAGCAGTACAAAAATAATTATATTCTTCTGGCAAAATTGTTAAAATCTTTGAAATAACAATATTGTCATCAAAGTTCTGTTTTAGATTATTGAGTTTAAAAACCAAATTTCTTAAATTACTTATGTTGGCTACAAGGTCTACATTTTTATCAAATTTATAAGTGTGAAATTCTTGTAGCAGCTTACATTTTAATTGTTCATCATCTCTTTCAAATATTCTGCATATGGTGTCATACATTGATTTGGCATTTTTACAATGTATTATGTGTGTTAATATCGTTTTATCGATGCTCGAAATAATATATTTTTGGGCTTTAGCATCTTTTATTATCCATACGTTTTTTTCTTTTTCATCCTTTTGATCTTTAAAACACAATTTACCATTTATTATTTCAATTAAATTATTAGCTTTAAAAATAATGTTAATTTGAAATTTCCAAATATCAAAATTTTCAGAGTCTTTTAATTTATCTATAATCGAAATATCTTCCATAACAGCAGCCATTTTTATTTTTACGATTTTAGATTTTAAGTTTTAACCACGCTTTATGCTGCCACTGTTAGAAAGGTTTTAGGGTTTTATATTATTTTATAAATTAATACATACGATTTTAGTAATTGAAAATAGTTTATTTATGCAAAACTATATCTTTTCATTGATTTACAAGTAATAATATATAAGAATAGTGAGGAGTGATAACTATGCAAATATTATAATGATGATATACCACAGAATATTTAAAATAATTATTCAGTGACAATATTATATAAAATATTAAAGTCTAAAATTGAATTCATATATTCAACACTATTAAGAAACGAATTGTCAAAGGAGGAAAATTTCTGCGCGTCTCTCTATCAAAAGGAAATTCGACGCATGGGTAGATGGACGCTATGTGTGGTGCCCCTTCCATTTCATCCTGAAGACAATTGAGAGTTAAAATAATTTTATTGACATCTTGTCAATACATTCAAAGTGCACAGTCTGCACTATTTAAAAATATAGTATGCATTATATATATATATTGTTGCACCAGGTTGCGGCTTGGCAGACTCTTCAGCCTTGATTCTCTCCTGTGCTGGGTCTTGCATCTTACCAGAGCGTGTTTCAACCATCCTACAAATTTATAAAAGGGAATAATGAGATAAGTCTACTTTATGTAGCCACCAGAATCATTTATTTATTTTCTCACATCAAAGAGAGCAGTGAAGTCACAGTGTACCTAAATACAAATGATGATAATCTAAAAATAATCTGTTTTAAATAAATATCATAGAATATAAAAATAAATAAATATATAATTTAAATTTCAAATATATTAAAAATAATATAATAAATACGCCATTAATCATGATGTAACACTTCCCCCTCTCCAGAGGTCGTCACGTCCTCGTGAGTTACCTCATCAATTCTCTCAAAATAGGGTTTGAGTCTTGAGACATGGACAATCAATGGGTCTTGGCCAGGATTATCTTTCGGCTCAATTAAGTAATTTACGTTAGACAGCTTCTTTAATATTCGATATGGGCCAAAATATTTTCTCAATAGTTTTTCGCATTTTCCGATTTTCCTGACTGGTGTCCAAACTGCCACTAAATGTCCTGGTTCAAAGATTTTCTCATTGTGTTTTTTGTCATAGTTTCTTTTCATTCTTTCCTGAGTCTTCTCTGTGTTGCTAATGACTACCTGTCTCGTCCTTGCTATTTTATCTAAGTAGTTTTCTATATATTCGTCGTAATCGTCCATGTTACTGTCCGTTGGGATATTCTCGTCGTCTAAGAGGGACATGGGTTCCCTTCCAAACAACAGGAAAAATGGAGAGTAGCCTGTGGTTTCTTGAATCGTGGTATTATACGCGTGGGTGATAAAAGGGAGGATTTCATCCCAGTTCTTTTGGTCTGTGTTCACATACATGCTGATCATATTGATTAAAGTTCTATTTAGCCGTTCCGTTAGTCCGTTAGTCTGGGGGTGGTAGCTCGTTGTGAAGCAGTGTTTCACTTTGCACATTTTCATTACCTCCTTCATCAAATTGCTAGTGAATTGTGAACCTCTATCGCTAATAAGAAATCTTGGGGCCCCGTGACGTAAAATAATATGTTCGATTAAAAATGTAGAGACTTCTTTCACGGTTGCTTCTGATACTGCCTTTGTTTCAGCATACTTGGTATAATAATCAGTCAACACAATTATCCACTTCCTTCTTCTTTTCGTTGATGGCAAGGGGCCAACAAAGTCAATTCCGATTCTTTCAAAAGGGTAGTTAGCTGGGGGAATAGGTTGTAGAAGTCCAGAAGGCAAGTGATTTGAACCTTTCCGACTTTGGCAAAGATGGCACGTCTTTACAAATTCTGAAACATCTTTCAACATGGAAGGCCAATAGTATTTATTCTTCAATCGGTAAGTGGTTCTGGCGACGCCCAGATGGCCATTCAGCATATGGTTGTGGTATTCACTCATGACTTCCTTCCTTCTCTTCTTTGGCACTACCAGCAACCATGCCCTGACCTTCAGGATTTGGATTTTTCTTGTAGAGACACCCATTTTCTTCTTTGAAGTTCTGTGTAATTGAACGCTTGTTTCCACTAAGGTTCTCCTTAATATTCTCAATAAAATCATCCTTTTCGTCTATTATTTGATTCAGAAATAGTCTTTCATAATCTTCGTCCCATTCGTTTTCAGGTAAGGGTCCTCTAGATAGACCATCAGCGTCCAGATGTTTTTTACCCGATTTATGTATGATTTCGAAATTATATTCCTGAATCTTCAGTGCCCATCGTGCTAATCGGCCGGTCGGATCTTTCAGATTCTTAAGCCAGCATAGTGCGTGATGATCAGTTACGATTTTGAAGTGCCTTCCATATAGGTAGGGTCGTAACTTGGACATTGACCACACAACAGCTAGACATTCTTTTTCGGTAGTCGAATAATTTTGCTCAGGTTTGCTCAGTGTTCGACTTAAATATGAGATAACTTTTTCTTTATCGCCGAACTTTTGGACTAATGTTGCACCCAGGCCGATGTTAGATGCGTCAGTATGAATGTAAGTAATTGCATTCGGGTCAAAGTGCCCTAAGATTGGAGGATTTATCAATGCTACTTTAAGGGTTTGAAATGCTTTTTCTAGATTTTATGTACAGGTAAAAGGTACATTCTTTTTTATAAGACTGGTTAATGGATCGGCAATTTTTGAAAAACCTTTGATAAATTTTCTATAATATGAGCACATTCCTAAAAATGATTGAACTTCTTTTATCTTTTTGGGCCGAGGAAAATCTCTAATAGCCTTGATATTATGCTCCGCTGGTTTTATACCATGTTGATTAGTTATATGGCCAAGAATCTCCAGTTCTTCGAAAGCAAATTGGCATTTTTTGTTGTTCAATTTTAAATTAGCCTCGCGAAAACATTTTAAAACAGCTTCTATTCTTTTGAGATGTGTTGAAAAATCCGAGCTATAAATGATTACGTCATCTAGATAACATAAGCAAATTTGCCATCTAAGATTACCAAGCATATTTTCCATGTTCCTCTCAAATGTAGCAGGGGCATTGCATAGACCAAAGGGCATTACGTTGAACTCATATAGGCCATGTGCTGTAGTAAAGGCTGTCTTTTCTTTATCTTTCTCCTCAACCTCTACTTGCCAATATCCTGATTTAAGGTCAATTGCTGAAAAGTATTTGGATCCTTGAAGTGTATCCAATACTTCATCAATTCTGGGAATTGGGTAACATCCTTCACTGTTACATCATTCAATTTTCTGTAGTCAACGCAAAATCTGTACTTACCATCTCGCTTCTTGACCAAGATTACAGGGAAGGACCATGGACTCGAGGATGGTCTAATTATGCCGTCTCTGAGCATTTCATCAATTTGTTCTTTTATGATTTCTCGCTCTTTCGCGCTCACCCTATACGGCTTGTGTTTGATCGGTTTCGCGCCTTCTGTATCGATCCGATGTTTCGCTAAGTTGGATCTTCCTAATCCCGACGAAAACAAATCCTCGTACCTTTCCAAAACTTGCTTCAATTGCTCCTTTTCCGTATATGCTAAATTTTCGTTTATCTGAAATTGGGGTTCTTCATGCTCTTTTTGTTCACTTTCTTCCATAAGATTCACTTCGGCTGGCTGGCTTCCAAAGCACAATGTTTGGTTTTTTAATATTTTTAATGGTCGAGGGTAAGGGTTTGTTATCCAGATATATGTTTCCTTATTCACAACATTTATTAAGCTTCTCGCTAGTCGAAGTCCATTTGTTTGAAACATTTTATGGTTCTCCTCGATGATGTATTCGCCATCCTCTGCTTCTACAAATGCATTAATCAATTTAATAGAAAGTTCTGGTATAATGGCATCCTTTGCACTTTTTATTTTCTTCTGTTGATATTTGATTACGTCACGATTTTCTGTCAAGTCATATTTGATTATTTCACGCTGACAATCAATTTTTGCGTTCATTTTCTTAAGAAAATCACGTCCAAGTATAAATATTCGCAAATGTGTTCTCATTATCACAAATTGATGTGTAATTGTTTTGTCATCAAATTTTATATTTAAAATAATATTTCCTACGATATCTAATTCTTTGCCATCGGGTCCGGAGCACATTTTATCAGGATTTATTATTTCAAGACCTGTGTTAAGAGCTGTACTAAGGTCGACCACTGAAAGATCGGCGCCTGTATCAATCAAAGCTTCGCAGATACCGATTCTATCCACGTTAATGTTCATTTTATATTTGGGGTCTAACTTTTTAATTCCATTTATGGTCGACTTGCTTTGATTGACGGACTCAGGCGCGATGTTTAGTTTAAATCTTCTAATGCAGCATATCTATTCCTTGTAGGGATACTCGAGTACGGGCTATTACTTACGTCAGAGTAGAGCAGAGGTCTCGACTTCTGAGTTCCATTATCCATTCGGATTTCTTCTTCGACCTTGTCTTGTGTAACTATGGGGTCCTCTTCCACAATTCTTACAAACCTGACTCTGCAATACCGCGCTACGTGTCCTGGCTTGTTACACTTGAAACATATTGGTCTCCCGTCTTCTGTCCTATTCCTATTTGAATTTGGATTCTTATTGTATGTTTTACTTGGGTAGACCGGTTTTGGCTCAGGATTGGGAGTGTAAGATCGTCTAGGGGCAGATACCTGGGGCAGAGGCTTGTTCTGGTAATACCTCGGAGTGGGGGCCTGGGGCTTGGAGGTGTTCTGGTAGTACCTCGGAGCGGGGGCCTGGGGCTTGGAGGTGTTCTGATATGGTCTTCTGAACGACGTAGCATTCTTCCATTGCTCTTGATGATGGGGACGAGGAGAGCGTGGTCCATTATAAAGAGCTTTTGATTTTTCTGCACGTTCTTGGTAATTTTTTTCGAACAAATCCAGCTTTTTACAAATTTCTAGAAGTTCATTGGTATTTTTAGGAGGGTTTAGGTGAAGGGCAAAAGAGTATTCTTTCTTTAACCCTCCAATAACCCAGTTTATTTTAGTCTCTTCTTCCATTTGGGGGTCGACCTTGTTGCACAGTACAAGGATATCCTCTGCGAACCTGATTGCAGGTTCATTCCACTGTTGTATCCTGTTTAATCTCATCCTCATTTCTTCTTTGTTGGCGTCTGAGGCAAAATCCTCAATTAGGCGGCTCTTGAAATTTTCCCAGCTGGTGAAACTTACTTTGTGTAGGTTCAGCCAGGTTTTGGCGCTACCAATCATATTCATGGCAGCATAACGGGAGATAATGTAGTCTGCCCAATGGTACAGGAAGCCAATTTCTTCAAGAGATTCAATCCATGGGCGAGGGTCTTCTGTTCCATCATACTTGGGGATGTCGATGTTGGGATTCAGGACAACTGGGTCGGAACTAGCATCTCTACCAATTGTTGCACCAGGTTGCGGCTTGGCAGACTCTTCAGCCTTGATTCTCTCCTGTGCTGGGTCTTGCATCTTACCAGAGCGTGTTTCAACCATCCTACAAATTTATAAAAGGGAATAATGAGATAAGTCTACTTTATGTAGCCACCAGAATCATTTATTTATTTTCTCACATCAAAGAGAGCAGTGAAGTCACAGTGTACCTAAATACAAATGATGATAATCTAAAAATAATCTGTTTTAAATAAATATCATAGAATATAAAAATAAATAAATATATAATTTAAATTTCAAATATATTAAAAATAATATAATAAATACGCCATTAATCATGATGTAACAATATATATATATATATATATACACTATGTACAATGAATATGGTGCCTCTGCCAGCGCGGCAGAGTTTGGTGGAGAATCGCCAGTGGGTCTCCAGAGACACCACGCATTTCGCGATCTACGAATAATCTATTTATCCTGAAGAGAAACCACAGGACTATTTCGGAACCTCTCTCAATTCTTGAATTCAGCGGCAGGTCTCTCTATATAATATCTGTCTATATATAATGAACTCAGGCAGGCTTATTGCGACTTCATGAATGAATATGAAAGGTTGGGACACATAGCATATCTTGATGAACTTCCGTCAGATAATCAAGACAGCTATTGTTTCTTGCTCCATCATGCCGTAGTCGGCAGCCGACAAGCTACAAAAAAAAAATATATATATAGAAAAAAAAAAGAGTAGTGTTTGGCGCCTCTTCGAAGACTTCAAATGGATTATCCTTCAATCACAGACTACACCCGTCCAAAGTTGCACAGAAGGATATATCAAATATCCTCATGACCTGTGAAGACAGAATAAGGTTGTTTTCACAGCAGACATCGACAATATGTATCGATAAATCCTTGTTTACTAGATGATGCAGATAAACAGAGAATAGTTTGGAGATATCAGCCCGAGGACAGCTTTAAAATATTTAGACTCAATACCGTGACATATGACACGCTCTCATTCTCTATTTTTACCTATATGAACCATGATACAATTGGCGCAGGATGAAGGTAAAAAATTTCCACGAGCGGCCAGAGTGTTCATTAAAGACACCTATGTGGATGATGTTATCCTGGGGTGCAAGTAATTTGGAAGAAGCATTGAACTTCAGAAATGTACTCATTGATTTGCGGCGTTTCACACTTAAAGAAGTGGTCGTCGAATGAGAAGGATATTCTGTTCAATATTCTAGAGGAATCCCAACTTAAATGGTCAATTTTGAACACTCGACGGTATTAAAATTATTGGAATTTGGTGGAATCCCTATCAAGATTGTTTTATGTATGCTATATGACATCCAGTAATGACACCTAGGGCTATAAAAAGAAAAGTGTCGTTTGTGGTAAAACTGACCCTCTGGCTGGTTGGCTCCTGTTGTTATCGCAAGCAAGATACTGATTCATAAGCTAGGGATCACTGGGTTGAACTAGGACGTCGAAGATCCGGTAAACGGAGAGTGGAGAAAAATCAAGGAAGAATTGACTGGCTCTGTTTATTTCGATAGGTTGTGTCTCGGTAGAAGTACACAAGGAGTAGAGTTGCACGGTCTTGCTAGTCTTGCTCTTGGTGCAGCGTCTAGCGAATTCGTCAATGGTCTGCAACAATGGAATAAGTGGAAGGACTATGTACTAAATTTATGGAAGAACGCAGTGGTGTTAGTCAAGGAGGACAGTCAGGAGAATGACTACTTGTTGTGCCACAAAGCAGAAAAGATTACATTATTAAAGAATACTACTAACATATGCTCTGTGCTCACTTGGGAGTTGAAAGAACTGCCTACCGATCAAATATAAATATTATTGACCTTCTATGCTAAAAGTTGTTTCAAACTATGTAAGACAGGTCAACCTTTGCCAGAGTAATAAGTACACACACAAACACACTCTCTATCGACGAAGGTGAGGGCGACTTGGGCAACATATGATCTTGAATTTTCATGTTGAAAGGTTGTGTAAGAAGGCTTCGAATATAGGGTGAAACCACGGGCACTGATATTTCAGAATGAGATGCCGCCGTCCAAATTACCAACTATGTGAACTAGAGTGACCGTGATATGTACTCAATGTCACCCACACCGTCATTCCATATGATGGACGATGACGTATGCTAGCAGGAATTTGTCGTTCCTTTCGTCGCCTATACACACGGGAATAGCCATCAGGGTACTGGATGTAGAGATAAGCGGCCTTCGCAAAATAGACTATGTAATACCACTTCTATACTTATGCTCGTTGTTAAGACGCACCACTGTAGACGATTCTGCCTGTGTTTCACTATCAAGGGGAGCCATAGCAATGGTGGTCGTTCTGTAAGCCCAATGTGCTGCAGGTATCGTCGCATTGTTCTTGCTGATACTTCTCGTCGTTAAAACGACCTAAGTTTCTGACTCATGTTATTTGATGTAACGCGCTATATGAACAATATGTTTGTCTTCTTGGGCGGTAGTGACCGCGGCCATTTAAATGCTGCATGACGTTCTGTATGGCACTTCAGGATCCATCGATTCCATATTCTAGTGACGGCCATGGGCTCTCGAGAAATCGAGCAGCAATATCACGGTAGGGTAGGTTTCTGCCGCGATAAAATTCCAATACGTGCTGATATGTGTTACTCCTTTTGACAAGAGGCATGATAAGACATTTCCCCACCAGCAACCAAAATGTAAATGTGATTTTTTTTAAATGAGAAATCCGGCAGGGGAAACAAATACAAATTGGAGTGGGTAGAACTAGTCTGGTAACCAACGTATTTAAGTCAGAATGAAACCCCTATACATTTATTTAGAAGTAAATGCTCCAAGCAATGCTCTTCCGCAAATAAAAATAATCAAAAAGAATATTTGGCAATATTTAAAGAAATCTTTATGATGGAGTCATTTATCTTTTAAAATAAAAAGTACACCAGTGTCCAAAATTAAATGAATAAAACCCAAATGAGGAATTTTAAAATAAATAGCTTATTAAAATGTATAAAATTTGATACACAAATAGTCTCTTCTATGTTTAATAAATTAAGCCCCATATATTTAAAAAAGAAGAATAAATAAATAAATAATTTAAAATATGCATAAAAAATGAGGTCGCATATTTATACAATTAATAGGGGCCAATAGGGATCTTTTTTTCCATCCCTAACAGCTATACAAGTCTCATATATAACGAGCTTTCATGACCAATGAGTTTGGAGGAGGTCTTCAGTTACTACATCTCAGTCCTCCAAATGAGAAGTATTTAGTTCTTGGAAGGTTCTGTGTGACGGATTGAAGAGCTCGTATAGTCTTAAGGGAACGTATAGTCTTTAGCTACGAGTCCCGTTTCTTTGTGTCCTGATGACAGTCGTAAACGTGTCTGGAGACGTCCTGGTCATCGTGTGGATTCGGGCAATACTTTCGAACACCACACTGGTCTACAACGGGCGTTATGGTCTGGGGTGACATTTCATTTGATATCAGGACCCCATTGATAGTCATTCCTGGCACACTAACAGCACAACGGTACATAGATGACATTTTAAGGCCTGTTTTGTTGCCGTTCCTCTCACATCGCCCCGGGCTTACTTTTCAACAAGATATTGCCCGGCCACACACAGTACGTTACTATGGATTGTCTTCAATCTTCCTGAACTTTTCCGTGGCCAGAAAGGTCGCCTTATCTCTCACCCATATAGCACATCTAGGACATGTTGGAAATGCGATTGCAACCATCCCGGAATGTTGACGATTTAACCCGACAGTTGGATACAATATGTTAAGAAATCCCGCAGCAAAACATCCGGAATCTTTATCAGTCAATGACACTCCGGGTGGCAGTCTGCATCTAAGCCAGTGGGCGTCCAACGACATATTGACTTTCTCCATTTGTGACGATCAAACTCTATAATAAAACAATTAATTGTTCTGAAAATTTAATCGTTTTTCCCTTATACATGATCTTCACATTCACAAAATTTTATCCCAATTTGACAACTATTTCTTGGAGCGTCGACATTTTTATCATAGAGTGTGTAAGCGATTATTTAATCCGTGCCAAATAAATATTTTAGGATGTGCAACATCTAAAAAGAATAACAGGTGGGTTAACAGAATGCGGTAACTTAAAAAGGATGATTAAGAATTTACATATATTTCAAAGTTCAATAAATTGTTTTTTTTTTGTTGTTTTTTAGAACACAGGTGAATTTATTAGATGTTTCGCATATTTTAGACAAATTTGGTTTTCAGCTATATATAAAGTTATTTTTTAAAAGCGTTTTTCGCTTTATTTTGAGTATAGGTGTACATTATAGTGTATCTAAATTCTACTTTCTGATAATAAATTTATTTCTAAATTGCTTACTTTAATGTGAAAAATGTTGGGGAGGCATGGCTCATCAATGATGGAACCTCCTTGCGGTTTTGCCAGTTTATATATATATAATCTTCAACTCAATATAGTATTATAGGCTGTTTGGTTTATATAGTGTACGATTATTAATGGAAATCCTGGAAGATCTATTAAAGGAAATCACACAGCATTTAAGCTTGCATAACGCAGCACAAAATCCACCTATATTTACAAGTAAACAACGACAGTGGATGATATTGTAAAACGGCAAATTTAAAGAATTTACAAGAATCAATGCACGCTTTCCCAAATTATAAGAATAATTAAAAGAAAATATTAGAATCACAATTAACCTCAAATAATAAATAAAAATAATATCTATATACTAAAATAAGGGGGAAATCGTCTCAAAAATGTATCCTAAGGAAAGCCCTTAACACTGATCGAAAGAAAGATTAAAAAAAAAAAAGAATTATCTGAATATACGTTTTTGAAAGAGCATTTTTACACGCAAACTGTGCACCGCGTTATAAGAAAATATTCTACCTGAAAATGCGTAAAATCCTCTTAAGGCGCCCGACATCGATAAACGCAAGATGAGTACTTAGCGAAAATGTTCCTGCAGTTTAACATGGAAAATGTTGTTACATTGGACGACCGTTTACATCAATGATACCAACCTACTTCTTTGTCCGTAAAATTTACTACGCCAACACTAAAACTCACAGAAATGGTTGATTAATACAAGGCAAGTTTCTGACGCACGAACAAAGCTGATTAGGGTTACTGGTTTCTGCTTCAATATGAAGGTTATTTAAGGATGATAGAATCAAATTTCAAGATATATTTATAAATATGCTAAAGAAATCTTGTCTTATGCGCTTCCATAAGTTCCCCATTTCGTATAAAATCAACACAAGATATGTGTGCGGTCACATCAGCACAAAGCTTTTAGATATACCTTAGCGTCCAACATGTCAACAGCTGGACGAAAAACGAATAAAACCGACATTTTTACATTTATATTAAAGCCCCCTCTACAAAATCCCATATTTTTACCTATATGGATCTATGTGTTTTAGCTTGCTGTTAGAGCAGCTTCTAGGAAACCCAAAGACGTTGGATAGTGTATAGAAGGATGATAAGGATTGTATTTTGAGATATTATATTGATCAAAATATTTTAAGAAGCCTAATTTTATGGAAGCATCGCGATATCAATATTTTGCAAACGCCAGGGTCTCCACATAGAATATAATAAGTTGGGTACAAATATTTGTAAACTATTTAAATGAAGGACACAAATTGCCTTTTAAAAATGGAACATTTTTCCTGTACAATGGTAGGGTGTGGTTTGATGAAGATATTGGCGAAGCTACTGGTTCATCACTATTGATATATGTCTTCTCTAACAACAGAGTTTTCTAATTGTATTAAAATATTTATAGAAAACTCTTCAATCAAAAATTGGCTTTGAAATAATCACAATTGTGGCTTTCTTGAAGATCGAGGTTGCCTGGCTGGCATTCCTAGTTCTTTAGTATAAAAACTTCTCTGGGCGAAGTGTATTTTTATTTTAAATAACTAATTATAGCTTTGTATTATTAATGAAGACCGATATTAATGATTTGGATAGAGTGATACTTGTTGCCGAGAGAGGGAGCTTGCTAGACGCCAAGTGTTGCCGTCACCGGCGCTGGCGACAGTCGCGATGTCGGGCCGTGGGGTGCGTCTCGTGCTCTTCTTTTTCCCTTTGTTGGCTCGTAAGTTCGAATTGCTCTCTAGTTATTATCTATTTTGATTGCAGGCTTCTTTACTATGTACTTTCTTGTTACACTTATAGTCATGTACAGATATTGGTTTTCCCTGATGTTCAACTTTAAATGTATTTGTTCTCAACATTTTTAATATATTAAAAATAACATCTTTTAAAATTTACCTCATGAGGTGTACTCTTTTTGGTATGGACATATCAATTTTACACATTTCTCATATTTAAAAAATGTTCTAACCCCTTTGTTTTGCAGAAGAAAGGAGACCAGTAAAATAGGACACGAGTAGCTTGGTTATTAGACATTGAAATGCACAAATGAACAGGAGATGCTCTACAGAAATATCCTTTGTTTAACTGGTTCATTCAAAATGAGAGATTTGATTATGGAGTCGAATGTTGGGCCAGCGCTTCTGGAGTTTGTCGTCGTGCAGCCAGAAAGCCCATGCTACTTCAGGCACCAATAATTTGTACATGAAATATTTCTCGGAAATATTAACAATCAAATATTGGCACTTGGCTTTGTGCCTTGAACACTGCAATGTTGTAATCTTGTGAAACTTTCGTCTCATTCAACTGCCCTTCAGAGTTAATACTCCTCAGAAATGCTTTTTTGTCGAAAGTATCTTGAACTTTCAATTAATAATTCTCACAGATGATTGGGGAATGGGCTTATATATATTTATGGCCCTCTTCAGATTCTAGGATACAATTGACTAATTCGTGAACCTGTGTTTTAGGAATTTTAATTAGGGCAGAAGAGCGGAGGCTACTGAAACTGTCATTAAAGAGAGATGAGTGATGTGATTCTTTAAATTCTTGAATCCTAAACCTTGATTTCTTATTGGCGGCCGGAAAATGAATATCATACCAGGAGAATAATGAGACGGCTTCTGTGTTTCAGGTACTTCAGAGTATTTGAGCACCGTGAAGGCGTCAGCCTTTATACTTCGAGAGCCAAGGCGACCAGGATACTGAAGTCCGTGAAACATCGAGTCCGTTTATAGTATACCTCTATGTATTATTTCTCAGGGCAGAATAACTTTGAAACTTTTCTCTAGATAGTTCTCTATTGATCCAGTTGGAAATCCGCGGGTTTATTTCTATAGGTTTCTCATTATTTAAAGGAATAGCTTGCTTTCACTGGACTAGATTTACTGGAAAGAACTTACCGATAAAATATCAATGTGTGTAATAATTTTTAAAAACTTTATTTTTTTACATCGTAAACTTAAATAGGGGGATCAAAAATCTCTAAATTAACAATATATATACATATTTTATATTATTTTATATTGAACCTTATCACAAAGTCGAAATTTTACATTATTTTATGTTTTCATTCTGTATATTCTAATACACTCATGGACAAACTTAAGGAAGTGGAAAGTCTGATGTCGCAGAGGCAATTTTATTCACACTTGGTTACCCCATGTGTCTTCAATAAAGGTCACTGTGTACCAAATATATTTCAGAGTTATTGTATAAATCCCGATATACATGTTAAAAGGTACAACTTCCTTAAGTTCTGTCCATGAGTTTATATTCGCACATAGTAAGCTTATCGGTTTGTTGGTGAAGGAGCCCAACTACTCTGCAGCTCGGATTTCCAGTGCGAGAATGGCCTGTGTATCCCCGAGGAACTGCAATGTGACGGCATAATGGACTGCACTGACGGCTCTGACGAGAAGTGCCGTAAGTGTGATGTAAGATTTCAACCCAAATTTGGTACTAAAGCTTGTGATGCCAGATTCTGAAGACTGCGGCGAATACAGGGCCATGTGTGCCGATAACAGTCGGTGCATAAAGTCGAGCAACATTTGTGACAAAGTCATTGACTGTATCGACCATAGCGATGAATCCAACTGCGGTACGAGCTGGCCAAATCTAACATCCACATTGTACATCTAACGTTTGATTCTTTCAGAACTGCAACCTTCATGTTTGAAAGATAAGAAATTCTACTGTTCCGATGGGTTGTGTATCCCGACCGGAATGGTGTGCGATGGCAATCTGGACTGTCTGCACGGAGAGGATGAGAGTGGCTGCAGTAAGTTCTTTGCTGACAAGTCGTCATTCCGAACATTGTACTGTGGAACCTCCCACGGAAGACTTTAGAGAAAAACATGGATAAACCTGATCCTGCTTGATGGCGATCTATCACTAGAGATTGTTAGGATCCATTAAGACATTTTCATTTTACAAAGGTATTCGGGCTACTGAGGGAAATGATCACTTAGCTGAAAAATCATTCATGAGAGGTTTTACTTCTAGTATCGTTTGTGAAAGTGTGCCAATTTGTCCACAAATAATTCACTTTGAACACTATTTCTTCTTTTATTAACGAGCTTATTACAATAATGACGTTAGCTTTCAAGTATACCAAACATTTTAAGACGTTGATAAAGGAAGAAACTATATTGCTGAACAACTCTATTAATATATTGTTGTAAGAGTCTTTTTTTTAGGCGTGTATGTTCGCACGCGAACTCCATTTTGAAAATTCTATTTACATTCCAATCACTATTTTAGACCTGTCCGATTTACGTCATATCCGATTTAAGACTCAAACGCGATTTACGGCGTATCTGGTTTACCCTTTCTCTCCAATCCGTTTACGGCACACCTGTTCAAAGAATAACTCGATTTATGGCATTCCCGATTTAAGACCATCTAAATATAAAACGTTCCAAATTTTAGAATAATCCGATTCACGGTATACCCGATTTAACACAAACCCATTTTAATGCATACTTGATTTACAACTAACCCGATTTAAGAAAAAACGATTTACGACATACCTGATTTAAAAGTAACCCTATTTGAGTAATTCCTGATTTAAGACAAAACCAAATTACGGCATACAGGATTTAAGATCTTCCCTATATAAAACGTCCCGATTTGAGACTAACCCGAAGTATATATATAGTATACCTGATTTAAAACCATCCCAATTCACGGTATATCTGATCTATATATAAATATATAACAGCACTCGATTTATAAAATACTCGATTTAAGACCATCACGATATAAAACGTTACAGATTTAAGACAATATTTAAGACACTATCTAAGACTAATTTGCGGCATATGGAATGGTTTTAAATCGGGAATACCGTAAATCGGGTTGGTTTTATATCAGGTAAGAGATATATTGGGTCGGTCCAAAATCTAGAACGTTTTATATCTGGATGGTCTTAAATCGGGTATTCTATAAATTGGGTTTGTATTAAAAATCGGGCATGTAATATCAGGTAGGTCTAAACCATGTATGTGTGTCGTGAATCAGATAGGTCTTAAATCTGTTAGGATTAATCGGGTATGTCGCAAATCGGGTTGGTTGTGAATCAGGAATGCCGTAAATCGTGTTAGTTTTAGATCGGGTATGCCATAAATCGGGTTGGTTTTAAATCGGGAACGTTTTATATCGGGATGGTCTTAAATCGGGTATGCCGTAAACCGGGTTGGTCTTCAATTGAGAACGTTTTAGATCCAACCCGACTAGGACTAACTCGATTTACAGCATTCCCGATTTAAGACATACACGATTTGCAACCTATCGGATTTAGGAAATTTTCAATTAACAGTATTTTTGGCTTTAAAAACTATCATATTTGCTGTAAGCCCGATATAGACATATCCTACTCAAGAGAAACCCGATTTATTATCTACTCGATTTACAACATATCTGATTCAAGACCAAGCCACATTTAGGATCAAGATGTTATGTCCTCCAGATACTCAGCCAAAACGATAACAAGTAGCCAAAATAGCGATCGCAGTGAAGACCAGTTGGATTTAAGACCAAATTCCAAACTCAAATATGATTCTTTTGAACGCTCGTACTTTGGCTGTATGCTTACTTTCAAATCGCTTATCTCTATTAACATAAGACAGATTGGCTGATAAAGAGGACGAGAGAGAACTATATACGTAACGTGGTCGGTACCAGCACTGTTACCATTCTCAGCACAAATTCAGCTCTTTTTTCAAGGAAAAGTAACAAGGTTGTTACCACAAAACGTCACGTATTGGATTTGATCGTGTTATCTTTTGATATGTTTTATCTAAAATCTGAATTGTAACGTATTCACTTCTAAATAATTTAATCTAAACTACGAAGTTATTCTTATCGTGAGAATAACAGTGTACTCTTGTCAGAGGCTGGAAACAATTCTGTTACCTATATGTCAAATATGAATGACCGATTTTTTGTTTTCTTTTAGGTTATACATCATACAAAAAATGATTAAACAAATACTTTTTGGACATCTTAAGGTGCTACTCCCTTCTAAACGAAAGCTATGGCAGTTTGGTAGACTAGATGGTTTTGTAAAGATAGAGGTTGTCTGGTCGGCATTCATATTTTTCATAGAAATAGATGGTTTTGGTATTTCCATCTCGGACCATGGTTACAAGCTATGATTCAGGACGGCTACGTCATCCAGACGTCTCAAATGTGACGCAAGAATTCTTCAGCATTCTGGAGTAAGATTTTTTTTATTATGAAGTAGTTTTGACGCTAAAATGGTTATAAATGTAGTTGAAAAAGTAAAAATGAATATCAGGTAAAAAGTTTATTTAAGACGAATAATCCTTTCAATAATTATATTAACGAATAGATTCAAGAAGGATAAGTTTCTTTATTTGAAAAATCAATTCGAGCTTTCGGGCGCAAGCTGCCCTTCTACAGGAATAATAGATACAATTTTTAAGTAGTCATGTATGTACAGATATAAATATATATTTTAAAATGGTTTCTCGCTTTGTTCTTGTAGAGCGTGAGTGGATCTCATACCCACGTGATTTAGTTTAACTCAAAGAAAAGCCTAGATAAAGAGAGGCGTGTTGCCCCTAGAAATACTAGCTGATTAATAATTTATATCCAGTATATGCCCAATATTTATTTATACATATATATATAAGCTATTTTTTTTTTTGCATATCTAGGATTATTTATGAAGTTTTATATTTTATTATTTAAGAAAAATTATTGCTATGTAAATTAGTCAATTGGTTATTATTATTATATGCTAATTGTTAAGTGGTGTGATGAAGAGAAAACGGATAATTCTATTTTAGTTTTTGGACCAGCCTATCATATGTCTCCGGGATATCTATGTGTCTATTTATACTATTATATTTTGATGAAATCAGTGCTTCCAGTATTAATCTTTTGTATTTACTATTTATGTTTGTATAATGAATATTAGGGTTTGCTAGGTTGAAATCGTGATCTGTGTTACTAATATGTTGTACTATTAGAGATTTGGGGTCTTTGTTTTTAATATTTCTTCTATGTTCGTCTATTCTGTCCTTTATATGTCTGCCTGTTTCACCTACATATACATTATTACATTGGTTGCATGGTATGGAATATACGGCTTTGCTATTGTATAGTTTTGTTATAGGAATACTGTTTCTTGTAATAGGGTTTCTTATTATGGTTGCTATACTCGGGTTGCTTTCATAATATGTTCTTATACCGTGTTTGCTTAAAATTCTGGCTATATTGGTACTACTATGGGAATAGGGAAATATACATATTGATTTATAAACATGATTATTTCTTATAAGAGAGGGATTATAGAAATGTCTTAATATAAAGTTTTTCGGATAACCACTAGAAGTGAGTTTATTGATTAAAAATTGGGTTTCTGTATCTTTTGAGAGTTGGGTGGAACAATGTGTATATATTCGTTTTGAGAGGGTTTTTACAGTGTTAATCTTGTGACTGAGGGGGCAATAAGAGGAAAAGTGTATATAATCTGGAGTGGAGTTTGGCTTTTAATCAATAAACTCACTTCTAGTGGTTATCCGAAAAACTTTATATTAAGACATTTCTATAATCCCTCTCTTATAAGAAATAATCATGTTTATAAATCAATATGTATATTTCCCTATTCCCATAGTAGTACCAATATAGCCAGAATTTTAAGCAAACACGGTATAAGAACATATTATGAAAGCAACCCGAGTATAGCAACCATAATAAGAAACCCTATTACAAGAAACAGTATTCCTATAACAAAACTATACAATAGCAAAGCCGTATATTCCATACCATGCAACCAATGTAATAATGTATATGTAGGTGAAACAGGCAGACATATAAAGGACAGAATAGACGAACATAGAAGAAATATTAAAAACAAAGACCCCAAATCTCTAATAGTACAACATATTAGTAACACAGATCACGATTTCAACCTAGCAAACCCTAATATTCATTATACAAACATAAATAGTAAATACAAAAGATTAATACTGGAAGCACTGATTTCATCAAAATATAATAGTATAAATAGACACATAGATATCCCGGAGACATATGATAGGCTGGTCCAAAAACTAAAATAGAATTATCCGTTTTCTCTTCATCACACCACTTAACAATTAGCATATAATAATAATAACCAATTGACTAATTTACATAGCAATAATTTTTCTTAAATAATAAAATATAAAACTTCATAAATAATCCTAGATATGCAAAAAAAAAAAAAAAAAAGCTTATATATATATGTATAAATAAATATTGGGCATATACTGGATATAAATTATTAATCAGCTAG
This sequence comes from Cordylochernes scorpioides, assembly GCA_030710605.1. Lineage (NCBI taxonomy): Eukaryota > Metazoa > Arthropoda > Arachnida > Pseudoscorpiones > Chernetidae > Cordylochernes > Cordylochernes scorpioides. Next base: position 16,396,905 of record CP092886.1, read on the forward strand.
TATTTCTAGGGGCAACACGCCTCTCTTTATCTAGGCTTTTCTTTGAGTTAAACTAAATCACGTGGGTATGAGATCCACTCACGCTCTACAAGAACAAAGCGAGAAACCATTTTAAAATATATATTTATATCTGTACATACATGACTACTTAAAAATTGTATCTATTATTCCTGTAGAAGGGCAGCTTGCGCCCGAAAGCTCGAATTGATTTTTCAAATAAAGAAACTTATCCTTCTTGAATCTATTCGTTAATATAAAAAAGTTTATTTAATTTTAAATTTGCAAGCTTTCGAGCAAATATAATGCTCTTCAACGGGCTGATACTCTATGTACAATCTCTAAATAATATTCATACAAAAGTTTTCAATTATTTTGTACAAATATCATTTAGAGATTGTACATAGAGTATTAGCCCGTTGAAGAGCAGTATATTAGCTCGAAAGCTTGCAAATTTAAAATTAAAAGAAATTTTTACCTGATATTTATTTTTACCTTTTACAATAATTTCTGGTAACTATTGCCCACATAAATTTAGTTGGAAAATTCCTTTCCTGGAAAAAGTATTAATGCCACCCGTCACAAAATAGAGGAAAATTTTATTGGCCATAGTTTTAGGATATGTTGTCTGTATTTGATATTTTTCGAATAATGAGCTGACCATTATAATATTATAAATATCTCTTGAAATATCTATATATATAAAAATCAATGTTTGTATGTTTGTTTGCTTGTTTGTATGTCCGGTATACAAATTCGAAGTAGTTCACTAATTCAAACAAAAATTTCCATACATAGGTAAACATATACGGGGAAGACGATAGGCTATTTTAAAAAATATATAAATCAATTATTAAAACTATATATTCAAATTATTCTACTTAGCTCACGAACAGTGCCCTCTATTAAAGATTAGATTAAATTATGCTGATACAAACAAATAGATAATGCTAATAACAAACAATTATAAAAAAAAATCTTATCTAAATATATATCATTCGGGTAGATATGCACACGGGTTAATCCCGGGGCGAAGCCCGGGTCACCCGTCTAGTAGGTTATAAAACGACATTGAAAATTATCCCGCATGTGTTTCTTTTCAACGAAAAATCAAAATTTATCCCAAGGAGAAATAACGATTATTTCTAACCTTATGGATGAGGTATGAAAGGATGAATTGTGAATAGTAATGATAAACGGAAAATAAAAGTATCCAGGGATGGGAATATAGATTATAATTATAAAAAGTATCGTTAAATTGGATTAATAAATTCAAATCTACCACACACAATGAAAACCTATATATTTGACAAAGTTTGGTTAATTAAACTCTCTCTTGACCAATTTCTCTATTTTATATCTATAATGTAGTATAAACAAACATTATCTCAGCATCGAATCATATTTCTATATACACATAAAATTCACATAAACCCTAAAGATGTAGGAGCAGCCATTAGCTAATGTACTTTGGTTCGTCCACTCGCAGCTTGCAAGGAGTACGAGTACCGCTGCTTGGACAGTTCCTGCATCCCCCGGGGGAAGCAATGCGACGGAGCCGAGGATTGCATCCAAGGAGACGATGAAGCGGGTTGTGGTAGTCTGACTTTCTCTCTATTGTTTCTGTGTTCCAGGGAATGTATCATTGATAGCTTAGATTGTGGTAGTTGAACAAATTATATATCTATTGCTAGACATTTGCGTAGTATAGAAAGGAGAAACAATTTCAATGTCCGTTATGTGAAAAGCATATTTATGATGTAAACATAAGGAATATTAATATACAATGAATTGAATACGCAGCGTCTCCTCTAGTGCTAAATAGCTACTATATAAAATAAGGCTTCCAAGTAGGCCGCATTACTAAGCTGACCAACTAGCTCTATATGGCGTACATCGCTGACAAGGTGATGGTGCTCTCCTCCTCATGGAGATATAGTCCTCTCGGACCATTGTTTTATAGTCCTCTAAGTTTGGTTAATTAAACTCTCTCTTGACCAATTTCTCTATTTTATATCTATAATGTAGTATAAACAAACATTATCTCAGCATCGAATCATATTTCTATATACACATAAAATTCACATAAATATATAGTCCTCTAGAACACTGTTTTATAGTCCTCTAGAACACTTTTATATAGTTCTCTAGGACCATTGTTATATAGTCCTCTAGAACACTGTTATATAGTCCTCTAGAACACTGTTATATAGTCCTCTAGAACACTTTTATATAGTTCTCTAGGACCATTGTTATATAGTCCTCTCGGACCATTGTTATATAGTCCTCTAGAACACTGTTATATAGTCCTCTAGAACACTGTTTTATATATATATAGTCCTCTAGAACACTTTTATATAGTTCTCTAGGACCATTGTTATATAGTCCTCTAGGACCATTGTTATATAAGCCTCTAGAACACTGTTATATAGTCCTCTAGAACACTGTTATATATATATCGTCCTCTAGAACACTGTTATATCGTCCTCTAGGACCATTGTTATATAGTCCTCTAGAACACTGTTATATCGTCCTCTAGAAAACTGTTATATCGTCCTCTAGGACCATTGTTATATAGTCCTCTAGAACACTGTTATATAGTCTTCTAGAACACTGTTATATATATATAGTCCTCTAGAACATTGTTATATAGTCCTCTAGGAGACCATTGTTATATAGTCCTCTAGAACACAGTTATATACTCCTCTAGAACATTATTATATAGTCCTCTAGGACCATTGTTATATAGTCCTCTAGAACACTGTTATATAGTCTTCTAGAACATTGTTATATAGTCCTCTAGGACCATTGCTATATAGTCCTCTAGACCTTTGTTATATAGTCCTCTAGACCTTTGTTATATAGTCCTCTAGAACACAGTTATATATATATATATACTCCTCTAGAACATTGTTATATAGTCCTCTAGGACCATTGTTATATAGTCCTCTAGAACAGTGTTATATAGTCTTCTAGAACATTGTTATATAGTCCTCTAGAACACTGTTATATATATAGTCCTCTAGGACCATTGTTATATAGTCCTCTAGAAAACACAGTTATATACTCCTCTAGAACATTGTTATATACTCCTCTAGAACATTGTTATATAGTCCTCTAGGAGACCATTGTCATATAGTCCTCTAGAACATTGTTATATAGTCCTCTAGAACATTGTTATATATAGTCCTCTAGAACACTGTTATATAGTCCTCTAGGAGACGCTGTTATATAGTCCTTTAGGACCTCTGTTATATATATAGTCCTCTAAGACCATTGTTATATCATCCTTTAGGACCACTGCTATATAGTCCTTTAGGACCTCTGATATACAGTCCTCTAAGACCACTGTGAAGACCCAGGACGGTAGGTCCAGCAATCGACAACTGGCCGGTAACAATGATTTCGAAATAGAGAGAACATCCAGTTTTCGTCAACTGTAGTCATTCTGGTTTTCGCCCAGAGTGCGGTCAAGACCTCCCTGAGGTAAGTAAGCTGAAACTCTGCCCCAATGTTCAGATTCTACGCCATCAAGTAAACAGCAGAGTACATCGTCCGGCGGAGGTGAGGGAGCACAGGGAGCGAGGTGAGGAGCCCTAGACAGACTTCGCAAGCCTGGCATGAATTCTGGCGATGAGAGTTTAGCTGGCGAGCTATCTGTTCCGTCACCAGCACCATCTAGTTGGCCAGTCTGGATGTAGATGGCAACGCGATCCTCTCTATAATAACTCCAGTATCTTCGACAGAGAGGTTCTTTGGCCTGATTTAAACTTGGTACCATGGTGAAAGTCCACGAGATCTCAAGAGGAGATTCGGCGTGGTTCTCAAGAACTCCCGGCGACGGCGGCGCCAGATCCCCTGGAGTTCGACGCTGCAGCAAAGACGGCCATGTATCTGACACACTCCAGGACCAAGCCTCCTGTACGAATGTGACATAACTCTCCATGTTCTGAATTAAATGGCTAATAAAAACTATCTAAATATACATAGAAAAAGGTCAAAGAACAACGGAGAAAAGTTTATTTTATTATGTAATATAAAATCAATAGTAAAATAAAATTTTCTCCGTTGTTCTTTGACCTTTTACTATTTATCTATATAAGGAGATTATATTATTTAATATATATAATACAGTTATATAAAATATATTAAATGAAGGGATTAAACAAAGGAAACGACATAATGAAAAATACTTATAATTTATGATATCAGGTATGATTGAAATATTGGTTTCGTTATTAAATTTGAGTGGTTTTAATATTATGAAATTTTAAAAAATAATATCCCCTGATAGTGTACACTATGGCTATAACAAAGTATAAATGAATAAAATAAAGCATCAAGGACTGCGTATCTTTATTAGAACAATTATATACGAGCTTTCGGGCACATACGCCCTTCTACAGGAATTAATGAAATAATAATCCAACTAGTTTGAAATAAGATTTATATATAAATTTAACGTGCATATCCACGATACACGTGCATATCAACTTGCATGGTATCCCATCAGACATGTGATATCTTATACTGTGAATGAATTTGTTTTATCTTGTTTTTTATTTAGGTCTATTGAATTATATGCTTCTGGTAAATCAATTCTGCGATTTATACTGTTATATTGTTTGGACACTATTGCTTCAATTATTAATCTTTGATATTTGTTATTGATATTGTTGTAATGTACTTTAGGTTCATTTAAATTAAATGTATGTCCTGTTGAATTGGAGTGCTGTACTATTAATGATAATGGGTCATTTCTGTTTATGTTTCTTCTGTGTTCAATGATTCTATTATGTAATTTTCTTCCCGTTTCTCCCACATATTTGGCATTACAATTATTACATTCTATAGAATAAATTACCTCTTTTCTGCTTGATATATATTCGGTTTGCCTGTTTTTTTGTAATCGGGTTTCTTAAGATATCTGATAAGTTGGGAGAGTTGCTATAAAAGGTTTTTATTCCATATTTATCTAGTGTTCTAGAAATGTGGATGGATTTCGGGGAATATGGGATGTAGCAATTCTGCCTGTATATTTTAGTTTTTTGTGCTGACATGTTAGATGTGACCTGTGCCTGATAGAAATGTTTTAAAATAAATGTTTTGGGATAACCAGCTGATGTCAAATTATGGATAACGGTTTGCGTTTCTTGCGTTTTGTATTGATTTAAAGAACAATGAGTATAAATTCTTTTAGTTAATGTTTTCACTGTGTTAATTTTATGACTAATATAAAATTTTATTCATTCTGCCCCATTAGTCATAAAATTAACACAGTGAAAACATTAACTAAAAGAATTTATACTCATTGTTCTTTAAATCAATACAAAACGCAAGAAACGCAAACCGTTATCCATAATTTGACATCAGCTGGTTATCCCAAAACATTTATTTTAAAACATTTCTATCAGGCACAGGTCACACCTAACATGTCAGCACAAAAAACTAAAATATACAGGCAGAATTGCTACATCCCATATTCCCCGAAATCCATCCACATTTCTAGAACACTAGATAAATATGGAATAAAAACCTTTTATAGCAACTCTCCCAACTTATCAGATATCTTAAGAAACCCGATTACAAAAAAAACAGGCAAACCGAATATATATCAAGCAGAAAAGAGGTAATTTATTCTATAGAATGTAATAATTGTAATGCCAAATATGTGGGAGAAACGGGAAGAAAATTACATAATAGAATCATTGAACACAGAAGAAACATAAACAGAAATGATCCATTATCATTAATAGTACAGCACTCCAATTCAACAGGACATACATTTAATTTAAATGAACCTAAAGTACATTACAACAATATCAATAACAAATATCAAAGATTAATAATTGAAGCAATAGTGTCCAAACAATATAACAGTATAAATCGCAGAATTGATTTACCAGAAGCATATAATTCAATAGACCTAAATAAAAAACAAGATAAAACAAATTCATTCACAGTATAAGATATCACATGTCTGATGGGATACCATGCAAGTTGATATGCACGTGTATCGTGGATATGCACGTTAAATTTATATATAAATCTTATTTCAAACTAGTTGGATTATTATTTCATTAATTCCTGTAGAAGGGCGTATGTGCCCGAAAGCTCGTATATAATTGTTCTAATAAAGATACGCAGTCCTTGATGCTTTATTTTATTCATTTATAAATCGTACAGGGCTTTTTCAATTGATAACAAAGTATATTAGAATTGAATAAATTTATAAAACGGGTCAGTTGTAAATATACACACAAGGAGAGTGCAAAGACTGCACTTAAAAAGGCAAAATTACCACAGGATCTAGAGTAAGGAGACTGCCTATATGTGCAAGACTTGCCTTGACTATTGTGTGGAAATTATTGTCTTGTGACTTTTCACACCAGGGTCCACCTTAGAGAAAGACTCTAATTTTTGTACTATTTTTATCACCTCTGTTTGTATATATAATATAAATTAAACTGGCGAAACCGCTGGGAGGGTTCACCACTGATGAGCCAGGCCCTCCCTTTAATTTTTCCATTGCAGTAAGGGCAGTAGAAATTGTTTAATTATTAAAAAAGATCTTACCCGTCTAAAATAGTTTCTAATATATAATACCTGCTTATGTAGCAGAGCTTTTTTATTACTATTCCTAGTACACATAGTACAAGCCATAATAATCATGGTAGGTAATAGTTGGCGACTACTTTTACTCTAAGTGCACCACATTTCTACACATGTGAAGTTCAACTTTTGTGCTTACAAATGTGCTAGATCTATTTTTTGGTTACTTTTATTCACTGGTGGGATTGAACTTTTTAAAGAATCGGGGGATATTGGAACAATTATTTTTTCAGAAAAAAAAAGTACCCAATGCAGGATTCGATCCGGGTCGTGGCAGTCCGGAATCGACGGTTTCTATCACTCGTCCACCATTCTAAACTATAAAGGTTTTATATGATTTTTACTTGTTTAAGAACCCACATAACAGTGCAATATAGTTACCAACAATATTCTAGATAGAAAGGCTATAACGCATTAGTGTGGATTGAAAAGGGAACGAAATTTTAAAAAATAGTGAAAACATTCGATAGAACTCAAAGATAGAATAATGGTTGTGACGAAAATATATTTTAAAAAACATATCCACTCATTGACCAAACATATAGAAGTTGTTATGCATCAGCGCGCGCCATCTGTTATGAATATTTGAAACTATTATAGACGCGTATGATTCTTTTGAAAATGAAACAATTTCTACTGCCCTTACTGCAATGGAAAAATTAAAGGAATTATTAAGGCCCTCCCTTTAATTTTTCCATTGCTGTAAGGGCAGTAGAAATTGTTTAATTTTCAAAAGAATCATACGCGTCTATAATAGTTTCAAATATGGAAGTTGTACCTTTTAGCAGGTATATCGGGATTCAGACAATAATTTTGAAAGATATTTGATACACAGTGACCTTTATTGAAGACACACGAGATAACCAAGTGTGAAAAAAATTGCCTCTGTCTCCTTCGAAAAAAAAAAAAATATATATATAGACGACCGGCGACATCAAAGACTTTCCACTTCCTTTAGTTTTGTCCATGAGTGTATATTCTCTCTTTCTCATTTACGGATATTTTTCAAAGGGAGAAGTGCCCATATTGCACACGATAATCCTCCTCAAAATTAAATATAAATTTTTATTGAAGGAGGCACCTCTCTCCCTTTAAAATTACTTTGAAATAATACATTTTAAAAGGAGAGGCGCTTCTTTTGCTACATGAATACCATCCTCCCGTACCTTTATGTTATATATGGAATTTTATATTTTGGATTTTTAAAGTTTATTTGGAATATTATATGTTTACAGATATTTTAACGGATATGCATGCCTCTAAACACACACAAAAAAAAAACCCGCCAAACAAACTTAAAATCCATAATATTAAATTATTTTAAAATAATAATATATACATATAATACAATATAATGCGGATTATGATTGTAAAACGACATTTGAAAAATTCCCATCCCTGGACACATTTATTTTTCCGTTTATCTCTTCACAATTCATCCTTTCATACTTCATCCCTAAGGTTAGAAATAATCGTTATTTCTCTTTAAAAATAAATTTAGATTTTTCGTTTAAAAGAAATACATACGGGATAATTTTCAAATGTCGTTTTACAATATATACATATATAACATGATGATGCGGGAGGATGATATTCATGTGCCTAAAGTGGCACCTCTCCCTTTTATCCTGCATAGGAACGATGCACTGTTTATCGCCTTAGTAAAACATATTACTAGTGATGATAAAGAATGAGCGAAAACACCAGTTTTGGAAAATTCAGATAAAAAGTTAACATATATACCATGGTTTCGGGCTATGGCCCTCATCAGTACAAGATTGACTTCGATTTCATAACATCCTACGAGAGGAATTTTGAAACCGGTCGAATTTACCAAACAGAAGTTTAAGCTGGTGAAGTAGCAAGGGCCGATTTTCAGGCAAGAATACAACATAAAATTAAAGACGAATGGTATTTATATACCTAAAGTGACACCTCTCCCTTTTATCCTGCATAGAAACGATGCACTGTTTATCGCCCCAGTAAACACTTTATTAGTGATGATGAAGAATGAGCCACAACACCAGTTTTGGAAATTTCAGATAAAAAGTTAACCTGTATACCATGGTTTGGGGCTCTGGCCCTCATCAGTACAGGAGTACAGGGGCGGCTTTGATTTCATGACATCCTACGAGAGAGGTTATGAAACCGGTCGAATTTACCAAACAGGAGTTTAAGCTGGTGAAGTAACAAGGGCCGATTTTAATGTAAGAATACAACATAAAATTAAGGATGAATGATATTTATATACCTAAAGTGGCACCTCTCCCTTTAAGGTTTGGTAAATTGGACCTATTTCCAAACCCCTCTCGCGTAGGATTTTATGAAATCGAAGCCGTTCCTGTACTGATGAGAGCCATAGATCGAAACCATGGTATATAGGTTGTTTTTTTGTCTGTATTTTCAAAAACTGGTGTTGTGGCTTATTCTTTATCATTTCTAGTAAAGGTTTTTTACTAGGGTGATAAACAGTGCATCCTTCTGATGCATGGTTAAAGGGAGAGGTACCTCTTTCGGTATATATACTCGTTATACAACCAATTTTTTTCAATTTTATTTATATTTATTTATTTTTATATATTTTTAAAATCAATAACTTTAGTCCGTAGAGTTATGCTAACACTTTTAAATGATTCAGATAAAAAATAAGATTATAAATATTATAATTTATAATATAATTCACTTCAATCATTTAAAACACTATATAAAAGAATTAGATAATTGAAGTAGAAAACCTTTATACAGTAAAGTTTGTCTCTGGACAAAATTGGCGAACAGAGAAGAGACATGGAATATCGCAAGAAATCCAAGAAGTCGCGAGGTTGGGTTTCACGACGACCAAGAAGGCCATGTATGGTTTCTGAGAATGTAGACGAAGAAGGTATGGAACGTGGAACGTAAGGCAAGATAGTACCCGATACACCTGCCGACTCTCCTTACCGTGTTCCTGGAGTTTGGTGACGTGACTAGAGAAAGTCGGGTTTAACTAACAAATACATCTCGCAATGTTTACTGAATGTGGTGCTTGTGGAATGTAAATATGAAACTGTTGGTGATTTTCATATTTGATATGCAGTAGAACCTCCATGAGAGGACACTCGCGCTAGAAGACACCTCTCTACAAAGAACAGTTTTCACTTGCAAAATTACCATTTTTACTACTTTGTAACTCTCCGGTAAGAGGACACCTCTCTCTAAAGGACACTTTGGTTCTGCAATTAGGTGCCCTTTACAGGAAGGTTCTACTGTATATATATATAAGGTTGCGGAAAAAGATGGTATTCATGTATTAAAATAGGCACCTCTCCCTTTAAAAATGCATTAAAATGATGCATTTTGTTTATTATCCCATTATAAAACGTAACGGCGGTGATAAACAATTTGACTTTTGTCTGAATTCGCCAAAACTGGTGTTTTAGCGTATTCTTTATCACCAGCCTCAGTTTTTCTACTGGGATAATAAACAAAATGCATTGTTTTAATGTATCTTTATAGGGAGAGATTTTGGCACATATACATACAGTATATATACACTCACGGACAAAACTCATGGAAAGTGGAAAGTCTTTGATATTTACAGTCGTCTTTATTTTTAAAGAGACAAAGGCAATTTTTCACATTTGGTTATCTCCTATGGCTTCAATAACGGTCACTGTGTGTGTGTATCAAATATTTTGATGAGTTATAATCTGAATCCCGATATACATGCTAAAAGATACAACTTTCTCAAGTTTTGTCCATGAGTGTATATATAAAGGTCGCCTTTCTCGGCAAAATAGACGCTAAAACAAAGCGCCATCTATTAACCGTCTCCGCAACTAGCGGACTCAGGTCGGTGACAAAGCCACAACACCAGTTTTGACAAACTGAGAAGCGTCCACCTGGAGATAATGGTTTCGAGCTAATGGACCTCGTCAGTTTGATTTCGTGAGATCCACAGAGGTTACAATGAAATCTTCACAATCTACCAAAGATGTGTTTAGCTGGTAGGTCGCTAGGCCAAATATATATACAAAATATTGTAGCAAAGTATTTATTATATACACACACACAAAGCCTTTATTAAGACATTAGTCTTATACAGATTCTCCGTACAAGGTGCAATAACAGGAAAAGAGCAGCGCAGGAAACCAGTAGTTCCGCAACTATATACAATTATTAGTAATAACACGATGGCCCCTCGATGTTTCGTCATCATTCTGAGGTGTAAGAACAATAGCTTCCAAGTTCTCTTTTCTCCCTCTTTACACCTACTGCCTTGTAAAAATTATATAGGGCCTGAGCAACTAGTCTGCTTGTTTGGGCACTGGTTAACATCATTTGGATTGACCTAAGTTGGCTGGTGTCTACCATTGAAAAGAATGTCCTTCTCACCTCACTAATATCTTGGCATTCATAGATGTAATGAGATAGTTCAGTTTCCATATTTTCTTTGCAGAGATCACAAATCTTATCACCCTCTTTGAAAATGTTTGTATGGTTTTCCTTGAAAAACGAATATAGTATTCTCTGTTGTGCGATATAGCGTTTTACTGGGAATGGAAAGTTGCTAAGTAAATAGTTTTCAATTCGGAATGAACTGTGTAAATACTTATAGTGAGAGTAGAATTTAGAATTCTCTATTTTTGCCTGGTCACTTTGAATAGATTGTTCTATTGCGATTTTAGTTATTAAAGGTATTTCTTGCCGGATAATCCTTTCATCGTTGCAGTTAATTAACCAAGAAAATCCTGTTGAGTTGAGTATGTTGGCCAAACTTTCCGCAAGTCCAATATATATATTTATATTTCTTGATATTTCATATAGTTGAGCTAAGCATATATGGGGGAGTCGGCTGCTGTTCATTTTTAGAATTCTAAGCCAGAACCCGAGTGTAAGTTTCAGCACCGTAACTCCCAGTGACGTTCTTCCGCACTCCATACGTAGAATAAAACTAGGAGTATATCTGGGTAAATTAGTATTTATTATATTTTATGTACAGATTTTCAATTTTTGATATTTATATTAGTTATATTCTGCTACACTAGAAATTTCCCTCATTGCCTATCTTATAAATGTTGATTTTGTTTTTAGCCTTAAATAAATTGCCGTGTCATTCTGAAGTTTGTCTTTCCTAATTTTCTACGTTACAATATAGATGGGAATTTTATTTCTCCAAAACTGGTGTTGTGGCTTTGTCACCGACCTGAGTCCGCTAG
>CP092886.1:16408811-16452700 GCA_030710605.1 Cordylochernes scorpioides
TCATTATATCCGTTTTATTAAATGTATTCAATGGTGTATGTGAATATTTGATATCAAATAATAATTGAGGATTGAAAAGAAAAGGTGTATAGAAATGGAATATGCGCGAAAAAATGTCCAAATAAATCTGTGTTTTAATATAAGAAAGCTTATATATGTAGTCGTTTATAATAATTTGTAATTTACATGTGAATGGTTTAAAAGTCTAATGTAATATTTACACTTGTTAAATCCAGCCTAGAAGTCCAACCCCTCCTCTGCATGGCGGGCGGGAGAAGCAACACAAATAAGGGATTGCCCTGTAGGGTGAAGTACGGTGGCGACTTCGTGAGCCCTGAGCCGCTACGGTAACTGTAAAGGCCTACAGGGAACTCTGAAATATGGCTGACTAACGGGGGAATGGCACCCCCCCATTCCAACATCCAGAAGAGGACATCCATACGAACAAGGCACCTTTGTTGGCTGGTATTGTGATCAGGGTGTACGGACCGATCTGATCTGCTTCATGGACAAGACACAACACTTGTTAAATAAAAAGGCTTCGACAAAATCATATTTTAAAAATATTGGTACCAACTTGGATGATATATGTACATTAGGCACATTTTAAAATATGTAAATTTTATAACAAGATATAAATAATAGTTAAAGATTAAGATTAATTTTATCATATACTCCTGTATAAGGGTTTATAATACACGAAAGCTGAGAAAATATATGAATAAATCAAGAAGCTCATCCTCGGAGGCCGTTTTTTATTATATGTTATGCGTACATAAGATAAATCATGCACTCAGAATGAAAAGTGATACAATGTGTCGTTTGAGACACAAACTATAAATTAAATTTTTAAAGTAGAGAATAATTTTTGGATTTATTTTGACATGAGAAATATCTTTTTCTTCCTTAAAATCAATTTCCTCCCTGAAAAATGTCTATAAGTTAAATTTAAAGATGAACAGCGGGGGGGGGGGGTGGCAAAATATTGGCGCCGAGATGACTTGGACTACCAGCAATATTGGTGCGTTTTATAAACAATCACTCACAAGCAATCAAACTCAAAAATAGCTTCGGTTACTTGTAATCTGTTTTATCACAAAATTCTTGCTGAATATAATAAACATATAGAATCAATTCGCACATATCTATATTTTATAAATATTCGAAACTATTATAGACGCGTATGATTCTTTTGAAAATTAAACAACTTCTACTGCCCTTACTGCAATGGAAAAATTAAAGGGAGGGCCTGGCTCATCAGTGGTGAACCCTCCCAGCGGTTTCGCCAGTTTAATCTACCATACCACTGTTATATTGCATTTTTGTAACTTCCTTTTATAGTGATACTGATGGCGCGCTAGGCATCATGATAACTGTATTTAAAAATGAAATTGATTAGCACGAAATTAATTTTCAGATAATACAAACTTTCTACTCTCCTTTCTGAAAATATTGGGAGGGTCTGACTCATCAGTGGTGAAATCATCTATTTCGTCAGCAGAATAACCATAAGGCTCTAATATTATATTGAGTTATTCAGATTATTAATTGATTTAAATCTCCAGGACATAAATTAATCAATACCACAGGTTTCTGAAGATGAATTTCTTTCATTTAATTTCAAATTCATTTGAAAAAACTCATCTCCAGAAACCTGTGGTATTGTTTAATTTGAGTTATTCAGCTTATATATCAACAGCCCAGAAACGACAAGAAGCTAATTCTGTGATAAACATATCCTGGAACAAATGTTTCCTCTTACAATTCTTATACACTCTGTCAATTGTAATTATGAGCTCAGTTTATCATGATGACCGTCTGGCTCTACGAATGCTTAGATTGAATGTTCTCCAGTGCGACAGGGAAGATTATCGGTAATGACCCAGAGAGCCATTTTGAAGATCGAGCGTTAATTTGAGGGTTCATTAAGTGCGAATGGCCATCACCATCCGCAAGTACGTTAAGGATTTAGAAAGATTTTTGGCATTCTTCGACTTGATCGAAATGTCTGCCAATATATTCTCGGAATTTATATCACGCACAAAGCGAGATCGCCGTAAACAGACACGAAATATAAAATAAGGAATTTGATTGGTCAGGCGATATCCCAAATATATGAATCCCAAATATTTTAATCTTATTGGTTAAAATAGAGCAAAAATAAATTTAATAATTAATAAATAAAAATACCTTTTTTAAAAGCTTTTATTGAAATGCACTAAAAAATATTTTAGCTTCTGCCATTGAGTAATTAGATTTATATGAGTAAAAGTAAAAGCGGCGTGGACGATCATCGTGCATTTAGAAATTAAAGTGATTTATTATGAAGTAAATAATTAGTGAGTTTTTATTTTACTAAATTTTTCCAATTTTTTTACCTCTTCACTCAATAAATGATCGTCGACCCCGCCGCTTTTATTTTTACTCATATGAATCTAATTGCTCAATGGCAGAAGCTAAAATATTTATTTTTTTTCCGTTTTGGGCATTTTAATTAAATATTTTTAAAAAGGTATTTAAAATTATAGAAAATTAAAGGAATTATGGAAAATGGTCCATTCCCAATCACCCCGACCACCTTTTATGGAACTCCGCAGAAGCCTCGCCTATTTTCTTCGTTTGAAAAGAAATGTACAAATATTCTATTTTCTTATCTATTCTCTACCACCTCACGGCCACTAAGAATTCTAAAATTTTAACACTTACATTCTTAGAAGGATTGAAATAGGCCATTTCTAGCCCATGTATACGTCTAGTATTTTATGTATATTGAATTTAAATATATACAAGTTGATATTGTAAACTGATTACTGATTTATAACAGATAATTTAATATATTTGACAGTTTATTGCGTGTAATCCCAAGGATATTTTAGATAGGAACCTGTGTGTCAATATTGAATTTATTCCTCCTTTTAAATCTTGAACAACCGGTAAAAAAATCAAATCGCAACTTCAATAGTTTCCGAGTTGACTTCTTGCAACACACACACATAATATTTATAGAAATTAGTTCATTCCCGGTCAACCCGACCTCCCAAAATTCTGAAAATTTGTACAATTGCATTGATTGCGAACTAAGCGGGTGTACAAAATTTCAGACTTCTGTTTGTACTCTGGAAGCATATTAAAATTTAATTACAAAATTGTAAAGGCAATTTGGAAATTAGTCCATTCTTGACTATCCTGATAAGCCAGAAGTCTGAAAATTTGTTAACTTGCATTGTGCCATATTAGGTTCGAGCAGATATACAAAATTTCAGATTTCTACGTGCTCTGGAAGTATATTAAAAATTGATTTCAAGATTTGTGTACAGACAGATAGATAAAACAGACGTGAAAGAAAAAGCTAAATAAAATACTTTTAAAAATAATTCTCTTCCACAGCATTATATGGGCTTTGTTTAAATGGATTTTTACAATATTTTAAACATAAAGACTCTAAGTGAAGATCTTCATTCTGGCTATATAATTTAGAGCTTCTAAAGCTTGGGGAATAATTCATTGTCCGTGGAAAATTTCTATAGTGAAAACACAAAATTGAAAATCGATTTCTTTTCTTGAGTTTCAAGTCTATGGTTGTGCCAGTATAATAGGGCTATTTTGTCTCATTATATCTTGTAATGAGAATATTTCAGTTAACTGAAAAATATTGAGCATTAGAACTAGCTTAAAATGATCAATTCAAAGAGATAAAGGCTACCTGACTGGTATTCATATTTCTTTTGGGAATTTTAATTTTATCCTGAATGAGGATAGAAGATTTTTCTCAGATGTTGATAAAAATGAAATAATTTTTTCTGGCCTAAATGTATTTTTACAAGAAGTACACTGATATCCAAATTTAAGTAACAAACGCATTTTCGAATAGAACGCCAGTGTTTTCTGATACGCCTCGAGAATACGCCGTCCCCGTCAGTCCGGGCACCTTAAAGAAAAATAGAACTCTATATTTATCAAAGATCAAAATATCAAATTGTCAAATATGTGCAAGAGTATTGTTTAAATTCACCTGTTTACAATTATAATGATTATTTTACTTTGTAATTTGCAAATTTTAATTCATTTTTGAACGCCCTTACTCTTTTAGCACATGATAACTGGTATTCTTAAAATTCATTCCCATTTTGAAATAAATCTGACATAAAAGCTTCACATAATCGTTTATCCTATAATTCATAATGTAGAGCTATTGGGAAGATACAATCAGGCCAATCCTAGAAATGGTTGGCAAATAGCTCAATGTTATTAGAAGTATAATTTTCCACCTCTGAAAATCCTCCAACTTTGAACTAAAATATTTTTGCGTCGTACCCAGACGCTATTCGTGTACTTTGACTACTCAGGATGCTACAAAGGTACACACGTGAGTGCGAGGGGATTGCAGCTAAAGTTCGCGCTTTATTATGGCAATAAACAGAAGAAGAACGATCAGTGGGACTTGCCCGGTAGAAGAATCCTTGGCGCCGTGGATGTCACTCTTGTGAAGCATTCCGCTCCACACAATACACGTCCAGCCTGGACTACACCGTCTTGTAGACCGCTCCGATGTCAGTCTATCCTTGCCGGATCATCCACACGCCCGGAGGTAAGTCGCAACGTTTTCTCCTTGCCGCAGATTTCACCAGACTCTGTCTTCCCCTACACAGGAATGCTGTTTTTAGCGCCTGCCACATGGCAGCGGGGGCCACTAGAGTCCACCCCTCTTTCCCCAACTTTACTCTGGTATCTTGGCCACGTTTCAATATGTTTTTGAGAGAGGAGATTTATTGCTTCAAGACCTCTTCTAAAGCTTTTTAATCAGCATGAAAGCGCATTGTGGGAATTGTATTTCTGCTCGAGGAGACCCTACTTCCTATTAACCTCTCATTACGGAGATAAGCTATTATGTAATGCAGCAGTTCCATCTATATTTTCTATACCTACTAAAATATTTATGCCTAATAGCTATGTACCTACCACTGTGTAATTCCAAGTATAATTTCTTCCACCTATTTACTCTACAATTTTTTATAATATACTAATTTCAATACCTATTATAGCAGTTTTATAAACTAGTTTCTATGTTTTCTATAATAGTTTCTCATTAACTAGTTTCTATACCTAATATAGTAGTGTTTGGCAATGAGTAGTTTTTATATCTATTACTGGCGTTCAGTTTATTAAATTATTTTTATATATACACTATAGAGTATTTCATAAACTACGTTATATATCTATTAGGTTTTTTCCTTGAACTAGTCTCTATACTATACAAAATTGGATTTCTGAGTACTAGTTTCTATGCTTAGAATAGAGAGAAAATAGTTGAATGAAGTAGTTCTGATATCCATCTAAGTAGTTGCGTGATGCTGTTTCTAAACATACTATAGTAATATTATAAAATAAATGAAGCTTCCAGGGTTAGGTTTCTTGTGCAACTTTTTATTTACAAGCTTTCGGACTTGTCAGTCCTTCAACAGGATTATCACGTTAAAACTTAATAATAAATACAATTTTTATATACACATTATTATATACATATTTTAAAAACTTATTATATATTGAAAGAAAAATATATTACATTATTTCTGTTTCTAAACATACTAGAGTAATCTGAAATTTTTGTCCATATCCACTACAATAGTTTCGTATAATGATTTCTTTACCTATCACAGAAGTTGCGGGGTAATTAGGTTTTATACTATACAGTATATATATTTCTATGGACCATTTTCATTTTTACAGAGTGATTACAAGTATTTCTATACCTACTAATATGATTCGATTACGTTTAGTTTTATGATAACAACAAATTCTATTAAAGATATAGGCTTGCCAGGACGGCATTCATAGTTCTTGAAATAAAGATACTTAGGTCAGTAAATCTTTTTATTACCACGACGTTTCAACAAAAAGCTTTTGTCCTCGTCAGGAGTAAACAAAAATTAAAACATTTGGCAAGGCGTTAAAAATTATTTTTGTTTGCTCCTGACGAAGACAAAAGCTTTTTGTCGAAACGTCGAGGTAATAAAAATATTTACTGGCCGAAGTATCCTTATTTTCAAGAAACAAATTCTCTGTTTACTAGATTTGTTACTTATAAGAGTATTTCCATCAATATTTTCTACACCTGCAAATTAATGTTCGTGAGCTAGTTTCTATACCTACTAAGGTAGTTCTGTAAACTAGTTCTATACTTACGCCACACAGTATTTCATTTATTACTTTCTAATCTCTCACAGCAGTTCTGTAAATTCAATTCTATATAGCCTTTCTATAACCTTAAGTAATTTGATTAGTTATTAAATATTTGATATGCATAAATTCATATCTAAAAATGTGGCAGTAAACATTACAAGAGAGCTTGAGCAAATTTATAATTAAATATAAATATTCAGATCACACAGAAAAGGTAAAAATGGTAAATATCATTGGAGCCATGTAACCGGCACTACGAGGTTCTGTGTAAGGTTCTATGTTCTCTAACAAAGAAGAAAAGTCGCAGATGCAACGGAGAAGTAGAGACGATTAATGTTCTTGGTAATCTTGCAGCTCAAAATATTTACATTAATAATGAAACAGAAATACGTGATTAATTCTTAATCAAATTAGGCTCAATTATTCTGCCCTTAATTATACTCAAGGAACTGTCAATTGCACAACTGGAGATGTTAATTAAACTAGTGCGAATGGGAATTAGCCAAAATATCATCTTCTGCTTATTAGCTAGATAGATGTTGTTGATATGCTGTAAAATCCTCTCTCTCTCTCTCTATTATTTAATCTTATTTATTCATATTTATTCAATTTTGTATTTAAATATATTTTATCTTATATGAACATTGAAATAAAGTGGTTTCAACCTTAATCTTTCTCTTTCTGCACAAAATAATAAAATAATACAAAATTGATATGCTTGTAATCCTCTTTCTTATTTAATCTTATTTATTCATATTTATTCAATTTCGTATTTAACTATATTTAATCTTATATAAACATTGAAATAAAGTGGTTTTAATCTCAATCTATCTCTCTGCACAAAATAATAAAATAATCCTGATACATACGTACATCAAATGATATCTTTGGAATGCAAACATTGCCAATTGTGATAGTTATAATATGATATTGCGATTGTTTTTTCTTTTGTATGTCACTAAATATAATACTCATAATTTTAAAATTGAAAGCTAAGTATATATATATATTTAAACAGTTTGGTTATGCATTTTTTCCAACTCTAATTATTTACTAATGTCCCGAGGGTCGGTGGAAGGCTGTTTAAACCGTTTGGTTTTCGACCGCTATGACCCGGGTCCGATTCCCGCATTGGACACTTTTATCTGTAAAATAAAATGCTCCAATCGCCCCCGATTCTTGCAAAATTCCAACCCCACCAGCGGGTGCAAGTAACCAAACGGGGCTCTGGCACATTTGTAAGTGCAAAGTCGAACTGCTTTTCACATGTGTAGATATGTGGTGCGCTTATAGTAAAAGCAGTCGCTAACTACCCACCATGATTATCATGGCCTGTACCACGTGTACTAGGGATAAGCAAAAATAAAAACTAATGTACCTACTGCAATTAATAATGAAAGATGCTCATCAGTGGATAAGCATCTTAGTTAATTTACCATTTTAATATAACATATCGTCTTTCTATTGTATAAAGATGTTGTTTTCATATATACCGAGATTTAGAATACTTCGTTGGGCATAGGCTTAGGGGGGAATAGAAATATTTACAAATAGGTGCATCGTTTATTGATCGTCCCTCTCCAAAAATAAACCATATATCTAAATGATGTCGAAGATTATATTGTGTGTGATCCTTTTTTGTTCGAAGACGCATTTATACAACTACTAGATGTAATATGAAAAGAATTGTACCGATCTGGCATATTAAACGGCTAAATTGCTGAGCTGGTTTACTACTGATGAGCCAGGTCCTTCTAATTATTTTATATTCCGTTTGATATATATATATACCAAAAGTGGTAATTATCCTTTAAATATGCATTAAAACAATGCATTTTGTTCATCACCCCAGTACTAAACGTAAAGGTGGCTATGGAGAATTACCCACAACGCTAGGTTGGAAAATTCGGGCAAAAGCTGACCTGTATACCGTGGTTTCGGGCGATGGCTCTCACCAGTACACAGAGGCGGTTTCAATTTCATAACATCCTACGATCGTCTGAGCAATTATCCTACGTCTGAGCACATTTTGAATGTAGAACTCGTTGATCTAACCTTTCAATTGTGTCCATGTCTTGAAATTTTTATCGATTTGCAGCTTCAGATTTTCTAATCCAAATACATTTTTCATCTGAGCCGGAATCCCTCCCATGGGTGGATGCTTACCTCATTGTTCGCATACCATCGGATAGCTTTTCCAGAGAGGTAGAAATAAGCATTATCAAGGCAAATGATTATGCCTTGCTACGCGTTCATACTCCTTTATCTAGCTGTGGAGATCTTCACCAGCATCCCAGAAGACATGGGGGTGGGGTGGGGTGGGGTAGGGGGGGTTTCTTAGTAGGTGTTGAAGAACAAAGAACCCCTACTTACGTTGCATCCTCGGTTTTGACACATTAATTGTTTTTCTTTTTCAGGTAATTTGCTTATTTTCGTTTATTTCTAAGGTTGTATATATTTGTATGGAACGTCCAACTTTTCTCCGCCAGTTGTAATATAGTAATAAATTACTAGACAGATATGTGATTAAAATTAAATATTTTTTGACTACGTTAGAATTAAAATTACAATTATATTCTCACAATGAGTATCTTTTTTATTTAAAAAACGCTAGCTTTCAAGCGTTAATCGCTCTTCAACGGGCTTACTATAATATCGACTTGATCCCACCAGAAATTTTACAAAAATCAAATGCGCGCAGCGTGGATATTTATAACTGAAATATTTTAATTGGTTTGTAATTTGACTATTTTAACTATTTTATGGAATATATCTATTTTAATTTTTAGGGCATCCAGAACCTATAAAATTGATCTATTGATTTCTTCTGAGATATCGGTATTGTGATGGTAAATCTATTTTTCTGTTTATGCTGTTATATCCATTGGAAACGAGAGATTCTAATAGTAACCGTTGAAATTTGTTCTTAATGTCTTTGTACTGGCATTTCGTTTGTGTTGTTAAAATGGCTAGGGGACCAGAAATCTCACAAAACACAAATTATTTACATTAAAGAGGTAAAAGACAGTGTGTACGATGATACATATTCTAATATATATATTCTGTTCATATAAATAATTAAGAGCATCAATATACAGGGTGATCCAAAAGTCCCGCACAACTTTAAAAATTAATAACTCCGCGAATATTTGCGTTAGAGCAATGCGGTAAACACCATTGTGTTCAGGATGCAATGGGATTTTTTATGGCAAATAATGAAAAATTCGAAATTGATTTTAGTTACAATTTTATTCACCAGATGGCGCTCTACCAGATTCAGATATTCAGCGGCCAAATTGTTTGATAAATTGAAAAATATAATTGAACGACACGTATTTTTCCTTTTTGAATACCAGGAAAGAACCCTAATAATATCAAATAACAAATTAATAAAACACCACTTCGCCAAAAGTATGAAGAATTGGTTAACGATTTTCAAATACAATCAGAGATATGTAAAATAGGCAAATGCAAATTAAAACATTTAGCAAAAATATTTATATTTTATATGGGGTTTTGTGAAATAGATTGAATGTTTGAAAAATACTGCTGATATCAATACACGAATTTTTGATATGTTAATATAGTACCAAAAATTATGATGGCACTACTAATATGATTTCTTGCTATAAGAAATGTGTAGTTTCTTGACTAATTGGAGACCCTTGACTATTTAACTGGATATTTGTCATGATCCAACAAATGAAATATAGAGGGGAGTGACAAAATATATTTGTCGTACTTTATTCCAAATATCCTATGGGCTTGTCAAATGTTATCATTGTTTATTATACTGTACACAATTTTTAAAAATGTTTCCCCTCAAATAAAAATAATTTTTAAATCGACCTTTTGCGTTGAAAAACGTGGTAGTAAAATCATTTTGTATTATTTTTTTTCACAAAATTTCTAAAGTTATTGGTATACAGAAAATATTCCTTATGCTATTTCTTCTAATGAGCGAAAAGCGAAAACTAAACATAAGGGGAAAAATTGTGTGTACCAGTGTTATTCGAGAAGTTATAACACTCTGGTTTGCACGACATAATATGTGAGCAAATGACAAACAAAAAATTACTGTTCACAAATAAACAAAGATAGTCAAGATGTGAGGACAGCATTTATTATCCCCATATCCCAACACAAAGAGCTGCAAAATATTGGTAGATAATATAATACATGGCGGCTTATATAACACATGAGGTAACTGCCTTCTCTCTTGTATTAGGTCACAATCCTTGCTCAATGTGGCGCCCCTTATTCTCAAACACCGCCTGCAGACGATAGATGACAGAATGGACAGCATTAAATAATATTTCTATTGAAATTGATAAAACGTGCCATCTGATAGAAGCCTTCAACATGGCCAATGTGGTAGGCCAGAATCGATAAACACACGATTTAATGTACCCCCATAAACAAAAATCGCAAGGCGTCAAGTCTGGTGATCTTGGAGGCCACTGATATATAAAGTGGCGACTTATCACACGATTTTCACAGAACGTATCCTTCAGCAATTGTTTGGCACCTCGGGAGATATGAGGAGGTCCTCCATCTTTCATGAATGTTATTTCGCTTAGTGTTTTGCCCTGCAATATGGGAATACCCTTTTCTCTCAAAAGTTTGACATAACGTTCATCAGTTACAAAAACGGTTTTAAAAGTTCTTCCATTGATTTTTCAAAGAAAAATGGCCCAATAATAAAAGAAGTGAACCCACACAAAACTGTAACTCTAGGCTGGTAAAGTGGCATTTCTGTAAAAATCCTAGGATTGTCTGTTGCCCAAATGCGGCTGTTTTGAATGTTAAATTCTCCTTTTAGAGAAAAGTGAGCATCATCTGTCCACAGAACATTCGACAGCCAGTTTTCATCAATATCAATTCGCCGGAAAACCCATGCAGCGAATTCTTGACGCATCTCAAAATCGCCAACTTTCAGCTCGTGAAATCTTTGAATTTTGTATGGGTACACACAATAGAGACATTAAGTGAAGCGTCTTCGGATATCACAATCATACTCGGCGAATTTAACGCCAAAAGTTCAATTTGGGGATCACCTGTCCTGGATAACAAAAGTCAGCAGGTTGAGGACATGCTAACAGACCTCGACCTTACACCGTTAAATAACGGAGAGAACACCTATCTATCTAAGTCCACAGGCACAGAATCCGCAATAGACATCACAGCGATAAATTACAACATCGCACCCACAACACAATGGAAAATCATGAGAGGTGCAATCAGTGACCACAGACCAATTTTAACAACCCTAAACTTCAAAATTGAGAACGTCCATTAGAATAGAAGAACATGGAACTTTAGGAAAGCCGACTTGAAAAAAATTCACAGAAAAGCTTGAAGAACTGTGCAACGAATAATTGAATTACAGAACGCTTGACAAAAACTTGGAAAAATTCTCTTCGAACATTTCAAAATCTGCAAAAGCATCGATACTTAGAGGTAGACGTAAAGACCTGTGGATACCTTACTGGAAGGACCACAACATCGAGGCAGTGATTTCAGAGAGAGAGACAATATCAATGAACTTCTTAAAAAAAAATAAAACAGAAGAAAAAACAGAAAGAACTCATTGAAATTAGTCACAAAGTAGAACAAGAAATTTGGATATGCAAACAAGAAAATGGCTGAATTCTGCGAAAAAATGGAGGATCCAAGAAAGGACAGACAACACTGGAATATGATTAGAGAGTGTTAGAGAACAATCAACACCAACACTAATCCTCCAATACTCTAACCGATATGAATAGAACAGCGCGAACGAGAACAAACAGATGGCTGACATAATTGCTGAATATCTTTCAAGCACTTCCATACTCAACTATACGAATGAAGACAGGACTCTAAAAATAATATAAACCAGTTAGTTAAACAAGCAAGAAACTTCCATCAACAAGATATTTTCTCGAGAGACTTCACCTTGAATGAGCTAAACACTATCAATAAAAAAATCCAAGAGGTCACCAAGAGATAATCTAATCTTTGGTTAAATGATCAAACACTTTGAAGACAAAGCTAATAATCAACTCCTACGAATACTGAACATTTCATGGCAAACTGGTAAACTACCAAAGAATTGGAAGATATCAATTATAGTGCCAATACTGAAGCCAAACAAAGATGCCAAGGAATACAAGAACTATCGGCCAATTGCTCTCACCAGCATACTTTGTAAAATACCAGAACGAATTATCCACTCTAGGCTCATAGTCTGGCTCACTAACAATAATAAAATAAACCTCTATCAAACTGCCTATTGATCCCAGCACTGTACGACTGATCAACTGTTCTACTTCTGTCAATAAATAATAGATTCTTTCCAAGAAAAACCTCCAAAGAAGACTACGGCAATATTCCTTGATATGACCTCAGCTTTTGATCGAGTGTGGAGGGAGAAATTACGTGAAAAGCTGCACAACATCGGAGTAAGAGGAAAAACCTTAATCTGGATTGCAGACTTCTTAAGGGGAAGAAGGTTAAAGGTTCGGGTCAATGGAGAATTTTCCAAGGAAGGAAGAACATGGGCTGGTGTAACTCAGGGATCTGTGCTCAGTCCTCTACTCTATCTGCTATATATTAACGACATCCATCCTTACCTCACTGAAGACATAAAGGTTGCCTGTTATGCAGATGATATAGCCATATGGCATACAAGTAGCAGCATAGAAAAATCGTAAAAAATACTGAACACATCAATGAGAGGACTGGAGAATTGGGCAATGGAACTCCAAATGACCATAAACCCAATAAAACCAAACCTATGCGTCTTCTCAACTCACAAGGAAAAAGGCATAACTATAACCACAAAATAAGCATAAACAAACAAATAATTATTAAAATAAGAAATCCATAATACCTAGGTGTGGTACTGCTGTCCTGGATCTTTCCAGTTGGTCTCGAGGACCACGCCATCACCATCTCCTAAGCGGCAAAGTACGCGATCTACGTATTCATCGTAGATCGCAAAATGCGTGGTGTCGCTGGAAACCCACTGGCGATTCTCCACAAACTCTGCAGCGCTGGAAGAGGCGCCATATTCATTGTACATAGTGTATATAATGCATATTATCTTTTTTTAATAGTGCAGACTGTGCATGTATTGACAAGATGTCAACAAAATTATTTTAATTATTATTGATGAGGAATTGGAATTTTCAGAACACATAATTAGCACCTCAAATAGAACTATCAGAAAACTAAACATTCTGAGAAGGCTATGTGGAACAAATTGGGGAGCAAAACCCAGAATTCTCAGAACAACATATACCACCTTAATAAGGCCGATAATGGAATATGCAACACCGGTCTGGGCTCCTTCAAGCTCATCAATAAAAGTAAGACTAGACAGTGTTCAAGCAAAAGTGGCCAAAATAATCACTGGTGCTGTTTCATCCACCAACAATGAGAAAATTCAGAGAGAATGAGTTCTAGACCTACTCGCTCGAAAGCAGAAGACAAAATAAAAACAACTTGGATCGGCACTTCGGAAACGAGGAACCAAAGGACGAGATCTCTCTGACCACTTGTGGTTTGGTAGATCCGCCCTTTTCTGAGAATGAGGTGAAACTGACGGCTCTCAAGTTCGGGAAAAGGAAATCTCCTGGTCCCGAAGGGATCGATAACACGGTCGTGAAAGCCCTGGTAAGGATGCACCCATCGCTTCTTTCCAGGTTATTCAATAGGTGCCAGGACACTGGTACTTTTCCTGAGGCATGGAAGGTTGCCCGAGTAGTGCTTCTCGAAAAGTCTGGTAGAAAGGGTAATTCTCCTAATGATTATCGTATGCTTTCTTTACTAGCGTGTCTAGGTAAGGTCCTGGATAGCCTACTAGCTCAGCGACTGAAGCACTGGCTAGAAAGTAATGAGCTCCTTTCCTCTTTCCAACATGGTTTTAGGGAAGGGAAGTCCACAACCACAGCTCTGAACGAGGTGTTAGAGGGGGTTGAGATGGGCTTAAATAAGGGTGCTTGGGTTCTCTTCGTGGCCCTGGACATTGATGGCGCGTTCAACTCCATGAACTGGAACAAGCTGATGAGAAATTTGATGGACATGGGTTGTCCTGATAATTTGTGCAGCTTGGTTCGTGACTTCCTGAGGGATAGACGGATTAGCCTCAGTTTTGGTGGGCGGAAGTTGGAAAGAAACTGTGCTAGGGGTTGCCCCCAGGGCTCTTGCTGCGGACCTATTCTGTGTAATATCCTGGTAAACACCGTTTTCCAGGAGGAGCTCCCTGAGGGAGTCAGGCTGGTTCTCTATGCTGACGACCAGTTCCTCATTGTTGAGGCTGCTTCGAGAGCGAAGGCTGAGAAGTGTGTTGAAACTTCTCTCCAAATTCTCTCGAACTGGGCCCATGACTCTGGCCTTAAGTTCAATGTCTCCAAAACTAAAGCCCTCAGCTTTAAGCCTAGGGACATAAGAACTAAAAGGTGAGATAAGAGGATGCCAGCGGGCGACGCTGGCCTGGGACGCTGGGAATTCTGCGAGAAGCGGCGGCTGGCCAGCCGGCCTGCGCGCGCACCGGGGGCTGCGCGCGCACTTTTCGAACACCGCCTGATGTCGCCGGCTGTTTACCGCGCGTCGCTACAACCTGCGGCGGTTCCTTCCATTATATAATACTCTAGGCGCTGGTGGAGTAAAAACTGTACTCCACCTGCCTCTTATAATTGTATGTAATTTTTGGACACTTATTAAAATATAAATTATTAATTTATAGTTCTCACTGCAGCTCGAACCTTTACCCTAACGCGGTAGAACATGGCGCAGTCGACATTCGGTTAATTATAGCCGTTTTTTAAGTGACAGCTCAGTGACAATTAGTAATCAAGATGCCCTCAAGAAGGAATCGCCGACCATCCCAAACCCCTCCAGAGAACCCTGCCTCGCCGACCAGCACCGACATCCTCAGGTCCATGGCCGCACTGTTGCAGCAGATGGCTACTCGGAATCCGACACCGACAGTCCCATTAGGAGCTCCTCCTCACCACGCCACAAAAATCATCCAGCTTCCTAAACTGGCTTCCCCGGAGGAGTTAACGATGTCTTTTTTCCGCGATTGGAAACAACGTTGGAACGACTACGTGGACGCCCAACAAGTAGCCACCTTCCCGCTATCCACACAGCAAGTGACTTTGCGTGCCGCCCTCCATTCCGAATGGACCATCCTTTGGCAATCAGGCCGCCTTCATATTTCTACCACCACCACCCTCGATGAAGCCGTGAATGCTCTCGAGGCCTACCTACGCAAGAAGCGAAACCCCCTCCTTGATCGGCAAGATTTTCATCGTAGGGACCAACAAACCGGAGAATCGGTGGATCGCTACTTCGCAGCCCTTAAAGCTCTTGATGACTCGTGTGCACATGAGCTGGATTTTAAGTGCAGCACATGCGGCGACCCGTGTATTACAATATGCACAAAAAGAGCTTGTGGGAAAACGTTTGCCCTTGCTGGTTATCAACAGCAACTCCGTATCCGTGACAGGTTAATATGTGGCCTGTTTGATAAAGACCTCCAACGAAAAGTACTGGCGGAGCAGTACAATTCCGACCTCTCCCTGGACCGAGTCCTCTCAATTTGCATCGCACATGAGAGTGCTACAGCCGTGGGCGCGACTCTTTCACCCTCCCCAACCACCTCCCCCGAAGCCTTCATTGCAACCAGACGTGCACCATCAACCTACAAGCATCAACAAGCCAGCTCGTCTGAAACCTCACCTAAGGCCAACCGTTTCTTTCAGAAACCCTATGATCCTAATGACCCCTGCTCCGGATGTGGGGCGAACCCAAGACACCGCCGTGACCAGTGCCCAGCAAAAGACATAGAGTGTAACAAATGCGGCATCACCGGGCATTACGGAAGGGTTTGCCGACAACTGAAACGGAAACCCACAACCAAACCTAATATCCCGCCACCCGCAACCAGAAACAATCAGTCCCAACCAGGACCCTCAAACACAGTTGTTGCAGCTGGAGTACGCAACGAACTCATAACCATTACGACCGATATCAACCATAAGTTACACCAAATCCGTTGGCTGGCGGACCCGGGGTCAGATCTGGATCTAATCCCAGAATCAGAATTCCTGTTACTGGATGAGCAGACCCGATCAGCACTCAACCCGAAGAACGTCCCTTGCGTAGGAGCCAACGGCATCAGCTTAAGTCCTTGTGGATCGTTCGTCGCGGCACTGCATCTCAAAGGGAAAACATACAGTACTACCGTTGGAGTCTGCAAGCACCTGAACGCCCCTCTCTTGAGCAAGAGCGGATGCAAAGCCTTAGGACTTCTGCCGGATAACTGGCCCCATTCAATGATCGTCAATGCCATAACCAACGGACAAGTTCTAACGTTCCCGCCGACCCCGGTGAGAGCCAATAAGATCGATAAGCAGTCTATCCTTACCCATTATGCTAGAGCGTTCGACGACACAGTGTTAAAACCCATGCAAGGACCCCCCATGTCTATCGAACTAGTTAAAGATGCCGTTCCTTGCAAACGCTACCGGGCATACAACGTTCCCTTTCACTGGAGAGACCCCGTCAAAACTCAACTCGTTACAACGGTTAGATGATGGGAAAAGGCCTCAAACTGTTGAACAAGGCCGTTAAAGGAACGCACGTCGGTCTTGTTGGTTGGTATCGGGAAATTCTTTAGAGCGGAGTACAAATGTGGAGAAGGTGTGTAACCGGAACAACGGTAGAACAAAAGGAAAGGGATCAAATGGGAACACAAGCTGGCTATCGGGATCGAAGGACGGAGGGTAGCGTTGGTCAATAGGATGACCATCCTGGGGGTGGTCATTGATGACAAGATGAGTTGGCAATACCAGGCGGAGGAGATGGTGGCGAGAGGCAGGGAGGCGTTGTGCAGGCCTGTCCTGGTTGGCTCTCAACAGGGGGGGGGGGGGGGGGAAGGAGGGTACTATTTTTAGGAACCTCTGCCTCTCCTGTGTCGAGCCAATCCTGCTATATGCTTCCAGGGCTTGGTGTCGCCGAAACAGGGATCAGAAGGTGGCGACTACTCTAGAGAGAGTGCAGAGGACAGCGGCACTCAGAATCACAGGGGAATAACGCACTACCAGTAGTGAGGCCTTATTGGTCCTCGCTGGTCTTATTCCCCTGGGATTGAAACTAGAGAAGGAGACCATCAGACAGAAGATCTAAGAGAACAGGGAAGATGCCCTGGGACGCCACTACGTCTTGGATTGTCCAAGGGTAGTGGGTGTGCAGGAAGAGAGAAGGAGGGCGAGGGGCGCGATCGAGAGCGAGCTGCTGAGAAATCACAGCAAGCTTCTTGAGAAAGCCCACGACGTGGCAGCTGAGCTTTTCCTCAGCTGTGAGTGAACAGAGTCGACCGGGGTTTGCCTCCCCGCGGTCCCTGCTGGACACAGTAGATAGTTTCCTATTTTGCTGTGATTAAAGGCCACCGGTATAGAAATCCTTCCAGACACGTTGTCTGGGAGGTGGTGTTTCAAGGTACAATGTCCAATCACTAGCTTGGATACCGTTACTTGGCTTATGAGTTGAACAGAATAGCAGCGAAGGAATGCTTCGCATGCCGGCTTGTGGACCGAAAGGTCTGGGTGGCCATCTGCTTCTAGGGTATACCAACTGTGCTTAGGTGGGATCCTCCAGTTCTTGTTTATTTTGGCTACTGTTTCTTTTTCTTTAAAAGTAAGTTTATTTTTCTGCACCAAGGGTTCTTTTGTGCCTTTTTTCTCTAGCGCATCAGCAGCTTCATTGCCTTCAATGCTTACATGTAAGAGTATCCATTGAAGGTGAATTTTTGAGGTATTGAGTGTTTTTGGAGATAACCAATTATGTTCCTGCTTACTTTGTCTCTAAGTTCCCCTGTGTGACTCAAGTGTTGTATGGCACTTCTACTATCAGTAAGAATCCATATATCGTGATGTTTAATGTTTCTGGGTTTTAAGACTTCATAGATGGCTATAAGTTCTGATCTGAAGACTGAGCAAAATTCTGGGTTTCTTCTGTTTATTTTCTCAATGCCATTTGTGGTTTTAATGAGAGAGCCACTGCCAGTGTGTCCCAACTCATCTCTGCTACCATCGGTATAGAGAGTTATTGCATTTTTAGGAATTTTATTAATTATTTCTAATGATAATTGTTTTAAATATTCTGGATTTTGGTATTGTCTGTTGGGGTGGTTTCATTTAAAGTGGCATTAAAAATAATATTTTGTTAGTGGTTCGCATGGAGATATTTTTTTCAGCTAAATAATATTTTTCCACTTTATATTTTAAAAATCCATTTCTTTTGGTCAGGTGGAGAGGGCCTTCTTTTTTGAGTCTTAGATTGGATTCCCAATTAAGTATGTAATTGAAAGTTCTGTGTTTGTTTTCATAACTCTTGATTTTGTTTATATATTTTTTGGCAGATTGTAGCTTATTCTATTCTTTATAGGGCATAATGTCTGCCTCGTAAAGTACAATATCATTAGGGCAGGGTTTTCGAAGACCTGTAATAATTCTAGCTGCACTTAGTTGTATCCTTTCCAGTGATTTTAGATTTGTTTCAGATGCTGTACCATAGATTTGATATCCATATTCCAGGATAGGTCTCATTAGAGATGTGTAAGTTAATTTTATTGTTGTTGCTTCAGCTCCCCACTCTTCCTGAAATATATTTCAAGATTTTTAGTCGGTCTCTTCCTTTTCTAACAACTCCTTCAATATGCTTACTGGAGTTGATTTCTGGATCCAGGGTGTAGCCGAGATATTTAGGATGTTTATTATATTGCAATTGTTGTTCTTTCAGAATAATATTTGGTCTTATTTTGTATAGTTTCTTATCGGTAGTAAAAAGACTGGTTTCAGATTTTTGGGGGTTAAATTCTAATTTATGTTTATTAGCAAATTTTTCTAGGTGGAGAAGAGTCTTGTTAAATCTCTTTCAGCTTTTTTCCAGTTAGTGCTGCTGCTCCATAGAATAATGTCATCAGCGAAAAGTCCAATATTGGTTTTATGTGAAATTTATTTTTCTATGCCTGCAATAAATAGGGTGAAGAGAGTTGGGCTAAGGACTGATCCTTGTGGTAATCCTTGGTACAATTTGAAGGTTTTAGATAGAGTGCCATTATATTTGATCCTGATTTATATATTTTTAAGAGAATCATTTATCCAAGTGATAGCTTTTCCATCAATTTTGAAATGTTTGTATAATTTTGTAATTAACTTGTTTTTCCATACCTTATCAAAAGCTTGTGTAAGGTCTAAAAAGCAGCTATGGTGTGGTTAGTTGGTTTTTCGTTTTGTGCATCTTTTACCTTTTGTGTGAAAAATAAGAGTTGGTCTATTGTCCCATGTCCTTTCCTAAATCCATATTGTTCTTCTGGTAAGAGATTTCTTGTGTCGGGGTGGTAGGTGAGTCGTCTGAGTATAATTTTTTCCATTAATTTGCAGCAAATATTTGTTAGGGAGATAGGTCGGTAGTTTTTTGGGTCATCAGCAGATTTGTCAAGTTTTTTAATGGGAATTATTGTTGCATTTTTACAGTCTTGAGGCAATTTTCTAGTTTTCCAGGAGTTATTGAAAATATTAAGAAGTCTTTCTTTGCCAATTTTGTCCAAGTTTGATATCATTCGGCCATGGATTCCATCTGGCCCAGGAGTCTTGTTTAGGTCAGTGTTTTCTAATGCATAAGCTAGCTCTTTCATATTGATTTTTTTCATGGAAAATATTATGAGTGCTGGTGACATATTTTAAAGTCATGAATAATCTTTCGGGCCTTTTTTCAACCTTGATTTTACTACTTATTTGATATGAATTACCTAAAAGATTGGCAGCAATTTTGTCATTAGTTGCTGGTGTACCATCTGTATTCTTAATCATATTTGTGTTTTCAGTTTGTGGCTGGACTCTGTCAATTTGTTTTGCCCAATTCCAAAGTTTTGTATTTGGGTTTCTTGGGTTCAGGTTTTCACAAGTTTGTTTTCATTTTTCCCTTTTCACATTTACGCATAATCTTTTTTTATTTTTGCAATCACAATGTTCAGTTCAGTTCTACAATATTTTTGGTTTTGGGTGCACTTTTTTGTAGTTCATTTCTTTTAGTTATAAGTCTTTGAATATTTTTTGCCTGGTGTGTATAATTTGGAATCCATTTCTTAATATTACCTCTTGGTATTGAAACTTTGGCTGCTTTAATAATGGTGTTTTCGAAAGATATCATATTAGCCTTTTTGAAGTTCCAGAAATTTTCTTAATTGAGCTAGTTTTGGTCTTGGTGCTAATTTCTATCAAATTAGGCAAATGATCACTTCCAAAACTTTTTAATATTTTCTATTTGCATTTGTGGAAAATGTCAGGATAGTAAAAACTTATATCAAGGGCTTGTGCAGTATTATAGCTTGTAGGAATGATGGGTAGGACTCCCATCATTTAAGCACATGAAGGCATTGTCGTCAAATATGTTTGATAGTATTTTGCCTCTTGGGTTTGGCGTAGAACATCCCCATAGTTGATGTTTAGCATTAAGGTCACCTACAATAATAGTGTTGTCTGTAAGAAATTGAGCCATTGTTCCATCGTCAATAAATGTATTGTTTGGAGGGTGATACATATTGTATATGTGGATGGCTTTGTTTTGATTGAGGTAGACTTTGATACCTTGGGCTTCGAGGTCTAATGTGTTTGTAATATTAACGGCTATGTCCTCATAGTACAAATTCTTGATTAAAATTGCTAGGCCACGCCCTTCAACAGCATATACAGATGGATCTTCAGACCTTACCCTGAGTAATGGAGGGGCCGGAATTAACATAATACTGCAAGATGGAACAAACATCAAAATCAAAGAAGGAGCAGGACAGATTTCGTCAAACTTCACTTGTGAACTGACAGCTATCTGGAAAGCCCTTGATGTATGCCTTAACCAACCATCCCTGCATCAAGCAGAAGGAATTTTAATATACAGCGACTCCATATCCGCTCTAGAAGAAATTCAGAAGGGCAATACTAAAATCACACAGAAAATACACTCGTTACTTACCCAACTGGAACCATTGGAGAATAACTGCATTCTACAATGAATCCCTGCCCATGCTGGGATCAGGGATAATGAAATGGCATTCGAATTGGCAAAGGAAGCCAGAAAGTTGAGCCAAAGGAAAGAACAGATGTCATTATTTGACGCTGATTCTTTGTCAAAATACAAGATAATTAAACGAAAAAATAAGAAAAGATCAAAATGCGAAATAAACTCTGAGAGAAAAATGACAAAAACTATAACAAGACTTAGAACAAAACACTATAAAGGAATGACAATACATCCAGATGGCACAAAAACCTATAGGGCATGCAACAACTGTCCTGGTGTGGACTTACACCTACCCACATATTCTTATAGCCAGCAATGGCCGCAGCCTTGCAAAAATTAGACATAGACCCTGAGCAGCAGCTTTACACACCTAAGATAGTGGACATTGCTGCTGCTGTGATGGATATACATGGATACATCTGAGGCTCTTTTTTGGACACGACAACAACAACGGCATTCCAAAGTAAAATAAATTATCAGAGATAGATACATATTTTTCAAATGAATTAAAATAAATATAATCGATACTGAGTGAGAGTTGAATTAAAAATATTAGAAATTTATTATCTTCAGAAACAAACCGTATCTAAAATATCAATTTTCTTTTTGCTACATGTTTTAATTTGCATTTACCTATTTTACATATCTCTGATTGTATTTGAAAATCGTTAACCAATTCTTCATACTTTTGGCGAAGTGGTGTTTTATTAATTTGTTATTTGATATTATTAGGGTTCTTTCCTGGTATTCAAAAAGGAAAAATACATGCCGATCAGTTATAGTTTTCAAATTATCAAACAATTTGGCCGCTGAATCTATGATTCTGGTAGAGCGCCATCTGGCGAATAAAATTGTAACTAAAATCAATTTCGAATTTTTCATTATTTGCCATAAAAAATCCCATTGCATCCTGAACAAAATGGTGTTTACCGTATTGCTCTAGCGCAAATATTCGCGGAGTTATTAATTTTTAAAGTTGTGCGGGACTTTTGGATCACCCTGTATATATATTCAATTATTTCGTCACGATATTTCAAAATCTATTTAATTTTTTTGTATCGTTTAAAATCACTTGCGACAATTTTTCTCAACATCAATAGAGATTTTATTTTTAGCTACCATCTCTTTCTATTCCCACAACCAACCGTTTGAAGAAGCCTTTATTGTCCTTGTAGAAAGAGAGTAAATA
Organism: Cordylochernes scorpioides; assembly: GCA_030710605.1. NCBI lineage: Eukaryota > Metazoa > Arthropoda > Arachnida > Pseudoscorpiones > Chernetidae > Cordylochernes > Cordylochernes scorpioides. The sequence continues at coordinate 16,431,253 of CP092886.1, forward strand.
AAAGATTCTGTTGATAAAAAATGTTTTAGAGCTTCCGAGTTGAGATTTCCAATCGAAGATGACTTTTGTTGTCATTTAAAAAAAATAATAATTATAAAATTGGATAAACTCTTATAACCTGTTACACACACATCATATTTTATAGATAGGACGATAATTTTCGATGATTTGTAACGGTAAAACGAGAATACTATGGGGAAGTTTTTATTTAATTTAGTTATCACAAGTTTTCGTACAGATGTATCTGAAAGCTTGTGATGTATGATAACTAGACTGAAAAACGCTTCCTGTCATTCTTCTCGTTTTATCCTTCTCGTTACATCACTAATGAGAAATAAATTGTTGTTTAATGCTCAGAAGCAAAGGCTGAATAAGTAATACCAGGTTATAAAATTGTATCCAATTTTTTTAATTCTTAAATTGTTCTTTAATTATGAAATATGAAAATATAGTTCATAAATATATTCTTTGAGAAAATATTGTTAAAAAACGTATGTTTTTTCAAGGAAAAGATTAAAATGCAAACATAAATTGCTATGCCTTTCTAATAAATATTCGACGTAACATAAAATAAATGCAAGCAGATAAATAATATTCCAATTTTGAGCCGATAAATTAGCCTCGTTAAGCCCCTTAAACTGCCGTCCAGAGACTTCTGCTGCCTCTTCAGGTTTCAAGTGCCATTAAAAATGAATTCAAGTTTATTTTCTCATTTGAAAAGAAGCAATTTATAAATTTATCCTTTTTCAGGCCCAGTTTTTTTAGAAGGAAAAAACAAATTATTTTGAAATATTGATGCGCATCTTATTTATTTTTATATTTAAAAAATTAAGATCAATCTCTTTATCGTTCCTCACTGCGTTTTAGAGCAATATGGGAAGGGCTCATGAGTGGTGAACCCTCTACGAAGTTTTGTTGAAGAGTTTCAGCATTCACCACTTAGATAATAACACGTCCCTTATTCCATCGAACCTCCCATGAGAGACCGCCCAATAGACACGGGGATTCCTTATCTTGAAGACAGTCTGACTTATCGAGCGCGAATCGTTCATTTTAAAAAGTGATTTCACCTCAAAATATAATAGTTTTGAAAAATTCTCAATGAAAATAGTATATAAAAATTCGAAGCTATTATAGACGCGTATGATTCTTTTTAAAAATAAACAATTTCTACTGCCCTTACTGCAATGGAATTTTTTTTTTCATTACAGTAAGGGCAGTATAAATTGTTTATTTTTAAAAAGAATCATACGCGTCTATAATAGTTTCGAATTTTGATAACAGATGGCGCGCTAATGCATCATAAAAATATTATATCCTCGAAACAGAAAAATATACATATGTATATACATAATAGCTTTTAAAATGTATTTACTTATTTTTCACACGATTTTTTATATTTGCCAAATATAAGACACGAGCCAAATAGATACAAAATTAGAAACCACACAATTTGCTATATACATATTTTCCACAAAGGTTATAGGTAACTAAAGACTCAGTTCTAGTAAATATATTCACATGACGAGAACTAAGATTTTCATCCAAACGTCGACATTTATTTCTGGACGAACTATCATTTTTCAAGAGAATAATGATTGCCCCCAATCTCTCCTGGGCGTGGTCATTTAACGGAGGTTGATTATATCAGGGCACACATGGTGTTCCGCACGCTCAAGCAGTTAGTGGTTCAAGAGTCGATTGCTCATGGGAGTTAGTCGTTCACGAAATAATCTCTCGTGGGAGTTCAAGAGATTATCGCTCATGGAAGTTAGTATTTGAAGAGATGATCGCTTATGAGAGGCAGTCGTTCAAGAAGTGATCGTTCAGGTAGGCAGACGTTCAAAATATTTTCGCTCATGAGAGTTAGCTGTTCAAGAAATTATCGCTCATGGGAGGTAATCGTTCACGAAATTATCGCTAAGGGAGATATTCGTTCAAGATATTATCGCTCATGAGAGGTAGAGTTCACGAAATTATCGCTAAGGGAGATAGTCGTTCAAGATATTATCGCTCATGGGAGGTAGTCGTTCAATAAATTATCGCTCATGGGAGGTAGTCGTTCAATAAATTATCGCTCATGAGACGTAGTCCTTCACGACATTATCGCTAAGGGAGATAGTCGTTTAATAAACTATCGCTCATGAGAGGTAGTGTTCACGAAATTATCGCTAAGCGAGATATTCGTTCAAGAAATTATCGCTAAGGGAGATATTCGTTCAATAAATTATCGCTCATGGGAGGTAGTCGTTCAATAAATTATCGCTCATGAGAGGTAGGCGTTCACGAAATTATCGCTAAGGGAGATAGTCGTTCAATAAATTATCGCTCATAGGAGGTAGTCGTTCACGAAATTATCGCTCATGAGAGGTAGCCGTTCAATAAATTATCGCTCATGGGAGGTAGTCGTTCACGAAATTATCGCTCATGGGAGGTAGCCGTTCAATAAATTATCGCTCATGGGAGGTAGTCGTTCACGAAATTATCGCTCATGGGAGGTAGCCGTTCAATAAATTATCGCTCATGAGAGGTAGTCGTTCACGAAATTATCGCTCATGGGAGGTAGCCGTTCGATAAATTATCGCTCATGGGAGGTAGTCGTTCAATAAATTACCGCTCATGGGAGGTAGCCGTTCAATATATTATCGCTCATGGGAGGTAGGCGTTCAATGAATTATCGCTCATGAGAGGTAGCCGTTCAATAAATTATCGCTCATGGAAGGTAGTCGTTCAATAAATTATCGCTCATGGGAGGTAGTCGTTCAATAAATTATCGCTCATGGGAGGTAGCCGTTCAATATATTATCGCTCATGGGAGGTAGCCGTTCAATATATTATCGCTCATGGGAGGTAGTCGTTCAATGAATTATCGCTCATGAGAGGTAGCCGTTCAATAAATTATCGCTCATGGAAGGTAGTCGTTCAATAAATTATCGCTCATGGGAGGTAGCCGTTCAATAAATTATCGCTCATGGGAGGTAGCCGTTTAATAAATTATCGCTCATGGAAGGTAGTCGTTCAATAAATTATCGCTCATGAGAGGTAGCCGTTCAATAAATTATCGCTCATGGGAGGTAGCCGTTTAATAAATTATCGCTCATGGAAGGTAGTCGTTCAATAAATTATCGCTCATGGGAGGTAGCCGTTCAATAAATTATCGCTCTTGGGAGGTAGTCGTTCAATAAATGATCACTCGTGGGAGGTAGTCGTTCAATAAATGATCACTCTTGGGAGGTAGTCGCTCAATAAATGATCACTCGTGGGAGGTAGTCGCTCAATAAATGATCGCTCATGAGAGGTAGTCGTTCAATAAATGATCACTCTTGGGAGGTAGTCGTTCAATAAATGATCACTCGTGGGAGGTAGTCGCTCAATAAATGATCGCTCATGAGAGGTAGTCGTTCAATAAATGATCACCCATGGGAGGTAGTCGCTCAATAAATTATCGCTCATGGGAGGTAGTTGAACAAGATATGAACGCCCATGGAAGGTAATCGTATAAGAGATCATTGCTCATGGAAGGTAGTCGTTCAAAAAATGATCGCTCATATATTGAAAATTATATATATATATATTAAAAATGGCATATCCTGACCAGGAGCACTTGTGCTTTACAGAAGGCAGAGCGCCTTCTGGTGGATGGCTTTTCTTGATTTATCAAGAAATTAGGTTGGCCAAATATCAGGGAACAGGCTAAATCAATGTTTAGTTGATTTCTGTTCCACCAGATGGCGCTCTGCCTTCTGTAAAGCACAAGTGCTCCTGGTCAGGATATGCCATTGCGTATTTACGCAAGTTTGGCCTTAAATACCCATTTCTTGGTTTTTCAAGAAGCTACTGGGACCAAAAAATATTTTTTGGTCGCAGTGGGTCAGCCTACTCCACGCTGAAGAGCGCCAAAAGCACGAAACGCGTTCGTGGATGGCTTTTCTTGATTTATCAAGAAATTGGGCTGGCCAAATATCAGGGAACAGGCTAAATCAATGTTTAGTTGATTTCTGTTCCACCAGATGGCGCTCTGCCTTCTGTAAAGCACAAGTGCTCCTGGTCAGGATATGCCAATTTTAATATTGATTTCAACACCTGATATTTTTATCTTTTATTTTTTTCTTTCGTTTTTTCATATATATATATTTGTCTTAAACCCGGGTAAGCCAACAAGTGAGTTGGAAGCAGTCGGGGTTGAGTGGCAAGGCGTGCAGAGTGGGAAGTCCGCACGTGACAGTAAGGACAAAGTTTGGGATCAAAAGAGGCTCCCCTAGTACGTCTCACGTGGCACCAGGACCAGGAGAAAGTTGAGGATTAACTGAGGAAAGTTCGGCGTCCTACATGAAGTCGGGGAGGCAGAGAGGAGCCAAAACGGCAGCCACGAGAGCCGCCGTGAGATGACAACTGCCTAGAACTGAGCGGGGCTGTACGAAAAAATCCCCTGTAACCTAACTAACAGTCAACATCTGGACCAACGCCCTTTTTCCTCCACCTGGATCCCCCAGGTGTCCGGTCGCAAGCTGGTGTCACTTTGAGACGACTAGAAAGGACGTCATACTTTATTACTTACATATCATATTGTTTAAATTGCGATATATATATATTGCATGAGAAACCCCATTGTAAAAGAAACCATGAATAGGAACTCTAAAACAAAAAAATGATATATATTTCATATCATGTCTATAATTCCAATATATATTTGTCAGTGAAACATGCAAAAATATAGATTCCAGACTCGAGGAAAACGAAACCAAGGATCCCAAGTCCATCATATTCCAGCATGTTGCAAACACCGACCATAAATTGTATTTGGATAACCCTACTGGCATTTTATAGTTACATACCTGCCATCCACTGTTCAGAAGAGCCAGGGACAGTTGATCATCTTCTCTTCAGCTGTCCAGCAACCTGATACATAGGATGTAAGCAGCTATCCTGCTTGGACTGACCCATTTCAATCCTACATCTATGACCAGACTCAACCTCAGCATAGAACTTCCTGGCCAACTGGTGCAACTCAGAAATCAAACAGGACGCGAGTAAAATGGTAGTCCTCCTCAGGGTATAATCAATGTTACAGATGTGCGAACATTATCAGAAGACCTTCCCCTCTCCCTTTCATCTTTTTAAAATGAAGCTCAATATTCTGACATTAATATATCCATTAATTTGTTTTTTCCCCTATCCACATATATGCGCAACTGTGTTTTCAAATAACCAGCACATACATAAATATTTTGAAAATAGAGCAATCCATAAATAAATCTTTAATTAAAAAGGCATATATTGGATCAAAAAAATCATAGTCTTCTGATAATGTTCGCACATCTATAACATTGATTATACCCTAATGCAGACTAGCGCTTTTACTCGCATCCTGTTTTGATTTCTGAGTTGAACCAGTTGGCCAGGAAGTTCTATGCACACATTAAATATGTTATAACACCTTGATAAAGGTTAGCGTTCATCCAACTGAAATATTGGTAAAATAAAAGATTTTTTTATCCAATATATGCCTTTTTAATTAAATACATAAATATATTTTAAAAAAGAAAAGACATATTCTGACCGATCATATAAGCATTTTAGATTGGAGAGCAGGATCTAATGGAACAAAAATTAACTAAACGTTGATTTAACTTGTTCCGTGATATTTGGCCAACCCGTTTTATTGAATTACCAAGATAAGCCAACCACGTATCCGTTTCGGGCTGTTGGCTCTCTTCAGTGTGGTGCAGGCTGTACTTAACGACCAAAACTTTGATCCTAGAGGCTTCCTGAGAAATCAAGAAATGAGTATTTAACGCCAGGTTTGGGTAAATATGCTGTTCATGTGAAAAAATATTTGTAGATATTTTTAATTCATATATAAATACATGTATATATTTTAAAACCTTTAAGAAATCATAGATGCTATCCACTCAATTATCCTTAGCATTTTTAAATATTCTCTTTTTAGAGAATTGCTCTTATCATTTTAGAGTGATTTCTCCATAACATACAACAATATCTTGAGCGAATTACTCAGTATTCCAAGTTGTAATGTATGCGTCCATTGAGAATATCTCACTAAGACAGAAAATATGTTCAGGCAGAAACTCAAACAATTCGCATCCAAATTTCTCTATGCATCTACAACTATTAGGTTTTCATATCTCCAAACTGTATCTTTGTGAATTTGGTATTTTTTAGTGATTCAAGTTCAGTCATTCCTTTTCCAATTAAATGTTTTTTAGATTGGTTTCTCCAATTAGATGTTTTTTTTATTGGTTTATAATTAAATGGTTTATAGATTGGTTTCCAGTTAGATGGTTTATAGATTAGTTTCCAATTAGATGGTTTATAGATTGGTTTCCAGTTAGATGGTTTATAGATTGGTTTCCAATTAGATGGTTTATAGATTGGTTTCCAATTATATGGTTTATAGATTGGTTTCCAATTATATGGTTTATAGATTGGTTTCCAATTTATGGTTTATAGATTGGTTTCCAATTAGATGGTTTATAGATTGGTTTCCAATTATATGATTTATAGATTGGTTTCCAATTATATGGTTTATAGATTGGTTTCCAATTAGATGCTCTGCACTTCTTCTCATTAGTCGGATTAACGGTATTCGGATTAGGTCCGAGCTCCATCTTTTATTGTGGTGATTAACTTGGTTTAATAAAATAAAAATAATTAGGCCTCCAGGGAAAAGTTTCTTTTTTAAACAAATCTCTCTAGCTTTTGGGTAAGAAAGTCCTTCTACAGGAGAAAATATTTTACATTAAATCGCCAATAGAATAAGAATTGAATTTAGATAAAAGAGAGGATTTTGGTGTTTACAGTTATTTGAATACAGAATCAACGCGGGTCTCCATTGCGCGTGCTTATCGACTTTTCTATTCAGAGGCGATATCTTCATTTGTAGGTTATGGAATGGGTTCAGGGAATAGTATATTATAAATTCTCGGAATGTCAATTCTTCTGTTAATACTATCGTGCTTTCTGGATATGATGAATTCCATGATAAGTCTCTGTCGTCTATTCGGGATGTTGGAGTAATGGGTATTTGGTTCTGATAGGGAGAAGGAATGGCCTGTTTCTCTTATATGATAGTATACTAAAGATCTACTGTCTTGGATGTCGATATTTCTTTTATGTTCTGATATTCTTATATTTAAATGTCTGCTAGTTTCGCCTACACATATTTGACTTTACATTCTTTGTATTCTATCGAGGATATGGTCTTCTTAATATTGGTAGGATAATTGATGTTATTGTTCTTTGTTATGGGGTTTCTTAGTAACGAATATAAATTAGATGAGTTGCTGAAAAAGGTTTTGATTCCAAATTTCTTCTGCCCGTCTCATCTAAATTTTATTGAATTGTAACTTGGTTAATATTGCGCTCCAATATGGAACAGATCATAGTTTCAGAAAGTCCAGACTCGTTCATTCTTTCAAATTGTCCCTCTACCATTGGAATGATCAAGAATTGTGTGTACAACATATGAAGTTGCGGGTGAAATATATTCATGTACCTAAATGGGCACCTCTCCCTTTAACTATGCATCAGAACGATACATTATGTTCATCACCCTAGTAAAACACTATTAGTAGTGATAGAAAATGAGCCACAACACCAGGTTTAGCAAATTCAGATAAATATCAACCTGTATACCATGGATTCGGGCTATGGCTTTCATCCGTACAAGGGCGGCTTCGATTTCATAGCCCCGACTATGTACATATATAATAAAATTATGTATTTTTTATTCAAATAATATTCGCTAAAATTATATATTATGACCTGGCATCTCCCTGTATCTCCCCGATTGAATTTACCCTTAAGAATGATGACTTAACAAATATCATCTATTATGATTATAGCGCGCGCGCGTGTATAGAATATTCCAAATAATTGAATTACTGTAGCGAGTGAGTTGGTTAAAAAGAATTCTGAAATAGTCAATTTTTATGTGTAAAACGCTTTTATAGGAATTCGAAAAAGGAGGGTATGGGGTAGCAGATGTCATCTTATTTTAGTGTGTGATTAGGTAAAAATTAAGTCTATTATTTTATCGTGTGATGATCATCTTTTTAAAAAATAATTTACAATATTAGTGAAAAATATGTTCGCAAATATATACTTTTAAACTATTTTTAAAACTATTTATACTTATTTTAACTGCAATTTTAAATTCTGAAGATAGAGGTTGCCTGGCCGGCATTCATATTTCTATGAAAAATAGACACTTCGGCCAGTTAGAGTTCTTATTTTCTTAACGTTTCGACAAACGTTTACTTCTCCTGACGACGACAAAAGATTTTTGTTGACACGTTAAGAAAATAAAAAACTCTAACTGGCCGAAGTGTCTATTTTTCATAGAAATACTATTTTAAAGGTAAATTTCTTTAATAAGTCTTAGAACTGGATATCGTTCTTGTCGTGTTCGTAGAATGAGACAATGTTCTAGTGTTATTATATATAAGAATGCATTAAATATTTTAATAAACATAATGTATAGCAATATTAGAGAGAGAGAGAGAGAGTGCATTATATTTTCTAATAATTATTGAAATTTCAAACCAATTAATTGTTTTATTCCAGAGTTTGGTCGTCACAAATTGAGAAAGTCAATATGTCGTTGAACCCCCACTGGCTTAGATCCTGACTGCCACCCGGCGTGTCATGGACTGATAAAGATTCCGGATGATGTGCTGCGAGATTTCTTGCCAAAATTTCCGCTACTATTTATCCCGACAGTCGGGCTAAATAGTCAACATTCCGGGATGGTTGCGATCGCCTTCCCATCACGTCCCAGATGTGCTATATGGGCGAGAGTTCAGGCGACCTTGCTGGCCACGGAAGAGTTCGGCAAGATTGAAGACATCCATAGTAACACGTGCCGTGTGTGGCGGGGAATTATATTGTGGAAATGTAAGCCCGGGGTGATGTGAGAGAAACGGGCAGTGGAATTTGATCTACGTACCGTTGTGCTGTCGGGACAAGGAATGACTACCAATGTGGGGTCCTGCTATCAAATGAAATTGCACCTCAGACCATAACGCCCTGTTGTGAACCTGTGCGGTGTTCAAAAGTAAGGCCAAGATCCACACGCTACCCAGGAAATCTCCAGACACGTTTGCGTCGGTCATCAGAACACAGTAAGAAACGGGACTCGTCACTAAAGTCTATACGTCCCCAGTCAGCGCAGTTCTAAGGCGATCGCTCCCAACACCACTGTAGTCGGACTTGTCAGTGTGTGAAGGGTAGGCATCTTAATGATCGGCAGGCTCTTAGATTCTGCTCTCTCAGTCGTCTGTAGATGGTCATTTTGGACACCTGTTTTTCCGGTCACACCTTGGATGGTAGATAATGTCGAATCTGGTGGTGCTATAACAGTTCTGACAATCACTCTGTCCTCCCGTTCTGTTGTGGTCCCTAGTCGACCGCTGCCGTCCTGACGTTGCATTCTTCCGTTGTTAACCCATTCTTGCCAACATCGTCTAATAGCCGCATCACTACGACAGATGTCGCGCGGTTAGTCGATTTGACCAACCAGCCTCTCACCAGCCTCAGCACGACCTCTTTCAAACTCTGACATATGGTTGTAATGAGCACGAATCTTTCGGCGAGGTATTGATACAGTATTAATAGGTTTACTGCAAAAAAAAAAAGAAATTAAACGGAAATTTTTAAAATCATCTCGTACCGCGTCGAATATTGAGTCTAGAATATTCGTGATGGATGCACAGTTCAGATGCGCTAGAGCTTTTGTTTTGTATAAATCGGCCACCAAATTTCAATCATATTCAAGTTTGGTCGAAATGTCTTTGTATACGTATTTTCATAATAAATCAGAAGACTCCTTCTTGGTAGGTCAATTGTTTTTAAAGAATGTATAGTAATAACTTTTTCCTAAAATAAATAAACTAGTCTAGTATTGGTGTATTTCCATTTTGCTTGTGGTTGAAAATGCGACAAAAACCTCTACCAGACATATCTCTATATCCTGTTAAAATTTCAACCAAATTGGTCAAATATTGAGAAACATAAAAGTAACAAAATAAACGTACAGAAATTGACTTTTATATATAGAGAGATAGAAACATATACTAAGTCAATATATAGACTAAAAAAGAATTTGATAACCCCCTCCCCTCTTCCTTAAAAAATGAAGATTTATTATATAAATATTCTTGTATATCATTAGTTTTGGAAATGGTCCCAAGTAAAACGCCATTTTGTTAAAATGTCGGCTAACATCGTCAACCCGTCATTCTACGGAAGTGTTGCGCCATCTATGTTCCATAATTTAAACTAGTTTGGTTAAATAATTTTATTTTACTAATCTCATAAAAAAAAGTTATTTTCGCATTGTTCTTAAAAGAGTTAACGCCTTTATATTAAAATAATTTAATTGTTATTTTCAATGTAAGTATAGAATAATTTTAGAATAATATATATTTAAAATGTAAACATTATCACGCGCCAAACTAATAAGGTTAGAATCGTTTGATTATAATTAAATCCAATTACACTTGTAGTTTGTTTTCATAACACTCTAAAGCTACGGCCACAATGTACTCACAAAACTTGAAACAAAAAAAGGTATATTTTTAAGAATTTGATAAATATTATTCAAATACATACGTTATTGATTTATATTAATTTATGCCTAACTGGCCTTGACTTTATTGTTTGCGGAAGAGCATTGCTCGATGCAAATATAAAATTATTATTATTATTATATAAATAATAAATTAAATAAAATTCTTTTTGAAAATAGAGCAATCCATACTTAATTCATTAGATAATAAAAGGCATATATTGGATTTAATAAAATATTTAAATAAATAAAATTTAAATATTTTATTAAATCCAATATATGCCTTTTATTATCTAATATAAAATTCTACTGTCCTAAAATATTATGTTCATAGTTTGCTTAAATGCCATTTCTGAGATTCTACCCTTCAGTGCTGCATATATAAGCTGAATGATCTAATACAGTATTAGAGCTCTAAAGAAGAGATCTGGTAGATTAAATTGACGAAACAGCTGGGAGGGTTCACCACTGATTAGCCAAGCTCTCCCAATATTTTTTCATCGCAGTAAGGACAGTAGAAATTTGATTTATGTGTGAAAGAAACATTCGCGTTTTATTGTTTTCATTCGCTATATATAGATGGCGCGTTATTGCTTTATAATAATTGGTATTGTTACGTAGAATTGAAAAGGCATTCCAGAATATATTTTATTTTGGGACATTCTATAACTATGTAGAGAGATAGGCGGATAGCGTGCTGCGCGGGATAGCGAAGAAACGTCGTCTGCTCCAAGCTAGGACGAGCTGCTGGTTCGGGAGATCATCAGGATATTGTTTACTGCTCAAGTTGGTTTACTTGCTTAAAGATTCTGGACAATTCTTCAACTCCGTCTCTTTCCCTGTTTTCTTGGTCTGTGCTACAGTTGGTGAGTTTGCGACTGCTTTTATTTCTACGTTGTTTTCTCTTTCTAGTCTGTAAATCATTTTATTTTTTTGTTGATTAAAGTCCTAAAGATCCTTTGTACCTATGACTTTTTTTGTCAAGCAACAACGTGTGCAACAGTATCAAATGATTATTTTGTAATTTGACTAATTTCTATGAATGATTATGAAAATGTTCGTTATCTTGGTGTGATATAAGGAAGGAGCCTTTTTCGGCCCAAAATAAATAGATAGAAGGTAAAATAAGATGAAAAACATAGAAATCAAGATTAAAAAGCTAGAAACGAAGTAAATTTAATATTTTACAAAATAAAATTAGATAATACAGTTAAAAATCAAGGTTCAAGAGTTTTCAGCTCTTAAACCTTGATTTTTAACTGTATCGTTTTACTTAGTCTCAAATTTTGGCCTAAAGAAAGGATTCCTTCCTGAAAGCACTCCAAGTTTTAATAAAGCAAAGTATTGGGATATTTTGTCTGTGTTGATTTGCTACGCGGTGTTATCTTCGTCTGCCATAAATGCTTTTTAAAATTCTAAAGAATTATATTTAAGATGAATTCGGGGTCACGAAAGAATTAATTACACTTCTTTTTTCATTAGAAGTAATTAATGGAAGAATATGTATGATCTTTCTAACAAACAAATCTCTCTCTTCTATCAAATTCTTAAAAAACTACTATAAAATTATTAAATTGTAGAATTAGTAATTAGTGGCATTCCACATGCACAGCTATGACTGTGGAAGGATTATAAAGATCCAAATATTTCACTTTTCACAAATAAAGAAACACATTGCTATTGTATATATTCGTATTTTATATTTTATAACAATTTTCTCTTCCAATAAATATTTATAGTGTATATGTATTTATACAAATATATAGCCCTTTAGGGACTCTTTTTGGAGCTCCTGTTGAATGAGGTGGTGAGAAACAGAGCTGGAGCTTTTGCGTTGTTCAAATTTTGGAAGATGGCTGAAGAGAAGGGGAGGCAATATACATAATCTAATTGATGTAAATAATTATATGCAAATAATCTTTGTCAGGATTAGAATGTCGAATCCTGTATGGGACTTCGATTCCAGTAAAAGGCTTGTTGCTGCTGTTGTATATAGTTACAGTGTAGAAAATACTATACTATACCTACTACTTATAGGTTTCTCTCTATACTCTTAGTTCTCTTCTCTTCAATTACTCTGTAAACTGGCGAATCCTATATAGGACGAGAGGTCCTCAATAAAGGCTTTTGTTGTTGTTGTTGTATTTATACAAATATAGAAGAAATGAATGTAAATCACGATATGTAAAATCATTTTGGTATCGTGTTAGTTATTTATATGGCGTTCAAGGATCCTTCCTAACCTCAAATATATTCCGGAGAACTTGAACCAAAGTCGCGAAATCCGTATTCCTTTGTAATTTCAAGCTATGTTTTTCTCACCGCCACGCTTCTCTCTTACTTGACTTAGTTTTAAAATATTTGAAAATAATAATGCTTTTTGAAAATGTAAACCATTTGTAATTCTAAATATATAAGATGGTAATTTTGATTAAATAAAATTCAAAATGCAATTTTCTTGAATAATAATATTCTATTTACATAATAATAAAGAGACTTGCAAATATTTATGCAAATTTGCAAAGCTATAAATTTCTAACTAAATAAGTGTTTTTTTTTCTTTATACTTCAGTTAATACCCAAGGTATGAAGAAATGGCTATTCCCAAACTGACTCTTGAGGCTCAGTATGATGATTTATGTATAGCGGAGACTGCTTTTATAGAAGATCAGGATTGTGAGATCAAGTTAATGCGCAGCATTCTTGGAAAATTCAAAGAAGAAATTCCAGAATCAAAGCGTAAAGCTTTACAACTTGCTCAAGAATTGGAAGAAAGTAAAAAGATGATTTCTCGTAAAGAATTGATATATAATCATTTTACAACAATTTTACAAAATGAGATATCTAAAAGAAAACAAATTGAACAAGAAGTACAACTCTACCAAAAGCAAATTGCACTTATCCGTGAAGTACTTGTTGAAAATAATTCAATTGATGAAAGTACAAAAGGTAAGTTGGTGTTCATACAAGAAAACTGCCTTTCAACAATATATGAAAATGATTTATCCAATGAAAACTTTGAAGTAGATGATATAACAGAAAATAGCGTCTTCATACCTGATGAACTAGAAAAAAAGGATCGTAATACAACTAAACCTTTTAAACCTGAATTCAAATTTGAAGAGGCGTTCATTATTCAAAATAAAGAAGAAGAAAAAGACATTGATGAAACCCATGTAAAAGAAGATGGTAAAGCTAAGCCTAGCGCAATCTCTGAAGTAATTACTGAACAACAACCATTCTCTTCTATAAACATTGACTTGTCACCGATCAAAAAGGATACTACAGCGAGATTTAGTTTATTTGGGAGCAAATTGCATAGGTTTAACAAGAGAATAATTTTTAAAGTTGAACATTGTTCAGTTTGTAATAATCGCTTTAGAATTTCTCACAGCGCTCTCAAGTGTGATGATTGTTCAGTAATGTGTCATATAGAATGCAAAAAGGATGCCATGTTGCCTTGCGTTCCCTTAAAAAAACCTCCTAAGAATGAGACTCGTAATGACTTGATTCAATATATTGGGGATACTGTTCCACAGGTGCCTCCAATTTTAGTTCAAATCTTCAATGAAATAGAAAGGCGAGGTCTAAATGAAAAAGGACTATACAGGATTTCGGGTAAAAAGACTGAAATTCACGATCTTAAGCTAAAGTTATTTGGGCGTAGGAGGACGCTCTCAACTAAAATTACAAACATTCATGACCTGTGTAGTGTAATTAAAGAGTTCTTTAGATCGTTGAAGGAACCGTTAATAACCAAAGAACTATGGAACGAGTTTGTTAGAGCATCGCAAATTTCAGAAAGTAAAGAACGTTGGCAATCGCTTCAAGCTCTTGTCAAAAAATTGCCTCGACCTAACCGTGATACATTGGCAATGCTCATGCTGCATCTTCAGAAGGTAGCTGAAACTCCGGAGTGCAAAATGAATTCTTCAAATTTGGCAAAGGTTCTAGGACCATCTGTGATTGGATGCTCTGACAGCGCGGTTTCCATCTTGGAGGTAACTCGAAAGCAGACCCGCCTTCTAGAAAACCTACTTCTTCTGCCCCCTAACTTCTGGAAGGAATTTCTTCAAGGTGACCTCCCTCTGACCTCTACTCAAACCAGCCTCCCTCCTAAATCTGACAAAAAATGGAAGCACAAGCGGTTCTTTCCTAGTATTGATTTGTAACTTGTTTTGTATTTTTTGGTGTTAACAATGAATCTTTTAATCGTTATATTTCTATTTTATTATTTTTTCTTTGTTCATAATAATTCGATATATGTTTACAATAAACCGTTTTTGCATGCTATTTTAATAGTCTATAGTAATTTCAATAAACGTCGGAATTATTTTTATTTCAATATTTTTTTCATCCTTTATATTTTTAATATGAGCAGATTTTGTTTAATATTGTAACTTTTTTTTTAAAAGCTTGGAGATTTTTTAGCCTCTCCCTGACGATAATAAATTTATATTTAAAATGCTTTTTAAATTTAAAAAATCCTTCACACTTAAAAATAATTGTATAAAAACAATGTGTTTAAATTGCTATCTAACCTGAGAGACATTCGTGGACACAGAAATACATACTACCTATATTTGTCAATGTGTTAAAACATCCAAATTCACTCTTTAATATTTAATGAATTTATACAAATGCAATTAGAGGGATTGTGTGTTAACATGTAGAACAAAAATTAAATGAGAGAACATATACATTTTCCATTTATTTATTGAAATAAACATGCATTTAGATTTATTGAGAGTTAAAAGTCGGAAATGATCATTGCTAAGATAACTCTTAAGAAATGATCTGCAATATTAACATCTAGATTTGTTTTTTTAAGTTCTTATATTGATGCCTTTAACTTTGGAGACAGCTTCATGCGCCCTCTGTGGAAGTTAGATCTCGTAGTTGTGAAGCGTCACAAATTTCGTGACAAAATCCTTCATCTTGAGTATGTTGGAGAAGACCAGGGGCTGGTTGTTGTAGCGGCCGCAGAAACGCTGATAGGTTAGCAGCCCAACTAGGTCCATTCTCTTCCCATCGGGCTCCATGCACAGAAGAGGGGCTCCAATATCTCCCTGGAAAATCAACTGTATTTAGTATTGTGAAAAAGACTTAAGGTGCAGAACTTACATCGCAGACATGTCTGAAGCCGTACTTCGTGTTAGTGCAGATCATATGGGGACTGAGACGGAAGTTGAGGTGGTTGACATCGCCGCATTCCTCAAGATCCATAATTTCAAGGGTGATTGTGCTCTCTTCATAGCTCCCCTTTGGGACAATTACTGCACGTCACCAGCCAGCGTAAACTTCACTTTGTTCATGGAATTTCTTTATACATTTCTACAAATAAGTTAAGTTCCTAAAATAAAAAAAAAAAAATACGTATTTCCCTTCTAAAATATTTCGAAAAAAAAAACGTTTCAAAATATTCATAAATATTACTAAAAACACTTGTCGTTAAAAGATGTTTGTAAAAAAAATATTATTTTACAAAAAGGTAATACTAATATGTAAAATATATCAACCTCCTTCTTAAAAGAAACTCCGTCTATAAAATGCATCTGAGCATTGGTTATTAAAATTAATATATATTGCAGTTTGTGAAAGTCATTTTTTTCTTAATATTCATAAGATATAGACTAAAATGAATCTCAAAGATATGAGTTTTTTTTATATCCCTGTGTAGATTACATTCTTCATATTTGGCCATAAGGCCAGTGTCTAGGAGGTTTGGTATGGTTACCAGCATGTGAAGTCTTCTCTCTATGGCTCCCATCATTAAAGATTCAGTTGTTATATCGTAATAGCATACTGCATCATCCATTAAATCATCAGGGCCTACCGAAGTCCATGGGATGTATTTCATTAATGCAAGCATCACGATGTGGAAAGAGTCTCCATCATATTCTCTTTAATACAGATGAAAAAATTAAATTAATTTAAAATAATTATCGATAAATATACCACCACCTCTCAAAAAAAAAAAACTTTACCTCCATTTTCAAGCTTGGTGTAACTTCCCATGAAGCAGGAAATTTTTGGTTGGACTTTGAGTTTAGGAAGGCACATGGCTGCTGCATATCCACTTTCAATGAGTACTGGGGCTTTCAGATGTAGCAACGCCAAATCGAAATCAGCCAAAATTGGTGAACGGAATTTTGAAGCGTGCGGATGGAAAATAGCTCTTTGTATTTCCAGGGGTTCTGTTCCATTTCCTTGGATAAACAAGCTTGCGACCACTACCGACAATTCTCCACCATGCGCTTGCAGACAGGTAGCTGATGTCAAGGCCCACATCGGAGAGATCAGAACTCCCTGGCATTTGGTATTATCCTTCTGGAAACTGATCATTGTTTGCGAGGTCCATTGCCAGAGCTGGGGATGCCAAGAAATAAAGTCCATTCTTTTTTGCCGTAGCCAATCATCTGGATGCCCACATTCTGAAAATAAAAGTTATAAAGATTCATTTTAGAGGACACGAAATATAAGAACTTACCAAACTTTCGGCAATTCACTTCTGCTGCAAACATATTGAAACATTTGTCCGCACGAGTGACCTTCTGTGTCCATAAGTTGCCATTCGTTTTGGTTACAGTAAACCAGTCATCCGCAAGGTTGAAGAAATAGATGCTGCCTACAAATTCCGCTCCGCTGGTGAAACAAAGGCAAGAGAGAATACATCAACATTATAAATTAATTTATAAGATCATTATATTGAGAAGGAATTTATATTTTATATGGAAATATTCACTATTTTTTCACTTGTCGAATATAATCGACTTATCTTAAACATACTAACAAAACCCTCTCTTGCCAGAATATCTTTTGAACAATAAAACAAGTGTGAGGTTATATATTGAAAATAAAATTTTTGTTCTCACCCTTATTTAAAAAGGGTAAACATTTTTAATCGTTTAATGTTGTTCAAGTACATATACGCTGCATTATTTTGATTGGATATATATATGTGTGGCTTGATAGAAATTCATTTTCTAATAATTTTTGCACTCAACAGCATTTTCCTCTTTGGACTTTCTGAGTGAAATTACCATGTGGAGGAAAGACATTTAATCATTACCGCAAATATTTAGTACAGCATGGCTCAAATTCATGAAGAGCCTCAAACAAGGCCAAATTACCATAATTAGACTAGATAGGGTCATGAAATCATGACTAGAAAGTTGAAAGTTGATATTTTCATGTAATATAAAGTAAATTATTGAATATAAATATTTAAACATTGGGGCTGTATTGTAATGATTCTTCACGATTTAAAACTAAAGACAAGTCTCTTGGCGATATATAGTATGTAATTTTCTATCAAAAATATAGCAAATCTATTTTATTGAATTTCAATGTACATATGTAGAATTGATTGAAAATACTCCCATGTAGTATTTAGAAATTAGTGAAAATATCATTTGCTGGGGGATAGAGTTGTAGAAAATAAATGTCACATAAAACGAATTCTATTGTCTTTATTGTACTCTACATTTCGAAAATTTTACTTTTGATAAAGGAGACAGAGAGTAGCCAAATAAAAAATATATATTTTTTTGGCTGATGTAATATATAGCGTAAAAGAGAAAAATTACATCCCCCAAAAAATCATAAAGAAGCATAGGTTTAAAAAATATTTGTATGCCCTTTAACTTTCTCTGTTTATTTAAAATCCGTATTTTAATAAATCCTTTTAAAATTTAAAATGAATAAATCTATTTCTACAACACTGAAAATATGTATTTAGGATTTCATTCCGCTTTATGCGTCCATCGGGGCTCAAAAATCATTCATTTTGGTTAGCAGCCCCGTAAATAAAGATATTTCCGTATTTAGGATTAATTGGACAATAGAAAATGTGTATATATATATAGAGAGAGGTAAATATGAAAGCTATTGTTCCAATATAAAAATTGGTGTCTACGTGAGGAGAGTTGAACGTTTGGAGCTTACCTGAAGCCTAGATACTGGCAGAGGGAATGTCCTGCATCTAGATCGAAATCTACGGCGCAGAAGGGCTTCCACGTGCCGTCACCGGAATCCCAGAAGGACACCATTCCGTCCTTGTCCACCTTGGCTGAAACATCCGCCACGTGGCCAGTCTATTTCTTTTATCAGCATCAGATAAAACTATTCTGTGATAATATATTCAATTCGACTTATCTCGAGTACACGTGGTACAATCCATGATAATCATGGTGGGTAGTTAGAGTCTGCTTTTTCTGTAAGCGTACCACATGTCTCAACATGAAAAAACCAGTTCGACTTTTGCACTTACAAATGTGCCAGAATTACGTTTGGTTACTTGTACCCACTGGTGGGGTTGGAATTCTGCAAGAATCGGAGGCAATTGAAGCAATTTTTAATTCAGAAAAAAAGTGTCCAATGCGGGGTTCGATCTCAGTCATGGCTATCAAAAATCCGACGGTTTTAACCACTCCTCCACCAACTCACAATTTTCAAAAGTGAATGACGGCATCTCTCTATGTGGAGTTGAATAGCAACTATATACTAAAGATAAGAGGTTGCCTGGCCGGCATTCATTGTTCTTGAAAAAGAGGCACTTTTCGGCCAGTAGAGTCTTTATTTTTCAAACTCTACTGGCCGAAGTGTCTCTTATTTGAAGAAAAAATTGAAGAGTCACTATAACATGGTCTCTGGCACGTGCTACAAACAAATTCGATGATTTCTAAACCTAAACCGAGAGAGAAAAAAAAAATATTTGAAGCACAAATAATTTTATTATTACACTCTATAAAGCAAGCGTACCTATTAAGCTTGTATTTGGGCATTTCTATTTATTTGGGATTTATTCGCTTATTAAATGAACCCTATTAAATATTCGCTTAGATTTTAGCTATGAAATTTTATCCATTGATTTTATAAAACCTAGTTTTTTTATCTGTATTATAAATCCTCAACTCGGTAACGAGATTCGTGATGCCAATCCTAGGGTCCTCCTCAATTCATAGGCATCTTGCAGAATTCATAGACGTTATCACATACATTTGTGGAAATCGGTTAGATGATCTTGGCTGGGTGCTCTCTCTGTACATTATTTTTAGATAGATATATATACTTAAAAGTAAAGAAAGAATATCCTGACCACGAGCACATGTGCTTTTTAGATGGCAGTGCGCCATCTAGTGGAGCAAAAATAAACTAACGTTTATTTAACTTGCTCCGTGATATTTGGCTAACCCAATTTCTTGATAAATCAAGAAAAGCCATCCACGAACGCGTTTCGCGCTGTTGACGCTCGTCAGCGTCGATTAGGCTGTACCACTGCGACCAAAAATATTTTGGTCCCAGAGGCTTCTTGAGAAACCAAGAAATGGGTATTTAAGGCCAAATTTGCGTAAATACGCTTAAACACATGAAAAAAACAATAGAAAAAAATAAAAAATAAGTGGGTCAGGTGTTGATATTAAAAGTAAAGAAAGCATATCCTGACCACAAGCACAGTTCGTGGATGGCTTTTTTTGATTTATCAAGAAATTGGGTTGGCCAAATATCACGGAGCAAGTTAAATAAACGTTAGTTTATTTTTTCTCCACTAGATGGCGCTCTGCTATCTAAAAAGCACATGTGCTTGTGGTCAGGATATGCTTTCTTTACTTTTAATATCAACACCTGACCCACTTATTTTTTATTTTTTCTATTGTTTTTTCATATTTATACTTTTCTATTATGACTTGTAACTTCATGAATAAACGGAATCCTAAACAACACAAAATTTGGACTTCGTAATATTACCTATGGGCTCGTCCTCTATTCATAGATATACTTCAATAATATACACCTGTTTAAAAATCTCAGTGGTTTTCTATGCACAGTAAAATACCTATTCATTCAACTACATTCATGGATAAAACTTAAGGAAGTTGTACCTGTTAGCAGGTATATCGGGATTCATACAATAATTCTGAAAGTTATTTGATACACAGTGACCTTTATTGAAGAAACACGAGATAACCAAGTGTGAACAAAATTTCCTCTGTCTCCTTAAAAAAAAACAGACGACAGTCGACATCAAAGACGTTTCACTACCTTAAGTTTTGTCCATGAATGTTTTTTCCACATTTAGGATCCTGTATCTCGATTTATATGACGAATTCCAAAATTATAGAATTTTATGGCAAACGTACAATTCGAGCTCTATCCATAGACACTTGACTCATGGAAGCTCCTTGAGAAATCTCAGAAGAGTTCTACGTATAGGAAAAATTCAATTCTACCAAACAAATATAACATAAGGTGGCGGAAGGATGATATTCATGTACCTAAAGAGGCTTCTCTCCCTTTGATTCCTAATCACCACTAGTAAAGCTTTACACTAGGGTGATAAACATGCATCATTCTGACGCACAATTAAAGGGAGAGGTGCCTCTTGGGTGTATATATATATATGTTATATAAAAATATTATTTTATTTAAAATCATATTTTCATAGATTCAAATATTCTGCTAAATCGACCGCCAGAGGTCATGCTTCCCCTATAAAAACTCGTTATTGTTCTTTCCCGATGGCCGGCTCAAATCTTTGTACATTATGTAAATAATCTTTTGTTTTCCTTATTCTACTCGCCTTAAGCCAGGCATTACTTTTATCAAATTATGTTCTTTTATATATTCCTTAGCTCAAATAAAGCAACCTCTGATCAAAATTATTTTATTATTCCCACGACTGCGTCACCATAGTATAATCTCAAAAATTCCAAAATCAGCAGAAAATCTTTATTCATCTTTATATAATATATATAATATAAAATTCTGCCGGGATTAATTGACCTATAAAAATAAAGGTTGAATTTCCGGCTAAATAGGCGCTAAAACAAGGCGCCATCTAATAACCGTCTCCGCAAA
>CP092886.1:16452800-16602324 GCA_030710605.1 Cordylochernes scorpioides
GCTCAGAAGAGCTACCTGGTTGGGATGATTTGCGAGTTCCTCATGGCCATAAGACTTCTTCCCCATAGCTCTCCAGCAGGTCTACAAAGCCTCCCAACTATGTGGGGCAGTGTCTCCATTAATATAGTACCATCTATCTGGTTCCCAAATCCAAAGGCAGTTCTGAACTCTGTGACTAAAGGCACATCTCACTCCCCTCTGCAGAGGTTTGGGAAGACCCCCTCCCTTTCTGGAAGAGGACTCTCTCAAGTTGGGGGAGCCACCCTCACAGAGAAGAAAATGGTATAAATCACAGTATATATTCCTCTGTATAATTTTTTATTTATTTTATTTTTCTCTTTTTTTTTTTAACACCATTGACTGAAAGTCAGTAAAGTATTTTAAATTGTTTCATTCACAAAATAAACATTATAAATGTGCAAATATAATTTTTAAAAGTTAACTGAAAGATAATCCATATGTATGATTAGCAATGATGGATACAATATAACCAACTAGACGAATGACCCGGGCAACGCCCGGGTTTACATGATTAAATGTATTATTCAAACACATTAAACATGTGCCCGTTGGCTGCCAGCGAGTAAATGTCTGCGCCCGTTGACTCCCGGCGAGCAAGTGACAGCTCCCGTCGGCTGCCGGCGAGCAAGTGGCTTCCCGGCGCATGCGCGCGCACAGGGAAGCCACGTGCTCGCAGGCGGCCAATGGGCGCGCCCCGCCATCAGATCCACCGCGTTCTAGAGGGCGCTGCTCGTGAGCTATTTAGAATAATTTGAATATATAGTTTTAATAATTGATTTATATATTTTTTAAAATAGCCTATCGTCATCCTCGTTTTTTTTTACCTATGTATGGAAATTTTGGTTTGAATTAGTGAACTACTGCGAATTTGTATACCGGACATACAGACCAACCAACAGACAAACATACAAACATTCATTTTTATATATAGATATACATTTTTAATATAAAGATAACATTTTTCACATTTTATAACATATATAAACTATATTATTTTTTATTCACAAAATTTAGTACAGTAAAACCCCTCTATAGCAAACTCCAATAGGATTTAACCTTTGTTCACTATAACCATAGTTCATTATAGCTATAGTTCACTGTATTATAAAATAAAATTGGAATTTTTTTTGGTTCATAAAGGAAGGTTCATTATAGCAAGGTTTTACTGCATTTAAAAAATGCAATTGAATAGTTGCAAGTTTCTATTTTACTATAATATATAAAACACTTACTTTTCTTGCCCTCCAGATCATTACAATAATCATTATAAATATCTGAAGATTCTTCAAAGAGGACTCTTTCAATCACCCGCGTAGTTCTATAGAAAAAATTTTGGAATTCTTCTTGCATCATTATTTGTTGCTTTGCTTCTTCACTTAAATCCTCCACTGAAAAATAAATTTAAATGATTAGATTTTATTGATAAGGCACAATTTGGATTGTAGATTATAAAACAAGGTAATAAGACCAAATCCAAATAAATAAATAGTGTGTGACGTTTCGGTAACAGATGGTAACAACGCTGTTACAGAAACGTCACACACTATTTATTTATTTGGATTTGGTCTTATTACCTTGTTTGATTAGATTTTAGAAGCAATAAAAAATATATACAGAGAACCTCTTTCTAAAAAATACCTAGTTGAAGAGAGCCACAGTGCCCTTTAAATAAAGATACACTCTTACAGGAGAGCAGCTAAATAGTAAAAATGATATTTTGGTGATGAAGAGACTGTCTTTTTATATAGAGTTGTCATCTAGAGAGTGTGTTTCTCATGGAGATTCTACTGTATAAAATTTAATATGAAGCAAATTCCATATATATATATATATTTGATTATTCCTAGTACACATGGTACAGGCCATGATAATCATGGTGGGTAGAAGGCGACTGCTTTTACTGTAAGTGCACCACATGTCTACACATGTGAAAAGCAGTTTGACTTTGCACTTACAAATGTGCCAGAGCCCCGATTGGTTACTTGCACTCACTGGTGGGTTAGACTTTTGCAAGAATCGGGGGCATTTGGAGCATTTTTTTTAAATCAGAAAAAAGTGCCCAATGCGGGAATCGAACCCGGGTTGTAGCGGTCGTAAACCAACGGTTTAGACCATCCTTCCACCGACCCCCAAATTTTTAATAAAGGATAGTATTCTGTATATCCATATGTATTTATTAAATATGCTATTGATTCAAGTGACAAAATAAATCTTGGCCTATGAGGAAGTTTAGTTGAATAAGTGTGATATTGTTACTCTATAAATGATGCACTCTTTTATATTATTGTATGTAAACCAGTCTAACCTCTTTAATTCTACACCCCAAGGGATCAGAGCTTTCGGTTGAATTAAAGGTAAGTGTTGAATTAAAGTCAGTTAGATGATTTCATGACGATATTCACTGCTAGTGAACATTTTTTAGGACATATAACCAATTATATATTCTCTCCGCCTTTGCCGGTCCCAAGCCCGGATGAAAAAGGAGGAGGGGGAGCAGTAACAAGCTCACAAACCTGGGTTCAGCTGGCCCGGCTGATAGTACCCTGTAAGGGCTCCTATTCCAGGGATACAGGATGAGCAGCGTTTGTATTCCATATTAGGAGCGGCTGCACATGGCGTCTGTTCCTCATGTCAGAGGCGGCCATTTCTTTTGGAGCTAAGTCGGCCTGCCACTGAATAGTGCATCAGTCTTAATGGCAAAGGCAGACGCATTCTACTTCACCCAATCATGATGGTTGTCAAATCTCTTTTTCAAAAAGCCTCAAGCTTTACAAGCTTGACACCCTAATATGATTGAGTAGAGTAAGAAAGAAGAAGAAGAAAGATATATTCAAACAAGATTTATCTTATGTTGTCAAAAAAAATTATTTTAGAAATTGGCTGAATTAATATTAATGATAGGTTTATACCTTTTTTAGGTCTGCCTTCATTTGATGAGGGCAAAGCTGATTGATTCCCTTTTCCATCAGCACCTGAAGCAGGATCAAGATCTGGTGTATGTGCTGGCTGAACCATTTCAACTTTGGGGAGTCCTCCAGCAGGCTTCGATGATACATAATCTTCATCTTCCACGGAGAGATCAGCAAAGGTCAAAACTGCCAAAAATTCCAAGGGATAATGATGATATTTGTAAGGAACATTGAAAATTTAGTTAGTCTTAGTAAACCTTTCTATAGAGCCCGATTTTAAACATTAAAATGTAAACATTTTACTTTAAAAGTGACCTGTCTATAGCACGCCCTCTCTATAGCACCCTATTTTGGTAAATCCCAAGAGAGGCGCTATAGACAGGTTTAACTGTATACACATTTAATGTTTTTAATTTTTAAAAAAGGAAAAATGAAAAAAAAAAAGTTTAAATGCAATGTAAATGTATATAAAAAATATAGAACTTGTTTGAAAATAAATTTGTCTAAACTTTTTTTAAAATGAGACTCTCTATTGAAGAAATATATCTTTGAATAAATTAAGTAGATATTCAAAATAAAGGGTTAAGCGCAAATCCAAATTATTGGTCTTGTTACCTTTTGAATCTAATATACTCCAAATTGATCTTATCAAAGATAATCAAAAATTGATGAAACAAATATTTTTTGAACAATATTCCAAAATAGCCAATAAAAAGACATAAATTTGCCAGAGTATGCACACGAGTTATTTTGCTTAAAAATCACAACCATTTGTCTTTATACGTTTTTATAAGTGTACATAGTGATAACACATCAGCCTATTGAAATTTATAAAGTTGTTCTAAAATCCTACTTAATTTTTTTTTTTTGCTTATCCCTAGTACACGTGGTACAGGCCATGATAATCATGGTGGGTAGTTAGCGACTGCTTTTTACTGTAAGCGCACCACATGTCTACACATGTGAAAAGCAGTTCGACTTTGCACTTACAAATGTGCCAGACCCCCCGTTTGATTACTTGCCCTTGCTGGTGGGGTTGGACTTTTGCAAGAATCAGGGGCTATTGGAGCATTTTTTTTTTAAATCAGAAAAAAGTGCCTAATGTGGGAATTGAACCCGGGTCGTAGCAGTTAGAAAAGTTAACACACTCCATATTGATCTAAATTATTGGAAATATGCTATCTCATAAAATAAAAAAAACTGCAATGGCATTACTAGAATTGAGAAAACACCTTCTGGAGACTTAGCAACCCACTGAAGACGCTGAGAACTATTTCAGAAAAGAAAAATATAGCAATAGAACTCTATAATTTCTACAGATCAATTGTAAATAGATTCATACACAAAAGAGGTAGTGAGGAAAGCTTTAGAACAGATGTGTAAATAAATCCCCTTTCAAACAGACTCTCGTGCACAAGGGGAAAGGGAGAAGAATTGCTGTATTGTTTTGTTGTTTTGTGGCGAATCCATACAGGGCAATGAGCCCTAATAAAAGCCTTTTTGTTGTTGTTGTTGTACTAGAATTGAAACTTTAAGGAAAGTAAAAGATATTGTGAGAAATTTAAAGGAAATATTTTTTAAAAACAACTACATATACTTACTCTCATCCCAATGTATGACTAAAGCATTACATAACTTTTTTCAGATTATAGCAGGTAATTCAAAATGGAAAACATTTTAGATACATTTAAAAAGTAAGATGAAATAGAAAAAGGTCAGTTGTTGATATTAAAAATAAAAAAAGAGCATATTCTGACTGTTCACATGAGAATTTTAGATGGCAGTCACATTTAGTGGAACAAATATCAACTGAACATTGATTTAGGTTTGTTCCATAATATTTGGCCATTTTCTTTATAAATCGAGAAAACAAACCACACAGACATTTTGTGATTGTTGGCCCTTGTCAGTGTGGTACAGGCTGTACTTCAACAAACTTTCATTTTTTTTGGTTCAAGAGGCTTCCTGAGAAATCAATAAATGGGTAGTTGTAGCCAAATTTGTAAGTGAATTTAGAGCTTTTATTTCTAATTGGCCTATAGTAATACAAGCTGCATTTGGTGATATTGGACTACCCATTGTTGCACCTTTCATTTGGAGATATATTTGGTCATCATAAATAATGTATGTAAATTCATACTTAATAACATATATTTACATACATTATTTATGATGACCAAATATATCTCCAAATGAAAGGTGCAACAGTGGGTAGTCCAATATCACCAAATGCAGCTTGTATTACTATAGGCCAATTAGAAATAAAAGCTCTAAATTCACTTTAAAATGATGTTTATTATTTTAAAAGATATGTGGATGGGGCCAAATTTGTGTATTTATTCTAAACATTAAATAATAAAAGGCATATATTGGATTTAATTAAAGATTTATTTGCCAATATTTCGGTTGGCTGAACGCCAAACCTTTATCAAGGCATTACATTTTTGCATACATTTTTGTATCTTAATAAAGGTTTGGCGTTCAGCAAACCGAAATAATGGCAAATAAATCTTCTATTAAATCCAATATATGCCTTTTTATTATCTAATGATTTAAATATGGATTGCTCTATTTTTAATACTAAACATGTGAAACATGTAAAAAATATATAAAAAGGTCAGGTAGGTCAGGTGTTTATGTTAAAAAAAAAGGCATATTCTGACACTCACATGAGTAATTTAGATGGCAGAGCGTCATCTAGTGGAACGAACATCAACTAAAGGTAGATTTAGGCTTATTGCATAATTACACATTTCTTGATTTCTCAGGAGGCCTCTTGCACTGAAAATTTAAGGTTGTTGAGGTACTGTGTGCAATATGATGAAAAGGGCCAACAGCCCGAAACATGCGCATGGTTAGCTTTTCTTGAATCTTCAAAAAAATTGTTGGTCAAATATTAAGGAAAAAATCTAAATTAACATTTACATTAAACCTGTCTATAGCGCCCCCTCTAAATAGCGCCTTCCTTTCTATAGCGCCCAATTTTAAACATTAAAATGTAAACATTTTACATAAAAGTGAACCTGTCTATAGCACCCCCTCTCTATAGCACCCTATTTGGTGAGTCCCAAGAGGGGGCCCTATAGACAGGTTTAACTGTAGTTGATATTTGTTTCACTAGATGGCGCTCTGCCATTTTTTAAAATATAATTTTAAAAAGTGACTAAATATAATTTTCAAGATACATTGAAGTTATCAATGATTGAAAATATTTTAGCAATTTTAAAAGGGAATGCACACAAATTATTTTAATAAAAAACTTACCATAATAATCTAGAGGATGAGCTGCAAACAGAAAAAAATAATTTTAAAGCATGAACAAAAAATCATGTATAAAATCATATAAATAATATGAAATATGTATTTTTCTATATATTCATATATTTTTATAAAGAGATGTTATGAAATTCAGAAGGAGAAGTATAAATGTTAGTAACAAACCTTTTCGTGGTCGCCATATAAATGAGCTATCCTTGGTTAGAGTTTGAACCTGAATATCACAGAGGCAGCAAGAAGAAAAGCCAGCAGCAAGGAAACAGAAAAACAGGTTGTTTCAGGTTAGAGAATTACAAAGTGTAAAAAGGAAGAGAGGGAAAAAGAAGAAAAAAAAGAATAGATTAATTGTTATTGGAATTTGTATTAAAAAAAGAATATTTAAAATATTTAATATGGAAATTTGAGAGTTACTATATCCAATGTTGATATGGCACAATTTGGATTATAGATTATAAACATAAGGTAATAAGACCAAATCCAAATAAATAAATAGTGTGTGACGTTTCAGTAACAGCGTTGTTTACCATCTTCAGACAAAAAAGTATTGAATGAGAAATTTTACCATAGCATAGTTTAAATAGTTTACTGTTATCAGTGTAAATCTAAAAAAAATAAGTGGGTTTTTTCCACTTTTATTTCTAAGAATAATTATCTGTGTTTCTCAGAAAAGTATCTTCTTCTTATCTGCTATCTTGTTTACACACTTGATAACAGTAACTATTTAAAACATGCTGTGGTAAAATTTCTCATTCAGTACTTTTGTCTGAAGATGGTAACAGCGCTGTTATCGAAACGTCACACACTATTTATTTATTTATTTGGATTTGGTCTTATTACCTTGTGTTTATATCCAATGTTAAAAAACACAAGACACTAAGACAACAAAACACTATTGAGTAAGAGAAAAATTATCTATAATCACAAACCATAACATTTCAAAGAATCTTAAATATTTTAAAATTTCATAATAATTTTATTTTAAAAATTTAGTTGGCCAATTGCAAGAATGTTTTAATAAATATGCACATTGGTACTCTTTTTTTTTTTTTTAAATTATCCCTAGTACATGTGGTACAAGCCATGATAATCATGGTGGGTAGTTAGCGACTGCTTTAACTGTATGCGCACCACATGTCTACACATTGTGTACACACTCTTTATTGTCTTAAATAAACCATAGTTTGCAAAGGTGAGAGGATTATGAAATCAAAGCCGTCTCTTTACTGCTGAGAACAGCCTGAACCATGGGTATACAAGTAGTCTTTTTTATCTGATTTTGCCAAAACTGGTGTTGTGTTTCATTCCTTATCACCACCATAAAGTTTTTACTACGGTTATAAACATAATTGAAGGGAGAGGTGTCTATTTAAGTACACGAATATTATCATTCCCACAACTTTATATTGTATTCTAGTCTGAAAATCTGTCCTTGCCACTTTACCAACTTAAACATCTTTTGGTAAATTTGACCGACTTTCTCTCTTTTCTCTCATAACCCTATTGTAGGGTGTTATAAAATTGGAGCCTATCCTCAACTGTTGAGGGCCAGAGCCCAAAACCATCATATACAGGATGGCTTTTTGTCTTATTCCTTTTTATCACAAACGAAAGGTTTTTTACAGGGGTAAGAAACATAATGCATTGTTGATAAGTTGCAGTAACACATGAAAACTCTGAGGATAAGTTTCTTTATTTCATAAATGATATCTCGAGCTTTCGGGTATCGTAAACCCTTCGACAGGAGTGTATAAGACGAAATGAATCACAGTTTTTAGCTATTATTTATATATGGTATGTTATTTACATATTTAAAGATGTGCAACATTTTTTAATTAACAAGAATATTTTTGCCTGAATTAAATTTTATATATACAAAACAAGCGAGAAATATACTATTTATAAGGTACAATTTGGATTATTTATTAGAATAAAAAGGTAATAAGACTAAATCCAAAAAAAAATAAATTGTGCGTGACATTTCGGTAACAATGCTGTTACTGAAACATCACACACTATTTATATTTATTTGGATTTGATCTTATTACCTTGTATTTCTAATTTATAGTCCAAATTGTACCTTATCATAATCATAATATATTAATATACAAAAACAATGTTAAATATATTAGACATTATTCTCATATTGAATAGCTCTATTAAAAATGGTGTGAGTCGATCAGACACTAGACTGATTGTCACCATGATGATCTTGCATATTTGCCTCTCCACATATCATCATCAAATATTTACTTGATATTGTTAGCGTAGCTCCTTCTTTTGCCCCTTCCCTCTTAACCAATATTCTCTGGTCTGAAACTGCTTCGACACTCTTCATCTCACTTTTTTTGAACAACTGTCAAATACTGTTATCAAATTCCCCATCTATAACCTCCATGTTCTTTGACAATAGTGATGCCTAACATTAGATTTTGTTAAACACAAGGTAATAAGACCAAATCCAAATAAATAAATAGTGTGTGACGTTTCGGTAACAGCTTTGTTACCATCTTCAGACAAAAGTACTGAATGAAGTACTTTTGTCTGAAGATGGAAACAAAGCTGTTACCGAAACGTCACACTCTATTTATTTATTTGGATTTGGTCTTATTACCTTGTGTTTATAATCTATAATCCAAATTGTGCTTTATCAATTAGATTTTGTTAAAAACCAAACACAGGCAGTCTTGGTAATGAAATGGCTTATTTCTGAGTCTATAATCTCATAATTTTATCCTATATACACTCATGGACAAAAAAGGAAGTAGGAAGTCTTTGATGTTGCCTGTCATCTATTTTTTTTTAAAGAGACAGAGGCAATTTTGTTCACAATTGGTTGTCTTGTGTGTCTTTAATAAAGGTCATTGTGTATTAAATATCTTTCAGAGTTATTGTTTGAATCCGGATAAACTTGCTAAAAAGGTACAACTTCTTTAAGTCTTCCTCTTGATAAGGCACAATTTGGATTATAGAGTATAAACACAAGGTAATAAGACCAAATCCAAATAAATAAATAGTGTGTGACGTTTCGGTAACAGCACTGTTACCAAAACATCACACACTATTTATTTATATGGATTTGGTCTTATTACCTTGTGTTTAAGTCTTCCTCTTCTTCTTTCTTATCCTCACTCAATTATATTAGGGTATTAAGCCTGTAGAGCTTAAGATTTTTGATTGTGTACTTTCATAGGTTTTGTCCATGAGTGTTTATTGTGGTACAATGACAAAAGTGACATACGTGACAAATCTGCACAATTAAAGGTTCTATTTCCCTGCTTTGTTATTATTTAAAATATGAAAATACTATTTAATATAATAATATAGAATAATTGCTATTTAGATTATATAAAACTTACCTTCTTTATCAATATTAGGAATATGTGTCTGTGTTTGTTTTGTATATAAAACTTTTTCTTTTGGTGGTATGTTAACTTCAGCAACATGATTTATAGTCAAATTTATTTTTCTGAAACAGTCAAATTATAGGTTAATACCAATTTTTAACAAACAAAGATATAAGAATGAGACTAAAATATAATTGAATCAATTTTTTCTTTTTTTACATATACAGTAAAACCTCTATGAAAGGACAACTCTCTACAAAGGACAGTTTTCATTGCACTAATTACAATTTTTATTTATTTGCAACCCTCTCTGGTAAGAGTATATTTCTTCCTCTAAAGCAAGCATGTCAAACTCAAATCCTAACACGGGCCAAATAAAAAAGTAATAAGATTATGTGGGCCGCAAAAAATGAAAACAAGTAATTAAATTTTTATAGTGACATTTATGTAGGTTTATTTTTAAAAATACTAATAAGAAAAAAGAAAGTAAAGTTAATATTTTCTCCCTGATATTTGGCATCTCTTTTCTGCTACCTTTCTACTTCGGGGGAAATCTTGTTCGCAGTGATTAATTTTAAAACTGACCCAAGGTGAACGTCAGCAATTCTCGATCTGATTGGGGACCTATTTCCTTTCATAAGTGAAAATAACTGCTCGCACCGATAAGTACTTCCAAACATAGACATAATTTCATATGCTAATTTTCGAGTGTTTTCAAATCTGACTGGCAAATATTTGTAAAATTCAGAAATGCCAACTTCAATGAATTTTGCCTTTAAATCTGAATCGCACTGGATATCTATTACCTCCATTTGCATATGATTAGGTACTGATTCTATATTTATCGAGAAAATCGAAGAAAACAAAGTAAACTTGCCTTCCAAAGATTTGAAATCAGAAAACCTTGTTTCAAATTCATTTCTAAGACTTAAATTTTTCCCGCATATATTTGATACGATGCAGTTTCACCTAAACTTGATTTGTACATGTTGCATGTCGGAAAGTGCATTAAATCTTCGTTTTTCAACTGCTTTTCCCAAAGAACTAGCTTACATTTGAATGCATTAACTTGGTCACACATGTTAGTAATGATCTGATCCTTTCCTTGCAGTTTCAAATTTAAATCCGACAAGTGTTTTGTTATGTTAACCATGAAGGAAAAATCTTGCAACCATATTTGATTGCAAACCAACTTTGAACCAATTTTGATTTATGTTGTTCATAATGACGTTTAATGTTATATAATTTTGGTACACTAATAGCATTATTACATATCAAGCAGATGATTTTATCTTTTACTTCAGAGCAAAAATACTCTAATTCCCACTTTTCTTGAAAATTCCTATGTTCGTCAGCAATTTTTCGTTTAGTTTTACTGCCACTTAGTTTTGATGAAGTCATATTGAATACAAAGGTCTGAAAAAATTAGTAATCGCTAACACAAAATAATAAAACGTTTTAATTAATATTT
Source organism: Cordylochernes scorpioides (assembly GCA_030710605.1). NCBI lineage: Eukaryota > Metazoa > Arthropoda > Arachnida > Pseudoscorpiones > Chernetidae > Cordylochernes > Cordylochernes scorpioides. Next base: position 16,463,822 of record CP092886.1, read on the forward strand.
TAAAATTTTTTTAAAAATTAATATTTTTTAACTTACCAGACACAGAATAACTGCACAAATTATTGAACATAACTTAAATTTTTTTTTCTAGTACTCCGAAAGAATATTTTCTTTAAACTTTAAGGCACACAATACTTATGGCGATGTACATACGTTATGTATGTAGGTATATATTATCAAAACTTACGACTTATGTATGGCGACCAGTGGTTCGTTATTAATAAATAATAATGTATAATTACAAATTTTAAAAATTAGGCTACAAATTTTTATTATTATTATTTTTAATTTATAAAATTTTTTTATTAAAATATATTGTCTGGTGGGCCGCAAATTTATTCGTTGTGGGCCGCATGAGGCCCGCGGGCCGCGAGTTTGACATGCTTGCTCTAAGGACATTTTATCTCTGCAATTAGGTGTCCTTTACAGAAAGGTTCTACTGTATTAAAAAAAATCAATACTCAAACTTCCTGATTTCAAAGATGAATCTTTAAAATGTAATAATCAATATTTCTATTTTTCAGATTATATAGAATAGTGAGAAGAGCTGAAAATTGCATGTTGGTGTTTAATACAAGTGTCCAATTATTATGAGGTATAAAACACTTTCTACTTTCAATTTTGACCACAAAGGTTTAGTATTTGTGCCTGCTTTACTTCCAACAGTCTCTAATAGTGAAAATCTATATGGGAAAGTAAAGAGAATGGGACTGTGTGATAAAGGAAGTACTCAAAAATCCATAATTTTGATGATTGTATTAATTCCGTTGAGCCAGCAGCATGGAATAAAGCATATTTATTTTTTTATTTTTTAACCCTAGTACACACTTTGTACTGACCCTGGTAATCATGCAAGTGCATCACATGTATACACATGTGGAAAGAAGTTCAACTTTTGCACTTGAAAGTATGCCAAAGCCTCGTTTGGTTACTTGCACTCACTGGTGGGGTTGGACTCTGCAAGAATCAGGGAATCATTCAAATAATTTTTTCTTCAGAGAAAAGTGCCCAATGCAGGATTTGATCCTGGGTTGTGGCAGTCAAAAATCAATGGTTTATACCATTTTCTTCACCAAAGAATAGTTGTGCTGAATAAAAACACCTGGAATGAAAAAAGTATTTTTGGAATTAGTTTGCAAGATGCGATTCTTTAAATCATTTCATGTTCAATAGAGATTCTTCTCCATTTCTCATTTCAAAATTAGGTCGATAAACTTTTCTTGCAAGAGGTTGTGAACATTTTTTATTTGATAAGAAGCTATTGGTTTCTGTGGTTTTCAGTATTTGAAATCCACATTTCAAATCTTAGTATGGATGGAAAGTAACCCATCTCATTAAAGGCCTCTAGTTTAGTTTTAATTGCTGCAAGAGTTTTGTACATGCAATAGCAAAATTTTTCATAACTTTAGTAAATTGATACCTATCTTTCATTAGACACCATAGGGGGTCGGTGGAAGGCTGGTTAAACTGTTTGGTTTTCGACCACTATGACCCGGGTTCGATTCCCGCATTGGACACTTTTTTCTGATTAAAAAGAAAAAAAAAAAAGCTCCAATGGCCCCCGTTTCTTGCAAAAGTCAAACCCCACCAGCGAGTGCAAGTAACCAAACGGGGCTCTGGCACATTTGTAAGTGCAAAGTCAAACTGCTTTTCACATGTGTAGACATGTGGTGCACTTACAGTAAAAGCAGTCGCTAACTACCTACCATGATTATCATGGCCTGTACCACGTGTACTAGGTATAATTAAAAAAAAAAAAAATTAGACACCATTTTGACAGGAGAGGTCTCCTTATTTTCATAGATCATTATTCTCTGGCAAAATTTCCATCTATATTTTGGCCATAGATTTGGCCTAGCCACTTTACCAGCTAAACCATGATCTCCAGGTGGATACTTCTCAGTTTGCCAAAGCTGGTGTTGTGGCTTTGCCACCAATCCAAAGCCGCTAGTTTGTGGTGACGGCCAATAAATGGTATCTAGTCATGACATTTATTTTGATGCAAGAGGTCTCCTTTACCTTTATAGAATTTCACTTTTGAAACTATTTTTCATTTACAGATGTGCTTTTAATTATATTGAACTAGATAAAAAAATATAAGCCCTAATCCAAATAAATTAATAGTGTGTGACATTTCGGTTACAGCATTGTTACCATCATCAGACAAAAGAATATATATTTTTCTATTCCTTTTGTCTGATGAAGGTAACAATGCTGCTACCGAAACGTCACACACTATTAATTTATTTGGATTAGGTCTTATTTTCTTGCATCTATAATCCAAATTGTGCTCTATCATTATATTTGAACATTTTTCGCCAACTTTTATAATTTTAAAAATAGTATAGTAAAACCCCACTATAGTGAACCCAAATGGGACAGAACTTTTGGTTCACTATAGCTTAGGTTTGGCTTTTTTTTACTTTCAAAACTATTTGAATGTATAATTAAAGAGGTCAGCCATACACACTGAAAAAATGTTACCTCCTAATAATGGTAACATTGTTTTAATTCCATAAATTAACCCATTTACACACATTAATGCTGAATATCAAAGGAAATAATTTGATGATATGTTTCTTATCATCATTAGCATACATGTACCTCTATATATAATTTAAAATTTAAGACAAATCCTAAGCAAAGCTTTATTAATTATATATTAAGAGATATAAGAATATTTTTGAACATCTTTATCATATTATATAATACAAAATTTACTTTTAAAAAATGTTGCTAATACCTTGTTTGAAAGCACTCTTCAAGCATTGCCCCTTTCAAATAAAGTTAACCCTTTGAACACCAGGCATATTAGCCCTAAAATGTGTGTAACGAGTGATTACAGTAAATACGGATCTTGCATTCATGGTTATTTAGTTGAAATTCTTTAAAGTACAAAGATCTTTTGGGTTGAAATTATTTAATTAAATATTGTAGAACGACATTTGAAATTATCCCGCATGTTTCTTTTGAATGAAAAATCTAAATTTATTTTTTAAGGAGAAATAACAAGTATTTCCAACCCTAGGGATTAAGTATGAAAGGATGAATTGTGAAGAGTAATGATAAACGGTAAAATAAAAGTGTCCAGGGATGGGAAACAAACCCACAATGTTCAGCTTACCGGGCATTTTTATTTTCCCGTTTATCATTACTCTTCACAATTCATCCTTTCATACTTCATCCCTAAGGTTGGAAATACTCGTTATTTCTCCTTAAAATAAATTTTGATTTTTCATTCAAAAGAAACACATGCGGGATAATTTCAAATGTCATTCTACAATCATGAGCCAGCATTGTATTGTATTAATTAAATATTATTTAACAAATATTACTCAAAAATAGGCAGCAATAAGGACATTTTTTATTTATTTGCCTGCAAAGTATGAAACTTTTCGAAACAGCTCCCAAGGGAGAAGTCTGGTCTTATGGTACTAGTTCTACAAAGGGAAGAGTTTTTTTTTTTCTACCACCCTGTGTTTTGAGGTCGCTATACACTCTACAATCCCTTCAATCACGTTTTGGGTCAATATCTGGTACACGAAGCTTGTTATTTTGCCTTTCTTCATCATCGAGCGAGCTTATACAAATTCTTTTGAGTGTATTCATTGGTAGAAATATCTCTAATTAATTCCTTTCTAATTAACTCCTTCCACCACTCTAAGGCCATTTATACCATTTATTTTGTATATAAGGTAGGAATTTATCACTCTTTTTTTTTTTTTTTTTGCTTATCCCAAGTACACGTACGTGGTACAGGCCATGATAATCATGGTGGGTAGTTAGCGACTGCTTTTTTTACTGTAAGCGCACCACATGTCTACACATGTGAAAGCAGTTCGACTTTGCACTTACAAATGTGCCAGAGCCCCGTTTGGTTACTTGCACTCGCTGGTGGGGTTGGACTTTTGCAAGAATCGGGGGGCCATTGGAGCATTTTTTTTTTATATATATTTTTTTTTAAACAGAAAAAAGTGTCCAATCCGGGAATCGAACCCGGGTCATAGTGGTCGAAAACCAAACGGTTTAACCAGCCTTCCACCGACCCCCCTATCACTCATACTTTCTATAAGTGATTTGACCTTTTGTTGAAACCCCTGAGGATGTCTTGGAAAATAAAGGTGCAACATGAAGCAATTTGGAAAAAAAAAATTGTGATACACATTTTTGCAAATAATGGCATGTTGTCAATTCAATAATGATATCAATAATCAGAAATTCTTGTTGAGAACATTTATTTGTGTCTCCAATTGATACAAGAAAATAAGACCTAATTCAAATAATTTAATAGTGTGTGATGTTTCGGTAGCAGCATTTTTTATTCTTTCGTCTGATGATGGTAACAATACTGTTATCGAAACGTCACACACTATTAAATTATTTGGATTAGGTCTTATTTTCTGGTATCTATAATCCAAATTGTGCTTTATCATTATTTCTCCAATTGTTTGTTAAAAAAAAGGGTCTGTAAAAATATAGAGAAATTATAAAATGGTTTATTTGATATTGGGTGATTTTTCATCAGTGGAGAGGAAAATGATACGTTAGTGGGTCTCAATCATCTTCTGTTACAGCCTCCCATTCATAATCAGAATTGTCTAAAATATTCGTTATTTCCACATCAAAGGTATAAATTCCCGTGTATTATTAACAATTGAAGATGAATCAACGGTATCTGATCCCGAAAATCGGACGTGAAACGTTGATACGCTAGCGCGATCGGCAAAATCGCCTTCAAAAAAAGCGCGAAATTGCAAATACAAAATCGGTAGTAAAACGGGCGGCAAGTCGGAATATCCGCGATTCCTGAATCAGTCATATACCTAACAAGGCTTCCATTTTAAAAATAGAATTGTAGCGGTCGTTTCTGATAATTTATAAACCTATATATGTTTGTGTGTGGCCCGTGAGGCGGGGGCAATGGAGTTCAAAGGGTTAATAAGTATTTTTCTACAATTTCCAGTTTCCACATATTCTTCTGAAGTCTAGATTTAGTTTTGTTTTGAACCTGTTGTTCAAACCATTTCTGGCTTTACTTTTTTTTTTCTTTATTTTGGAGAAACCATTTGCATTTCCTCCCCAAATTTAAACTTGTTGAAGGCAATGATATTCTATTCAATAAAAGTATAATGTGTAAAAATTCATATAAAACATGCGGCAAAAATAGAACGTAAATGTGAACAAACATTTCCCTAAATTTGCTTTGAAATCGTTATCTGTGAGCTGAAACATCCTCAAAATTTTGTTATATTTAAATAAATTTAAGTACAATTTTAAATTCGTTGTATAAGCCTAGTATTTTAAATATATTTTATTATTTTGAAAGGGGATGCTAACACACACGTGCGATCACGGATGGCAAAAGTTGGTTAATTCCTATTTGTAGCATTTTTTAATAGCCTTCTATTTTTATCTCTTGTATAATATAAAAGTTACATTTTCTTATTTTAACATTATATGAAAAATTTTCTGCGTTGTTTCACTTTGAAAAGCTTTGATAGTGGCTTTTTTTTTCTAACCTTTACCAATCTGTAAGCGGCAGTCTGTGGTTTTGTGTTAGGGTTCGCTAGCCGGCCGCAAGCCACTATTACACTCTGTGTAAACAAGAGGTGGGGGAGGGGGGAGGCCGGTTGTCACCAGTGTCACGTTTCCCTGGAAATCACGTGAGAATATTGCTGAATCATCTTCCATTCCCACTCACTTCAATTTGCTACTTATTTTGTTTGCATTCTTTCATTTTTTTTAAACATGGCTTCTACTTCGTCCGCTCGCTCCGATTCTCCTTTTTTTGGTATGATTCTTCATAAACTAAAAGTGTTCTTTCCGATTTTTATGCTGATATTAGTTTCCAAGCTACCGAAATTTACGAATTTTAAGTTTCAGGGGAACATAATGAAGGGCCGGACATTTTCATATTTTACGGATAGATTCTACAAAAATTTCATCCTTATTGAAGAACTTTCTAGAATGCAGACTTACCTAATTGAGGACCATTATGCCAAACCGACAAAAATGCCACAGGAACCAGAAAAAAAAAAAAACACGACTTTCAGTGGGGCAAATTCTTGCCTTTAAAAATAAAAACGTACTTGCTCTCTGCTGGAAGGACAAGTGTGTGGTCCACTTGCCTCTTCATTCCACACAGCTTCAACACAGCTAGTCACTAGGAAAACGACGTGGTTTGGAAGAAATTCAAAAGACAAATGCTAATATAGACTACACCTCGAAAATGGGAGGTGTGGATGTTGCTGACCTCTATTGTGAAACATACAACTTTCTCAGAAAAACTGCAAAATAGTGAAGAAAATTTGTTTTTCTGGGTGGTAGAAGTGGCTACTGTCAACTCATACATAACTATAGAGCCGTAACATGAAATAATAATAAAAATATATCCAAGGCCAATAAGCCACGAAAAATTCAGGAACAGTTGGTGGAAGAGCTTGGAGAACCATGACAGAATGAACGTCAAAATTGTATGAAAGCTTCACAACTTCAGCAAGCTTTGAAAGAATGGACAATTGGTTCCACAATGATAACATCCAGACTGTTATTCCAAATCCACACCTGGTGGAAGAACAGGTTTTTATTGTGAAACCTTTAGTGACAAGCACCAACTCTTCATTTATCATGAAGATAGAGGTTGCCTGGCCGGCATTCATAGTTCTTAAAATTAAAGATACTTCAGCCGAAGATTTTTGTCAAAATGTTGAGGTAATTAAAAGATTTACTGGCCAAAGTATCTTTAATTTTAAGAACTCTACATTTGGGGGATTATTTTAGGAAAAATACCATACTCTTTTCAAATATGAATAAAAATACCTATTATTGTGCTTTTTAAATTATTGTGGAATAATGGAGATCCACTTCGGGATTTCAGCCGGACTATGGACTTGGGGATAGAACTCAAAGGTTGCCTTCTGCCCGCAGTGCCACCCAGCAGGCATTAGCACAGCATGGTCTGCTGACCAGTTGCCTTTTCCTTTGTCCTCTTAATATTTTAAAATAAAGTTAATTTAAAGGAAATGTATACCCTATAATTTCTGCTATTTAGTGATCTGTATAAAATCCTTGCAACGACCTACAACGACCATCATTGCAAAGTTTTTTTAAACCGAAGTTCGCATAATTGTTTTGTGAAATGTTTACCAACCTCTTCTTGACAAAGTGGCATCCCAGGGTGGGCTTCTGACAAGGCAAGATCAAGCGAATTGAAAGGCGGAGTACAAGTCAAGACTCAAGATAAGTACCTTTTGTTTTAATTTTTGTCCATAGTTTATTTTGAAAAATGAAAATTTTAAATAGGCATAGAAGTTTACCTGTAGAGGACATTGAAAATAATAGAGAGGTCATTGAAGAAACTTGAAGTGAGCTTCTTGTGATTCAAGGCAGGAGACCTCATGCTGATTTCAGAAGTTGGCGACTAGGAATTAGAGCACGATGATGAGGAAGCCTTGCAATAGGGTATAATAGGGTATATAATAAATGTCTCGCTCTTGTTGAACCTATGATCATTGCATCTAGTCCCACGACCAGTGAAATGAGTTTCGCTTCTAGCTCACACCGTCGAACTGTAAGATTACCTAAGATAGAATTGAAATTTATGGGGGAAATAAATATTGGCTGGATGGTAGGCACAGTCAACAAAATACACATCGATCCTACTTTAGATGACAGCGACAAGTTTCAATATCTTGTGCAACCATGTCGCCGGGAACCAAAGCTAGTAAACTAGTAGATAGTTATCCTCTAACTGCCGAGAATTACCCCAAAATCATAGAAATTTTGACAGAATGATTTGGAAGGTCTGAATTGTTACAAGTCTATGTTAGAGATCTTATCTGCCTGATGATTGACCACTGCTCCAAATAACAGTTGAAGGTTACCTCATTTTATGATAAGTTGGTGACTCATTTGATTGCATTTGGTGTGAAGGGTGAACTTTCCAGGAAGTGGAGTTAGCACTCTTCAAACTAGTTCAGGCCGAGTGTTTCTCTAGCCACTCTATAACTGGCCTAAAGATAGGTAAAGTAAAAGGAATCCTGCTTGTAAGAACAAAACTAATTTACAGCAGCGACAAATTTGGCTTTCGGTTGCCAGTACTATTGCATGGGACTTATCCGTTAATTGAACAAATGATCTTTGGTTCACACGTTGAGAATTGCCACACTGGTGTATACAATTTTTAATCAACAAACTTCAGGAAAAATATTGGATAGTAAAAGTGTCATTGACCTTTGAGTATAGTGAGATGTGTCACAGGTCGCCACTTCTCCGTTAAACATGTTGTGGTGGAAGATGCTCCATTACCTGCCACTCGAGTACACAACAGCGAAGTATTCGAGGTGGTAGGGATTGATCTGTGCTCTATCTGAAAGATCAGACCAAGACCTGATTTGTTCTCTTCACCTGTGTTGTGTACTGCTGTATGCATTTGGAACTGGTAACCTCTCTCAGCAAAGATGATTTCCTATTAGCCCTGGGGGCATGCAGTAAAGTGTTCATAAATAAAACCTGGGTTCAGCTAATCTAGGTGATGTCGTTCTGTAAAGGCTCCTTATCCTGCGATATAGGATGAACAGCATCTCTACTCCAAGTTAAGAGCAGCTGCACAATGTCCATTCCTATGTCAGTAGCAGCAATTTTGGAGGTAAATGAACCTGTCAATGAAGAGTGTTCTCAGCCTTTTATGCTAAAAGAGACACATTTCTCTCAATAATGGTGATTGTTAATTGGGATATCTTCCACAGCCGAAATCATTGGAAAGCTAAATATCCACAGAATTGTCACCCTTGTTTTATCTCTCAAGTGGAGATAAGTGATGAGATAATTTGGAGATACAAGTGTAATTGTGTCGTTGCAATATATATATGAATAATGCTATTTTTACTTTAGTTGGTAATATTTAAATGCTACAATAAAAATATTATTTTGAATGTCAAACATTTATAATGATATTTCAATTTATTTTTGAAAAATGCAGTGTAAACCAAATTTTATAGATTTATGGAAAAGGGAATTATAGGTTATTATAGATTTTGTATGCATATCGTCGTGTTAGAAAAAGTAGAAATAGTTTTATTCTCTACTACCAACAAACGAACAGTCTAAACAAAAATCATAGATACACAAATGTTTATAACAATGCAAATCCAATTTATGTAAAGAAACCTAACAACAAAATTTGAAACTTTAATTATGTAAACTAGCATAAGAACAAATAAAATAAGCTACAATGTCTCCACTGTCAGACGGAAAGTTCATCTTCAGGTCGGTTCTGTTGTTTGTTCGGGTCACAGTAGTGCTTCATCATTATCATGTGAACAATTTCCTTGGGCTTACAATGGCAGTTAGTAGCCTCTAGACTTTTGACTTCGTATGTTACATCCGAAATACATCTCTTTACCAAAGGGCCAAAATATCGTTTCATTAATTTTTCTGATACTCCTATTTTCCAGACGGGTGTAAATATCTCTATATTGCTTGGCTGATAATTCACCTCTTGATGCATGGCATTATAGAGTCATTTGTCTATTTCTTGAGCTCTAAGTGTATGCAGCTGAGCTAGTTGTCTTGTCTCCTCTGCTTAGGTCACTATTTCTAGATTGAAATCCTCTTGAATTTCACCTCTCAAAAGAGTGAAAAAAGCTAGTGGCTTCCTACTCAGCCATATTGTAGGCAAACGTGATGAAGGGAAGAATTATGTCCCATTCCCCTTTCTCAACATCCACATACATAACATCATGTTGGCCTAGGTTTTATTAAGTCTCTCAGTACGACCATTTGTTTGGGAATGGTAAGCCATGGTAAATCGCTGAACCGAGGAGCAAAGTCCAGTCAGTTCAGCTATCATTTTAGATCAAAATACTCTTCCTTGGTGAGTGATTATCTCTGCTAAACATAAGTGGTATATCCTAGGGGATGAACTTGGCCACCTGTAGCACTTCTGCTGATGGTGATGCTTGATGATGGCATGTCACCTTAAATAATTCATGTAAACTATTATTCATTAGTTTCCATAATGAGATATTGGGAATCTTCCGAGGAGGCCAATTCCAACTCTTTAGAGAGGAACCGAGGGAGAAACCCGGATGGTCTCAAGGGAGCATGTTTTCAATGCTGGCACACTTTACAGTAAGTGACATATTTTCTTACCCCCCCCCCCCCCCCCCCTCAAGAGTCCTGGCCAGAAATACTTTCTCCTGATTCGATCATTGGTCTTAGTGAACCCCGTATGGCTGGTGGTTGGATCATCGTGGAGGCTTCTGAGGGCATCAAAGCACAGAATTTTGGGTATCATCAGTAGCTACAGCTGTCCCACTGGGTCAAAATTTTGCTTGTAAAGGGCTCCGTTGATTATCTTGAAATGATTTCCCGAAATGCTCCAAATGCGATTCCCTGCCTGCCAGTCCTGAACTTCTATTGAATTGTATTAAATCCTCCAAAAAAGACCTCAGGGAAAACCCCAGGAGTATAATAGAAAAGCTGAGACAATGGGACCTAATGGAGATCGTTTAAACAACTTGAGGAATAAGCAACAACATCTTGAAACGAATTTGATTATTCTTTAAACATTTCTCTGATGTCCTCACAATTACCAGGGGCTTCCACTGTTCTTCACCGATATCAGTCAGAACAGCTAATGTTAGTATAGCCTTCTCAGATACTTCCCGGTTATTTGCTTCATATGGGTTATGTGAAAGACAATCGGCATCTTAATGTTTTCTACCAATTTTGTACACTACCTTGACATGGTACTCCTAAAGTTTTAAAAGCCCATCTGGCCATTCTTCCAGACAGGTCCTTCAGGCTCAAAAGCCAATGATGATCTATCACAACTGTAAATGAGTGGCCAAACAGGTATGGACAAAACATGCAGATTTTCCAAATCATGGCAAGGCAATCCCATTCTGTGTTGAATAATTTTTTTCAGCTATTGACAACATTCTTGATGCATATTTGATCAATCGTTTACTCCCTCCTTGGACTAGGACCAAAACCGCCCCAATTCCATACCGGCTTGCATTGGTGTGTAGTTCGGTCGCTAACTTTCATGAGCCAAAATAGGTTCAGATGTGAAGGCCAACTTCAAGGATTCATAGGCTTGCTGTTGGCCTGGTTTTCATTTGAATTTTGTGTCCTTTCTCAATAATTTATGTAAAAGTTTGGCTTTTTGATAGAATTTTTAATGAAGCGATATTAATATAAACATCTTCCAATGAAACTTCTTACATTGGTGAGGGATTTGGGATCAACTTTATCTGAGTCAGGGTGCACACCTTCTCCATCTACCAGATGTCTAAACATGCTTATTCATTGGTCCCAAAAAAGCATTTGTTGGATTTAACCCAAGTCTAATTTTTGAGAGACATTCAAGGACTAAATTAAGGTGTCGAACATGTTCATTTAAGGTGGTTGAAGATAAAATTATGTCATTCAAGTAACAGAGGCATATTGACCATTTCAATTCTTTCAGCAGGGTATCCATCATTCTTTCAAATATCGCTGGAGCATTGTATAAGCCGAAAGGCATAACTGGGAACTCGTACACTCAGTCTAATGTGGTAACAGCAGTTTTCTTGTGATCTGATTCATCTACATCAATCTGTCAGTAACCAGAATGGAGGTTCATGGATGAATAATAACTTGCTGCCCTTAAGAAATAAAATATATCGTCAATCCTCGGTAGTGGATGTACATCCTTTCTAGTGATTTTATTCAGGTGTCTGTAATCGATTCAGAAACGCAGCTACCATTTTTAATTCTTGACCAATACCACAGGAGAGAACCAAGGGCTTTTGGAAGGCTGAATTACACCACACTTCAACATTTTGTCAACTTCTTCCTGTAAGGTCAGATGTTCGATTCACAACACTCAATATGGATGGTATTTAATCAGGGCCTGCCCAGAAGTCCAACCCCTCCTCTGCGTGGCGGGCGGGAGAAGCAGCACAAGTAAGGGACTGCCCTGTAGGATGAAGTACGGTGGGGACTTCATGAGCCCTGAGCCGCTACGGTAACCATGAAGGCCTAGTTAAGGCCTACATGAAGGGAACTCTGAAATGTGGCTGACTAACAAGGCAATGGCACCCCCCCATTCCATGGAGCAACAAAATCAGAAATTGACGATCCATGCTACTGCGTCTGAGGAAGCAGGCTATGCTATGTAGAAATATGCTACGAGGACCCTGAACATCTTGCATTTGGACAAGACACCACCACCATTTAATCAGGGGATGACTACATGCATCTATTTTGTGCTTTGCTGTGCTCATTAGACTAAATGGAAACTTATTGAATTCAAATAACTCGCTGAATTTCTCGATTATCAAACATCCTGGTCCTTTCAATTCTAGATAGACTAGGGCTTATCATCTGTAATATATTTTAATCTTTAGTTTGGCAACGCCAACTATTTATCATCATCACTTAATAGCGAGCAGAATTTGCATGTAACTTGAGAAATAAACAATAAGTTTTGTTTACTGCGTCTTATTAAATTTCCATAGAGTATAAAGAATATAATTGTGTAAACGAACAACATAACATGGTGGCAGCAGTAAGTCTATCGTTTTAAAATATAAAAATATATGTATAATAACTATTTTAACTTTTTTATATTTTGCTTTCTCATAAATTATAAAAAATAATTATGAATAATTTACCACCGCCTTCTGCGTTTACAATAGATCAAAATGATCCTAATAAATGGCCAAAACGGCGTGAAAAAATTCGAAAACTACATCATAGCAAGTGATCTTGATTCAAAAACTATACAACAACAAAGGGCTATTCTATTACACATTATTGGCGATTCAGCGCTTGAAATATATAATACATTTGGTTTTGAAGAAAATGCTCAAAGCCCTACTATCAAAGATATTCTAGATAAATATGATCAATATTTTAGAACATTTAAAAACACCATATATAGAAGATATATTTTCTTTACTTGTGAACAAAACTAAATCAAACTTTTGACGATTTTGTCACAGAAATAAAAGTAAGGCTGAAGACTGAATTCGAAAATATTAAAGATTCTCTTATTAGAGACAGAATTGTTCTGGGTTGTAGGGACACATCACTTAGAGAAAAATATTTACAGAACCCCGATTTGACACTGTCATTGGCTATTAATCAAGGTCAGGCGGCGGAGGCATCACAAAAACAATTAAGAAACATTGAAAAAGATTCAATTGATGCTATAAGGAAAAACTTTAATGAAAAATATAAACCTACCACCTCTTTGAAGAATAGCTACACAAGTAACCCAGTTAGAGCCAATTTTAATAAATTAATCAGGTGCTCAAAATGTAACATGGCTCATGACTTTGGAAAGTGCCCTGCATATGGAAAAGAATGTTACAAGTGCAGACAGCCAAACCACTTTTCAAATTGCTGCAAAAATAGAGCAGTTAGGTGTATACAAGAAATTGAGGAAGAAAAGGATAACCTACTGATTATAGACTCAATCATGGTCGGCCAAGTGTTAAGGAAACCGTGGAAGGAACTAATTTACATACAAGGACATCCTGTTGATGTTAAACTTGATACTGGAGCAGATGTAAATATTCTGCCGGAAAGGCTAATAAAAGAATGGCCTAATATGCCATTGCTGGAAACAGCAGATTGCAAAATATATACTTATACAGGGCAACAAATCCCAGTAGTAGGAAAATGCCAGCTAGATTGTAAGACGAAATACGCTTGCAGAAAAAGTTACATTTTTAATTGTTAACAACTCAGCAGTTCCTATACTAGGTCTGGATGAGTGTGTGAATTTAAATTTAGTAAAAAGAGTGGAAACAATAAGTGAAATCAGCGGTACTCTTACAGGACTCTTGGATGAATATAAAGATGTTTTCAAAGGAAATGGCCATTTGAGTTATATGTATGACATTAAAATATCGGACAAGGCGGAGCCTAAAATAAGTCCAGCCAGAAGACTACCCAGAGCATTGCTTCAACCAGTAAAGGAAGAACTGTTTAAAATGGAAGAAGACGGGATTATCGAAAAAATAGAAGAACCGACGGTATGGGCGCACCCAATGGTAGTGTTAAAGAAACCATCGGGCAAATATCGGATATGCATTGACCCAAGGGAACTGAATAAATGAGTCTTGAGGGAGCATTACACCTTACCTGCACCTGAAAACATTTTGGCAGAAATACCTAAGGCTAAATTTTATTCTGTATTAGATGCGAAATCTGCATTTTGGCAAGTGCCGCTAAGTGAAAATACATCTAAATATTTAGTGATGAGTACACCATTTGGGCGTTATCGATTCTTGAGGCTACCATTTGGAATTTCCAGTGCACCTGAAATTTTTCAAAAAATTATGCACAAGATTTTTTGTGATATCCCTAATGTGGTCTGCTATATAGATGATCTTCTAATATGAGGGTAATTCAATTGAAGATCATAACTCTACTCTAAAAAAGGTTTTGGATTTAGCCAGAGAAAGTAGACTGAAGCTTACATTAAATAAACTTCAAATGGCCACAGGGGTAGTTAAATTTTTAGGTCCATACCATCTTACAGGAAGGAATTTTACCTGATCAAGATAAAGTTAGAGCCATTCAAAATATGCAAATACCTAAAAATAAGCAAGAATTGCAAAGGATACTTGGGACCGTAACTTATCTAGCCAAATTCATACCGGACTTATCATCAAATACTTCTAATATGAGAAACCTGCTTAAAAAGGATATAATCTGGAATTGGAATATTGCAGCAGATCAAGAGCTGAATTTTATCAAAACTCTCCTAACTAGTCCACTAGTATTGAGACACTTTGATCCTAATGAACCACTAGAACTTTTTGCTGATGCAAGCAAAGATGGGTTGGGTGCTATACTAATGCAAAAAGAAAAAGCTTTATCTTATGCATCTGCATCTCTCACTTCTCCGCAAAAACATTACTCCCAAATTGAAAAAGAATTATTGGCTCTATATTTTGGATGTAAAAGGTTCCATTATTTCCTTTATGGTAGAAAATTTACTGCATATACAGATCATAAACCCTTGGTTTCTTTATTGAAGAAAAACTTTGATCAAATGTCACCTAGACTCCAAAGGTTGTCATTGTATTTATTAAATTATCAATTTGAATTGAAGTTCATCCCAGGAAAGAGTATGATACCTGCTGATACCCTTTCCAGACATTTCTTGCCCCAGGAACAAATGGAAGATAAAGAATTAGACTTATGTACTCAAACGTTTGTTTTAAATGTTGAGATCAAAGACCAGAGATTAACGAGACTACAGGAGGATACTTTAAATGATAAAGAATGCTGTTTGCTAAAGCAATATATTTTAACAGGTTGGCCCTTACACAAAAAGAACTTGCCTTCCAACCTCAAACCTTATTGGGAATTCAAAGAAGAACTTCATGAATGGCAAAACTTGATTTGCAGAGGTAATAAACTTCTAATACCAAAAACCCAAAGAAGCGATATTTTAAAGATACTCCATGCTTCACATCAAGGTATAAACAATACAATTGCATTAGCCAAAAGATCCATTTACTGGCCTGGAATGAATAAAGAAATTGAAGAATTAATCAATAACTGTTCAATTTGTCAACAAACATCAAGAGCAAATCTTAAAGAACCTATGCTTCCCACACCAAGCACCTGATTATCCATGCCAAAAGGTAGGGATCGATATTTTTCAAATAGAAAGCTTAAAATATCTCTTAATAGTGGACTACTTCAGCAAATACCCAGAAATATATCAACTCCAAGATATGACAACAGACACCATAATAAGGAGATTAAAGAGAACTTTCTCGAACTTTGGAATTCCTGAAACTTTGGTGAGTGATAATGGGCCTCCATTCTTTTCAAAGGAGTTCCAGAACTTTACTAGAACTTGGAATATAGTCCATGTAACATCTAGTCCTTACCATGCACAGAGTAACGGGATGGTAGAACGAACAGTTCAAACTTTAAAGAAATTGATAAAGAGATGTGGGGAAGAAAGTACAGACCCCTACTTAGCTCTTCTCAACTTACGAAACACACCACACAATAATTTGCCATCACCTGCACAAATTCTGATGTCAAGGAATTTAAGGTCTATAATACCTTCGAAGACATCCCAGTTCGTGCCCTCTATGATTAACAATGAGGCGATCCAGAAGCAGCTAGTAGATAATCAAGTTAAAATGAAAAACTATTACGATAGACACACTAGACCGGCAGACCCATTATCTATCAAGGATAGAGTTTGGTTTCAAAAAGATAAAAGATGGATCCCAGGCCAGATAACAAACCAAGCCCATGAACCCCGATCCTTCTACGTGAAAGATCAAGAAGGCAATGAATATAGAAGAAATAGTATTCACATCCGCGAGGATAAACGGAATGAAACAACCCACACAGATTGGGAGAAACCACTAGAACTGAGCCAGGAACAAGCTAATTTGCAAGACCTGGAAGAATCCACATCACAGCATTCTACACAGCCTACATCTTCTGGACAACTCTCTTCTCCTGGATCCCCAAAGAACGTGACTACCACAGGACCCCCAGAGAACTGGACCAATGGTTCCCCAAAGAACCTGATCACCACTAGATCTGGTAGGGTGGTTCGACCCCCACGCAGATTGAACCTTTGATGGTTAAAGAAGGGACATGTAATATATTTTAATCTTTAGTTTGGCAACGCCAACTATTTATCATCATCACTTAATAGCGAGCAGAATTTGCATGTAACTTGAGAAATAAACAATAAGTTTTGTTTACTGCGTCTTATTCAATTTCCATAGAGTATAAAGGAATATAATTGTGTAAACAAACAACATAACATCATCGAGGCAATATTTGGCGAGTTTTCCTTCCTCAGAATCTCTTTCTGATCATTCCTTGGAGTATCATTTATGACTGCCAAGTGATTTCCTTCTAGCACCTGTATCTCTCTGACTGCACATTCATTGGGGATAGATTGGTCACATGGACCGACGTTGGTTATTCAAATTCTTCCTTTTTCATTGTGGATGGTGAAGATCGAAGCAGGATTCATCAGATCACTTTCTAGAAAGAGAACCCTTGAAGGCTCCATTATAGTTTCATTCAGACCATAACTAGTCTCGCTGATAACATATATCTACTTAGTCAATCCAACCAAAAATATAAATCTAGCGTCAGCAGCCAGTTTTTGAATATGCTTGAAGAGCCCTCTGGTAATTTTACTTTTTCCAGCAAAATCTTGGCACCACCATAATCAAAAATCAGAGCCATTGATGTTTCTAAAAAGTCCCAACCAAGAAGGATGTTGTTGCCTAAACTTGGTAAAACCACAAATTCAAATGGCTGTACCAATCCGTTTATTTCTAAATTCCAAGTACATCAGCCCTTAGAAACAATACTTTTTCTTTCAGCAACTCTAAGTATCATGCTGGCATCATTGAACATGAGTCTTTTGAGTTGCTGTCTAAAGTGGTTTGAAATAACCAGAAATGTTGTTGTTGTTGCTTATTCCTCAAGTCGTTTAAACAATCTCCATTAGGTCCCATGTCTCAGCTTTTCTATTATAGTCCTGGGGTTTTCCCAGAGGTCTTTTTTGAGGATTTGATACAATTCAGTTAGATGTTCAGGACTGGAGAAGAAAAATGAAGTACCACTGTCAACAAGGGTGGAAATTTTTTATCATCAATAGTGACTTCAAAAATAGTTTGTTAAAATTTAGTGGCTGTGGGAGGTGGAAGGTAAAGATCTCTTTAGTGACCTTACCTCAAGTGAAGGGTGCTTTCTTCTAGTTTCCCCCCCTCTGACGACAAGGTGATTGACTGTAACGTTGACTTTGCAATACGAGGGGTGGCATTCAGCTAAGGACCAGCCACAACCTGAATATGGTGATGGATTTCGATACCTTGGATGGCCTGAGATTTCAATTGCCACTATAAATCATTCGTGAGCCATTTTTAAACAGGGTGGTATCTCTCTGGTTGCTGTTGATCCACCATTCTTCGTCGCTCTCAACAGTATATGGCTATTTGACCTGGGTGTTCACATTAGAAACAAAAGGGAATCGATCTTTCACTTATCAGTCTTTCTTCAGGCAGGAGTCAACCTTGTATGATTTTGTTGGTGTTTTGAGGGTGGATTCATTGGTCCTTAAGATTGTCTGGGTTATTCTCTGTAGGATAGAATCTGTTTTGTAATTGGAGTCAAATTTTGTCCCAACTCTTCACAGATAATTTTATCTAGAAATTTCACCTCTGGGCATTATAATTTTAGGGGTGTAGGATACTTTTCACTTCTCTCAAGATTCATCCAATAAGATCTAGAGATATGGGGTTTGGTTCCTCTATTCTTGCAACATTAGGGAATTGCTCAAACTGTAATTTCCCTGATGCACATTGTTTGTAAGCCTCTATTTTTCTACACCTCTTGGCAAAGGCTTTGACCCATATTAATTTCCTCTCCAAGATAACTTGGCAAATGTCTTCTTCTACCACACACCTTTCATTATATATGCACAACCTTCTCTTCTTTACACATATTGAGATTCCCTTGTTTACACAACCTCAGAATGTCCTAGATATAAGACAAGATTCTGTACTCTTCTGAGCTCAAATCGGTAATAGTTCTGTAATTTTGACATCATATTTGGCACATTTGAGAAGGGCTTTTTAGTGTTGAATGTTTGGTTGAACATTTTTTAAAACTTATCCCATAAGTTGATTTGTTCCTCATTGTTGTAATGCTGGCTGTACCTTCTAAAAAGAAGGGAAGTTTGTTAGATTCGTGATATCCCAACAAGTAACTTTCACAATATATATAATATGTTCGCAATTCTTTATCCATTTACTACAATCTTCACATTCTATTTTCACGAAAATAGTTGGGTTCCTTGTCAAATGGCTATAATATGTAAGCAGGAACATATTGGTTATTCTCCAAAACTCTCAAAAACCTCAAAAATTCACCTTCAATGGATACCCTCACACGTTTGGCATTGAAGGCAATGAAGCTGCTGATGTGCTAGCGAAAAAGGCACAAAAGAACACCTTGCCACAGAAAAATAAACTTACTTTTAAAGAAATAGAAACAATAGCCAAAACAAAAATAAACAAGAACTGGAGGATCCCACCTAAGCACAGTTGGTACAGTGGAGTGAACCCAGGAGAAGCTCTGAAGATCAGAAATAGACAGCATCAAACAACACTAACAAGATTTAGAACAGGCCATCTCAAGCCATTGAAGACTAGAAAATAATAACAAAATTTATCCCACTTGCCCAAAATGTAGTTTGGGTACCTGCAGCTCCAGAACACATTTTGGCTTGCATTAGATGCACTCAAACAGGACCTTTGGGAGAGGCCGCTGCTCATCATTAAAACAGCTCGAGGAGCATGAACTCATGGAATTCCGTGTAATCTTTACACAAGGGGGATAAGAAACAACAACAACATGGCTATAATATTTAACACTGACAATAATTCTAGTTGAAATCAACATTTCTTTGATCAAATTATACTTTTACCAAAGACCAAAAAGTGGCTCCAGGCCTTGTAATCGATGGCTTCTAATCGAGGTATCCGTGAGGATATCAGTACCTGGCTTTTCCACCACTTGTCGCATTAGAAAAATAGTTCCCAGAAGAAGAGTAGAAATTGAGATTTACTTCTCCACTACTAACAAAAAGTTCTACATTAAAATCGAAGATATACAAATTTTTGTAATAATTCCAATCTAATCTAAATAATGCAAAGAAACCTAACAACAACATCTGAAACTTAAATTATTTAGACTAGCATAATAATGAATAAACTATGCTACAATATTTATATAATAATAAAAACTTTTAGAGCTATCCATGCCTTAATAATTTCAATTACTAGGGCATTTATATAATTTTTTATTCATAAAATTATTTTATCCCTATGAGCTAATTGAAAATAAACTTATTAATTGATGGTTCTGGTAATAAGGACAAATTTTGTATAGCTAGTGATTCTCAATAATGATAATGAGGGTGGAACTATACTTAGAGCACACATACAATAATTTGCTCAGTCTTCAGATCAAAACTTTATAGCTATCTATGAAGCCACAAAATCCATCAGAAATACAAAATTATCAAATAATATCCTTACTGATAGTAGAAGTGCCATACAACATAATTGATAGGAACATAAAAAAAACTTTCACAACCACAAAAATTAATCTTCAATGAATATCCTCATACATCAGCATTGAAGGTAATGAAGTTGCTGATTCCCTAGCAATAAAAGGCACAAGAGAACACCTGCCACGGAACATACCTTTAAAGAAATAGAGACAGTATCCAATTTTCAAAAATAAACAAGAGCTAGAAGATCCCACTTAAGCATAGCTGGTACAATGGAGTGGACCCAAGGGAAGTTCTGAACCTCAGAAATAGCACCAAGCAACACTAACAAGATTTATAACAGGCCATCTTAATGCAAATTAAAATAGAAAATAATGACAAAATCTATCCCACTTTCCCAAACTGTTTATTTCACCTGCAGCTCCAGAACACATTTTGGCTTGCATTGTATGCACTAAACAGAACCTTTGGAAGAGGCTGCTGCTTATCATCAAATAGCTCGAGGAGCATGGACTCATGGAATTTGTGTAATCTTTGCAAAATGGGATAAGAAACAATCACAACAAAAACCTAACAATAGTGTCCAATGGAGCTACCATCTTTCACTAATAAGGAATCCCACAAACACTTAAGCTAACTATCAACTCTATATTTAGGGAAGTCAATTTTAAATAGCACCTTGAAAAGTATTGAGAGCAATCATCTTCCACTGTTAATAGAAATCTTCACCTCCATTTCACTAATAAAGTACATCAAAGACTTATGGATTAATGAGAAAGTCTCTTGGAGTTCTTTTAGGGAATCAGCATCAGAAAATCTCCTTAGCAAATGCCCAACAAATTCCTCATTTGAAGATGAAAGAATTGGATATATGCAGTCCTAAAGACTTCAAGACAAAATACCCCCAGAGGAACCATAAAGCTGTAAGCACCTAGGATACAGAGAATTCACAAACCTTTCAAAAATGAAATATATTTACCTAGATCTTTTTAAAATAGGAATAACCTTCTGATCAAATATTATAACTTGATGCAAAAATCAAATTAAATCTATTCAAACAGAATAGATTGAATTCTGCTCACAATAAGCCCCTAAAAACTAGTGACACAAACTAAGGGGACTGCTACATATCCTCGATCATTATTTAGATTTGAAAGATAAGAAAACAGGTTGAAAATAAGATTCTATCATCGCCTTATAAAAACCAATTCCAGCCAGAATGGATTCAGCAAACCCTTTCAAGGAAATGAACTTGACACAATGAAATAAATCACTGACTCTAAAAAAATATTTTGGTCTCAACAACACCTGTCGACCAATTATAAGTCTCATACAAAACAAGAACATTTTAAAACATCTTCAATAGTAGTCAGAACTGCTCCACCCTGCTCCTATCTCTCATTCTTCTACCCACTGTACAAAATGCTGATCCTGAAAAAATATATATTTTTTAATCACAATAATGTGTTTGGCCCTAATCACATGCAAAAAGAATTGAAAATAACACACAGAAGACTATCTTTTACTCTGTTCAGCAAATATAAAATGATTTTAACCATAAACTAACAGACTCAGCCAAAGCATCCTTCAAAAATCTCTCCCAAAATTTTGACAGAATCTGGAAAGAAAAACTGATTCTCAGACTTGAGAAACTTGAGATAGAAGGAAGCATGTTAGGTTCAACTGAAACTTTCTGTCAAAAGGCTCATAGAGGTCAATTTCACAAATTGCTTACATTTTCCTAGTAATACCCCAAGGGTCAATTATTAACCCATTTTCTTCAACTTCTACCTAAATGAATTAGCAACCTTTATCCAAAACCAAAAGATAAAATTTACCTCTATGCAAATAGCATATAATCATTATGGTCTCTAAAACAACATACCTCGTGCAGGCTACTATTAACAATGCTATGGAAAAAATCTGCAAATATTACACAAGCTGAAGCTATCAACATAAGCAAGTGTGATTTAGTCATTTCACTATCAGCTTTTGTCAATGTATTCTTTACATTATTCTCAATGGCATAGAACTCACATATCTAGATTCTCCAAAATACCTTGGTATCACACTAGACTGGGCCCTCCTTTTTAAAAAGATATCAACACCATGATAACAAATAAAAAGCCAAAAAAATCGAGATTAGACTATGATGCAAATTTCAATATCTTCATCTACATTTTCCATTCATAAGATATATTCTGAAATATTCTGTCAAACCTGGATCAATGAAAATAAAAGCAATTTATCCAAATTAGGCAATAAAGCCAGCATGGCCAAAATCATTAGTAGACTTTGGGGATCAAGTCCAAATCACATCTAAGAAGAAAAATGTAAAAACTATAGCAGCTTTCTTTGACCTCTCTCAAGCCTTTGACATAGTCTGGAAAGAAAAAACTATTTCTCAAACTTGGGATAGAGGGAAGCATGGTGGGTTAAATTATAATTTTCTATCCTAATGCACCAAACAGGTCAACTTCAACTGTTTGCTTATACCAAGGCTATCCCAAAGGGTCTATTCTAATCCATTATTTTCAGTATCAACCTAAATGATTTACACATCATCTACAAAGTGCTAAAATTGCCTTTATGCCGATGAGATAATCATCTGGGTCTCAAAAAACAACCTCTCCCATTCAGTGAACTCCCTGAACCAAGCTATAGAAAAATAATGTAACAAACTGTCTATTAACATAAAAAAATCTAAAATTGGTCCTCGGCCATTACCTCACCTTCTCACTGGGTTTCAATTATTTTTCTGAACAAATTCAACATCAAATGTTTAGATTCCCAAATATATCCTTACACTACACTTGACCCTGCTCTAACTTTTAAAAAATGATTGACACAATGAAACACACATAGCTAAAAATGGCTGAATTCTAAAAAAAAAAATAATAATAGGCTTAAACTGGGGTGCAAATGCTAATAAGTTACATTCAAACTATCTCACACACGTAAGACCTATTTTCAAATATTCTGTCAAAGTCTGGAACCATGCAAGTGAAGAAAACCATTCAAAATTGATAGAAATCAAGCTTAGAGCAATCAAAATCATCAGCTGATTTTGTGGATCCTGTTGCCCAAATCACATTGCAGAACTAGTCCCCTTCATTCAGAACAAACTCTTTTTCTCAAAATTCTCCCATATCCAAAAAGATTAATTCTCCTAAAGAACATTTCACAGGAAATGTTATTTAAAGTTGTAACCCAAATAAAAAAAATATACTTGAACATCCCACTCCTCCCTACATGGCTTACAATTCTCATCTTTTAGGAATCCCAATTCCCTTGTTTCTTATCTCCAAATCCCCACAAACAAAACTTTGCCAAAATTAATCAAATCTCTTGACCTCCAGATCATTAAAAAAATAGCTCCTCTTTGACAATATCAAATCACTTAATAAAATAATCATATACTCTAACTCAGAGCAGCCATTTACATCTTTCAAACCTGTTTCTCCAGCCAAGAGCCTCATCTCAAGATCATCGCCAATAAACAGACTACCATCCAACAACTCTGTCATACTAGAATGGCTTCCAGCTATTGTTATAATTCCTGGAAATGAGCTGGCAGACTCTGTGGCAGAATCCAGAGCTCTTGGCTACCTGGAAGCCAGATAATTTACCATTCTATTAGACAAAAGAGACCTCCTCCATACCATCATGGCTCAATGCTAACAAAAATGGATATCTGCTGCAGCACATAACTGGTACAGAACAGAAAGGGCAAGTATCAATTCTGTCCTCC
This sequence comes from Cordylochernes scorpioides, assembly GCA_030710605.1. NCBI lineage: Eukaryota > Metazoa > Arthropoda > Arachnida > Pseudoscorpiones > Chernetidae > Cordylochernes > Cordylochernes scorpioides. The sequence continues at coordinate 16,487,650 of CP092886.1, forward strand.
CCAAAGAAGAGTAGTCCTTGATTTTTTAGTCCTAAGTCTGGTCATCTAAGGAGAATTACCTTCCAAATGCATGCAAGGTTTTCCAACTATGTACCAAATGTAACACTCAACCCCCCTACAACCTCAAACCACATAATTGACTGTATTAGCTCATCCATTGATGAGCTCTACTCATCCCAGAAGACAATATCAATAAGCTCAAGGAATCCACAGAATTAACACTTTAATATGATTGAGTGGAGATAAGAAAGAATAATTGTACAATTTTATGTTGTTATAACGATATTGTTTAAATAAACATGGTTATAACCATGGTAGAAAAACAATGTGACTTGAAAACTTGGCATTTTAAAATTATGTTTTAAAAACTTCCGGTTTTTAGAATTATTTAAAAAACTGTTTTTAGAATTGTTATAAACCAAATTGGGGTCATATAAAAGAGACTTTGTACTCTCTCTAAGCTAAGTTCCATATTCTCTGCTTGATATATAATCAATATAAATGTCCAAATGCCCCTTTATCATTATTAATTTATAATATCAGAGTTATAAAATAAAAATTTACAGAATTTTCCATATTCAAGTTTTAAATCTATGCAAGAGATCAATAGAATAAGTAGGTATTAAAGGTAAACATTGTTAAGAAGGTGAGATTAAAGAAAATTTACGGATTTTTTAATGAAATCTATTTTCAAAATTCTACAAATTATTTTGTTGGAAAAGTTAATAAAGACATTTCCAACTATTGCACATAAGGTTTTTATTTATTGAACTAAAAATGACATGCTTTCAGGCTATGCCAATCAACAAGTCAGAGCTCTGACATGCTATACTACAGCCATGACCTGATTAAGGGCAAAACCTTGAAGGCTTGCTTTTTTTAAACTCAATAAATAATAAAATGTTTTGATGTGTTTTCAAGGTGTCTTTTCTACCCATGTTGACAAATTTTTGTAAAACATTATTACAAAAAGTGAATAAATGTCTTACTTATCTGGGGTTGATTCGGGGAGAGAGTTTCCACTGTGATCAGGTGAAGCTGAAGGCTCAGGAGTTCCAAGAGATGAATGCGAAGATGTATTTATATCTTCACACACAACAGTACAGAATTTTATATTTAGTTTATTTGGATTATTTTTAAATTTTTTAATATATGGAGAAATATATACTGTATATTAGGATATTGTTTTACTTTTAATGCTTTCTCAAAATAAATTTGAAATTAGTTTCCTTTTAATTGATTTTTGCAGAGATGTGAGAAAAAGATAAGTAGTTTTTAAGTTCATGTTTGAATGATTATAGATGGTGTTCAATGAGTACTTACACAGGTTTTGAATTAAAGTGTAATTTTAAAAAAATTCAAATTATTCTTCAACATAGTCCACTTTTAGTACAATCCACATTTCTCAACAACACCATTTTTATCTCCTTCAAAAATATTGTTGAGATCTCCAAATTACATCTCTGTTTCAGTGATGAATTTATTTGAGCGAAATTCCCTTCTCACTTATTATTTCTTCATATTTGGGAACAAGTAGAAAGTACAGCCTTCTCAACTTCTTCATTGGATGCAAAACGCTTTCCAGAAAAAAATTCTTTAGGTGTGGGAAGAGATGGAAGTCTGAGGGTGCCAAATCAGGAGAATAAAGCGGATTGGCAAAGCAAATCGTACCTCATATCCTGTAATTTTTTCATTGGCAACACACCTTTGTGAGCAGGTGCGTGTTCCTGGAGAAAGATTTTTTTTCTTCTTCAAGTTGAGTCTCTTCTCACTAATTTTGACATCTAGCTAGTCAAGAAGGTTAGATAAATATTCACCTATAATAGTTCTGCCTTTTTCAAAGTAATCAATTAACAGGATCCCTTTGGCATCCCAAAACACACTGGCCACATTCGTTTTTTTTAGCACTAAACCACCAGTTTGACTTATTTTTGGTTCTGGTGTGTAGTGGTGGTCACATGTCTCATTCATGTTACAAATCGCTGCACAAAATTGGTTGGATCCCTCTTGAATCGGTCCAAACATTGATGCAAATGTCATTTGCATATTTGCTTTTGATCCTTTTCATGCGAAATGTTCCGCCCTCTTTCTTACAATATTCCCATGGACTTAGTTATCTCACACACCTTTATTCACCTATAATCCAGCACAATATTGTGCACATTTCTATAGTTGCCAATGTGGTTGCAGTTTAGGCTGTCCTTCATGTGGGTCATCTTCGAGCGACATGAGACCAAGTTTAAATTCAGCTGCCCACTTTTTTAATGGTTGAAATTAAAGGAGCAGAGTTCCTGTAAAATTTTTCAACTTCGGATGAATTTCTTAGGAGTTGATATATCCAAAAAAATGATTTAATAACTGCACAATATTAAAGTTTATCCAGTTTAAAGAAACATGAACTAGATGTGTACCGTAAAGCCTGGTTTACACAAACTATACTTGAGTGAACTTTGAAACTAATGACATTAACGAACAGCGAGGAAACATAATATTTTGCCAATTGGAACGCTATCTCTGGGTCAGGCCAAGAATTTTCTCCTTACCCTTGTATGTTCCTTACTGAATAAAGTTAAATTTTACATCTCTTCCAGAAAATGGCACTATCATATATACTGATGGATCCCAATCCACAGAAGAAGTTTGAGAGATTCATCTTTGTTACATTGTAATTTTGTTTTGTACAAATTATTTTGAAAGAATAAATACTGATGTGCATGCTAAATTTGTAAGGAAAAAATATATAGGTTGGAGAAATAATTAAAGAATTGTGAACCAAATTGAATATGATCACTTACCTAATATTCTTGGAACTTTGAAATATGAAAAAAGGTCATCATCATTTTTTAGATATTTTGAATCATATTTCATATCAGGATAATTAGACATCTTAATCAATTCTTCAGCCTGGAAAAACAAAATGAGTTAGATATTTAAAAATACATATAAAATTTGTCACATCTTGAACAAAGTTTGTCCAATACTTTTAAGACTAGAAATAGATCCCAGCCTACAGCATTATCAATGATGTAAACTTCAGATTGCTTATTAAACTTAAATCCTTGTCTGAACTTTTCTGAAAATGTCTACTACTGAACTACTAGGCTAAGTTACCTTCATAAGAGAAATACATTGGATGACCCTAATTAGCTGATTTTAGTTCCTAGCCTGCAACCCCAAGACATATTATGACTGTATTGACTCATCCATTGATGAGCTCTACTCTTCCCCGGCAGACACAATAAAAAATCTCAAGCTTTACAAGCTTAATACCTTAGTGTGATTGAGTGGAGATAAGAAAGAAGAGCTGATTTTAGGCAAAAGTGGTGAATTTTTAAGGTTGAAGCTTAATAAATAAAATATTCATGTTAAAAAGCTAGGAATCATTAAAGCTTCTATAGTTGTGTGTGAATCAACATTTGCTTTTAATTCAACCTAAAAAATAGTAAGTATATATAAACTGATGCAAATACCCAAGATTTGGTACATAAAGTTACTACTTGTCTTGCCCTAACAATTTGACATTTCTGAAAAGGCTTTTGTTATGATATTTTTCCTATTTAGATATGGAATTCTTAATTGTACGCTCAGCAGTCTATATTATAAAAGAATATGTCCTTCAGTTTTCTAATAGGACTACTTATGAGTATATTGGATTCCTCTCATGTCATACATTTTTTTACTTTAAAAAAATATTTTTGTTTAACATTTGGTACAAAGTTTGACTGAATAAAATTGAAACCAAAATTTGAGGAAAATATTTATATTTCTACAATTAATGATCATTACTATTTTGATTATAGTTTATTTTTTTCCAAGTCTTAGAATACATATACAATCAAACCTATCTTGGGCATGTTTCTAAGTTATCAGTATAAATTAGGAACCATTTGTATTTCTATCAAATTTGTCTGAAAATCATGTTCTCATTATCTATTTTAAAAGCATTAAAGGCTAAAATATGAACCTTTCTCAGTACTGGTATTTGTATAGAAAAAAATTGAATGTTCATAACACATTTGACTGAACATGTCATTTAATAAATTATTAGAATATATTTTATTAACACAATATTCAAGTAATGTTTTCACGCTTAGTAAAATATCTGAAAATGAAAGAGAGAATGAATCTACACTATAGTTTTTAATATTTAGAATGTTTGAAGGCATGACACTAGTTGGCCTATATTTCAAACTTGGACAACGATTTAAAGAAGTATGCATATTTGAACACAATTGTGATCTCCAAAAAATGTTTAAAACATTTAAAATATATTAAAATTATATATCAGATTATATTATCTTTAAATAATGTCGGTATTAAATGTATTCGCCTGATTGAAAATACGTTTTTTTTTTTCAAATTAATTTTATTACATTTATATGCGATCCCATATATAATATTTTAAAATAATTTATGAGAATATATATAGATATAATATCCATTTATCATATATTACGCCCAAAACGGCTTTAAATACCTCTTTGGCTTCTTTTTCAACGCTTTCTCTTTTCTTTTTCTTCTCGCATCATGCAAGCTTTGCCGTTTTCTTTCAAGTTCAGCACGTTTATCTGCCATATTAAGGTATATATATCAAAACTATTTGTTATATATATGTATATAAAACTCATGTTTGCAAAACATATGAATGACTTTCTTCAGTTTGATTTTATTGCTTTTTAATATTATTGTTGTTATTAGTCAATATTTATAATAAATTGACTGGTAATGTTTTAAATGATCTGAAAATAAATACTATATTTAAAAAATAAATTGCATATCATTATTTGTGGATAAAAGTAGATATCGATATTGTTTGGAATACCATTTTCATAGAGTGGGATGACCTTGATATTGGATCAAGGGTGTTTCAAAGGCATAAAAAGTCTAGAGAGACCACAAGAATGAGCTTTAGGAATTTTCTTCCCGACTTATGAACATATAATTATGAAATTAAACTTTTCCCATACAACATATTTGAGAAAAGATACCGCTTTGATATATGCGACTTCTTGTCAATTAATATGGAGGTAGCTAAAAGAAACTGTAAAGAATTGGATGAGTATTGAGAAGTAGAATTCGGTATGGTTAGACTTGAAGCGATGACTAAACATTACTATAGAAATCGTGACATTAAAACTTAGGTAGGATACAAAATGTCAGGGTTACAACCAACAAAGTGCTTACTGGTCCTTAGATAGATGTGGAGTGCTCAGATTACATTAAACTGGATCAGAGATCATGGGTTACCCAAAGACCTGGGGACCACCCACAGGAAGAAGAGTGCCCAAACCAGGGGCATCTCAACAGAATATTTCATAGGAAAATGATCTACTCCCTCCTTTGTATCTCTCTATCTCTTGAGGTAACTCTATTCCTCCCCTGGAGCGTGCCTCAGAAAATGATGCCTTTTTACCAAGGGACATGTACTGATAACAGAATAATAGGTTCAAATTAAAGGTTCAAGTAATGGAATAAGAGAATTTGTAACAGCACATTCCACTATGAATAAATAATTTCAGTAATTCATTTTTTTTTTCATCAGGATCAAAATGAATATCAATAAATAGATGGGCTTGCTATGAACTAAGTTTATCCTTATTCTATCAAGAATTTTTAAAATTGTATTAAAAAATTGTATTTTTAAAGCATTTTTAATAAATTTATATTTTCAGATTTTTTTTTAAATATAGGTGGGATAATTATGGAATATTTTGGAGATTTCTCAGTGTAAATACATCATCAAAATGGTTCTAAGATTGTTTTATGTGAGTGAAATCTCATTAAAAAAGAGTTAATTTCCAACTGCTGTCGTCGTTGTGGTCATGCTATTCAACATCACAGCAGGTATTCTACTACCAAGTCTCTCTTGTTCCCCCACCAGAGGTAAGACCGAGAGAAGCTACTATAGGAAGGGAGTTACATGGACTTAGGAGAGTGGGATGTTTGCAGGGTAGTGCTGCAGAGGTGAGCCAACCGCGGGAAGATGCAGCGTTGTCGCAAAGGACCGGGCGGAACACGCGACACACAATATATATATATATATATTAAAAATAAAGAAGGCATCTCCTGACCACGAGCACATGTGCTTTTTAGATGGCAGAGCGCCTTTTTACCAAGGGAAATGTACTGATAACAGAATAATAGGTTCAAATTAAAGGTTCAAGTAATGGAATAAGAGAATTTGTAACAGCACATTCCACTATGAATAAATAATTTCAGTAAATTCTTTTTTTTTTCATCAGGATCAAAATGAATATCAATAAATAGATGGGCTTGCTATGAACTAAGTTTATCCTTATTCTATCAAGAATTTATAAATATAAAGGTTTTATAATATTTTAAGGAAAGTTATAGAAAATTTCGATGTTGATTTGAGAGTATAATGTGTATAATATGTATGAGTATAATAGTATAATATGTATGAGTATAATGTCATATAAATTATATTTATATAATTCTACTTATATATATAAGTAGAATTAAATATAATTTATATGACACTATACTCTCAAATATAATCTATATATATAAAATTGAATGTCTGTGTGTGTGTGTCTGTCTGTCCTCTATGGATTCAAAAACCATACATCCAATCGCCGTGAAATTTTGGGATATTATTAGGTGTATCCCCGGAAAGGTTTACGAAAAATAATTTCTTGAATATCTTTAATATCCTTAGAGTTATTTGCAGATTTGTAGCTTTAACTCGCAAGCAACGCCACCTTAGGCTTAGGTCTGCCCCCCCGTCCGGCCGCCGGCCATTGGACAGTCCAAGTTCCCACCGACCAATCAGAGGGATCAAGATCCCCCCCTCCCCCCCCCTCCCCCCCACCCCCGTCCGGCCGCCGGCCAATCAGAGGGATCAAGAGGTCCTGGCGCTGGGGGGGCGGGTAACCTCCGGGAACTACGTCCATCTTCCATAAACGACCATGATTCTATTCAACTTATCGAGTAATTTTCAAGGGACCGGGAAAATATGTAGATAAAACGATGATTTTGTAATGTAGAAAATTAGGAAAGACAAAATTCAGGATGACACGGCACACAGGGACCGGGAAAAAATAATCACTTTATCGAGAGATTCACGACCATGATTTTATTCAACTTATCGAATATCTTTCAAGGGACCGGGAAAAAATGTTCACTAGATAAAACGACGATTTTGTAATGTAGAAAATTATGGTAGACAAAATTCAGGATGACACGGCACACAGGGACCGGGAAAAAATGTTCACTTTATCGAGAGATTCAAATTTACGAGTTTCAAATTATCAAAATATATCTTTTTTTTTATAAGTTTGTAGAGAATTGTTTTAACAAATGTTCGTTAGACAAACATTCACTCGGGTAAAACCCGAGCGAAGCTGGGCACATCCGCTAGTATAAATATATAATACACTAAAGAGAGAGTTGAGTTGCAAAGTTTTTAAACAATCTCCTCTAAAAACACTGAACTATACATAGCGAACTATATACCAATATTTTCTTTATATTTTGCTCTGTGTGTCACACTTATTCTTATTCCCCAAATATTAGTAATTATATTTATTTCTTAATTTTTCAATTCTCCAATCGTGTGGATTTTTTGCCTTCAAATTTTACTTTATTTATTTATATCACCAAATTGCTTTGTTTTTAATTTTTTTTACAAGTAAAAAGCTGCCAAAGCAAATTAATATTTTAATTTATCAGTCATTTTTCAGTAATATAATATGGTGAAATCCCACTGGGTGTTCACCACCTCTATTCATTGCAATGAAAGAACTGGTGAGATATTGAGGCGTTTCTGGGAGATTGAAGAGGTTCTATTAAGAAACGAATTGTCAAAGGAGGAAAATTTCTGCGCGTCTCTCTATCAAAAGGAAATTCGACGCATGGGTAGATGGACGCTATGTGTGGTGCCCCTTCTATTTCATCCTGAAGACAATTGAGAGTTAAAATAATTTTATTGACATCTTGTCAATACATTCAAAGTGCACAGTCTGCACTATTTAAAAATATAGTATGCATTATATATACACTATGTACAATGAATATGGTGCCTCTGCCAGCGCGGCAGAGTTTGGTGGAGAATCGCCAGTGGGTCTCCAGAGACACCACGCATTTCGCGATCTACGAATCATCTATTTATCCTGAAGAGAAACCACAGGACTATTTCGGAACCTCTCTCAATTCTTGAATTCAGCGGCAGGTCTCTCTATATAATATGTGTCTAAATATAATGAACTCAGGCAGGCTTATTGCGACTTCATGAATGAATATGAAAGGTTGGGACACATAGCATATCTTGATGAACTTCCGTCAGATAATCAAGACAGCTATTGTTTCTTGCTCCATCATGCCGTAGTCGGCAGCCGACAAGCTACAAAAAATATATATATAGAAAAAAAAAAAGAGTAGTGTTTGGCGCCTCTTCGAAGACTTCAAATGGATTATCCTTCAATCACAGACTACACCCGTCCAAAGTTGCACAGAAGGATATATCAAATATCCTCATGACCTGTGAAGACAGAATAAGGTTGTTTTCACAGCAGACATCGACAATATGTATCGATAAATCCTTGTTTACTAGATGATGCAGATAAACAGAGAATAGTTTGGAGATATCAGCCCGAGGACAGCTTTAAAATATTTAGACTCAATACCGTGACATATGACACGCTCTCCTTCTCCATTTTTACCTATTTGAACCTTGATACAATTGGCGCAGGATGAAGGTTAAAAATTTCCACGAGCGGCCAGAGTGTTCATTAAAGACACCTATGTGGATGATGTCATCCTGGGGTGCAAGTAATTTGGAAGAAGCATTAAACTTCAGAAATGTACTTATTGATTTGCGGCGTTTCACACTTAAAGAAGTGGTCGTCGAATGAGAAGGAGATTCTGTCCAATATTCTAGAGGAATCCCAACTTAAATGGTCAATTTTGAACACTCGACGGTATTAAAATTATTGGAATTTGGTGGAATCCCTATCAAGATTGTTTTATGTATGCTATATGACATCCAGTAATGACACCTAGGGCTATAAAAAGAAAAGTGTCGTTTGTGGTAAAACTGACCCTCTGGCTGGTTGGCTCCTGTTGTTATCGCAAGCAAGATACTGATTCATAAGCTAGGGATCACTGGGTTGAACTAGGACGTCGAAGATCCGGTAAACGGAGAGTGGAGAAAAATCAAGGAAGAATTGACTGGCTCTGTTTATTTCGATAGGTTGTGTCTCGGTAGAAGTACACAAGGAGTAGAGTTGCACGGTCTTGCTAGTCTTGCTCTTGGTGCAGCGTCTAGCGAATTCGTCAATGGTCTGCAACAATGGAATAAGTGGAAGGACTATGTACTAAATTTATGGAAGAACGCAGTGGTGTTAGTCAAGGAGGACAGTCAGGAGGATGACTACTTGTTGTGCCACAAAGCAGAAAAGATTACATTATTAAAGAATACTACTAACATATGCTCTGTGCTCACTTGGGAGTTGAAAGAACTGCCTACCGATCAAATATAAATATTATTGACCTTCTATGCTAAAAGTTGTTTCAAACTATGTAAGACAGGTCAACCTTTGCCAGAGTAATAAGTGCACACACAAACACACTCTCTATCGACGAAGGTGAGGGCGACTTGGGCAACATATGATCTTGAAATTTCATGTTGAAAGGTTGTGTAAGAAGGCTTCGAATATAGGGTGAAACCACGGGCACTGATACTTCAGAATGAAATGCCGCCGTCCAAATTACCAACTATGTGAACTAGAGTGACCGTGATATGTACTCAATGTCACCCACACCGTCATTCCATATGATGGACGATGACGTATGCTAGCAGGAATTTGTCGTTCCTTTCGTCGCCTATACACACGGGAATAGCCATCAGGGTACTGGATGTAGAGATAAGCGGCATTCGCAAAATAGACTATGTAATACCACTTCTATACTTATGCTCGTTGTTAAGACGCACCACTGTAGACGATTCTGCCTGTGTTTCACTATCAAGGGGAGCCATAGCAATGGTGGTCGTTCTGTAAGCCCAATGTGCTGCAGGTATCGTCGCATTGTTCTTGCTGATACTTCTCGTCGTTAAAACGACCTAAGTTTCTGACTCATGTTATTTGATGTAACGCGCTATATGAACAATATGTTTGTCTTCTTGGGCGGTAGTGACCGCGGCCATTTAAATGCTGCATGACGTTCTGTATGGCACTTCAGGATCCATCGATTCCATATTCTAGTGACGGCCATGGGCTCTCGAGAAATCGAGCAGTAATATCACGGTAGGGTAGGTTTCTGCCGCGATAAAATTCCAATACGTGCTGATATGTGTTACTCCTTTTGACAAGAGGCATGATAAGACATTTCCCCACCAGCAACCAAAATGTAAATGTGATTTTTTTTAAATGAGAAATCCGGCAGGGGAAACAAATACAAATTGGAGTGGGTAGAACTAGTCTGGTAACCAACGTATTTAAGTCAGAATGAAACCCCTATACATTTATTTAGAAGTAAATGCTCCAAGCAATGCTCTTCCGCAAATAAAAATAATCAAAAAGAATATTCGGCAATATTTAAAGAAATCTTTATGATGGAGTCATTTATCTTTTAAAATAAAAAGTACACCAGTGTCCAAAATTAAATGAATAAAACCCAAATGAGGAATTTTAAAATAAATAGCTTATTAAAATGTATAAAATTTGATACACAAATAGTTTCTTCTATGTTTAATAAATTAAGCCCCATATATTTAAAAAAGAAGAATAAATAAATAAATAATTTAAAATATGCATAAAAAATGAGGTCGCATATTTATACAATTAATAGGGGCCAATAGGGATCTTTTTTTCCATCCCTAACAGCTATACAAGTCTCATAACGAGCTTTCATGACCAATGAGTTTGGAGGAGGTCTTCAGTTACTACATCTCAGTCCTCCAAATGAGAAGTATTTAGTTCTTGGAAGGTTCTGTGTGACGGATTGAAGAGCTCGTATAGTCTTAAGGGAACGTATAGTCTTTAGCTACGAGTCCCGTTTCTTTGTGTCCTGACGACAGTCGTAAACGTGTCTGGAGACGTCCTGGTCATCGTGTGGATTCGGGCAATACTTTCGAACACCACACTGGTCTACAACGGGCGTTATGGTCTGGGGTGACATTTCATTTGATATCAGGACCCCATTGATAGTCATTCCTGGCACACTAACAGCACAACGGTACATAGATGACATTTTAAGGCCTGTTTTGTTGCCGTTCCTCTCACATCGCTCCGGGCTTACTTTTCAACAAGATATTGCCCGGCCACACACAGTACGTTACTATGGATTGTCTTCAATCTTCCTGAACTTTTCCGTGGCCAGAAAGGTCGCCTTATCTCTCACCCATATAGCACATCTAGGACGTGTTGGGAATGCGATTGCAACCATCCCGGAATGTTGACGATTTAACCCGACAGTTGGAGACAATATGTTAAGAAATCCCGCAGCAAAACATCCGGAATCTTTATCAGTCAATGACACTCCGGGTGGCAGTCTGCATCTAAGCCAGTGGGCGTCCAACGACATATTGACTTTCTCCATTTGTGACGATCAAACTCTATAATAAAACAATTAATTGTTCTGAAAATTTAATCGTTTTTCCTATAAATGGTCGTCACATACACCAATTTTTATCCCAATCTGACAACTATTTCTTGGAGCGTCGATATTTTTTATCATAGAGTGTATAAATGATTATTTAAACGATGTCAAACAAATATTTTAGGATGTCCAACATCTAAAAAGAATAACAGGTGGGTTAACAGAATGCGGGAACTTAAAAAGGATGATTAAGAATTTACATATATTTCAAAGTTCAATAAATTGTTTTTTTGGAACACAGGTGAATTTATTAGATGTTTTGTATATTTTAGACAATTTAGGTCTTTTCAGCTATATGTAAAGTTATTTTTAAAAGCGTTTTTCGCTTTATTTTGAGTATGGGTGTACATTAAGACATAACAGTATTAATAGACATATAGACATCCCTGATATATACAAAGCAATATTGCCATAGAGTACCTTAGGAGACCATTGCCAGCACGATTTATTTTGATTAATTTTACTCATGCAGCCTTAAACTGTATCGTGGCTAAATCGTGAAGTTTCTTGTGTTTATCCCACTTGATATGCTCGGGACACGCGGTTATTTCCTGCTATTACTTTTCTAACTGATAGGCTAATACGTTTGATTTTCTTGTATATATGCTGATTTTTCTCAATATGGATATGTATAAAAGATAAAAGATGCAAGATCAGTCAGACATGATGTCCTGAAGAAGGGTTATTGACCCGAAAGCTCGCCTTTATTAAAACTCATAAGATACGCATCCTCGCATGCTTTGATTCTTTTACTTATATTCTTCAGAGGATTTCAACCTACTTAACATTATAGTGTGTCTAAATTCTACTTTCTGATAATAAATTCATTTCTAAATTGCTTACTTTAATGTGAAAAATGTTTGGGAGGCATGGCTCATCAATGATGGAACCTCCTTGCGGTTTTGCCAGTTTATATATATATATATATATATATAATCTTCAACTCAATATAGTATTATAGGCTGTTTGGTATATATAGTGTACGATTATTAATGGAAATCCTGGAAGATCTATTAAAGGAAATCACACAGCATTTAAGCTTGCATAACGCAGCACAAAATCCACCTATATTTACAAGTAAACAACGACAGTGGATGATATTGTAAAACGGCAAATTTAAAGAATTTACAAGAATCAATGCACGCTTTCCCAAATTATAAGAATAATTAAAAGAAAATATTAGAATCACAATTAACCTCAAATAATAAATAAAAATAATATCTATATACTAAAATAAGGGGGAAATCGTCCTCAAAAATTTATCCTAAGGAAAGCCCTTAACACTGATCGAAAGAAAGATTAAAAAAAAAGAATTATCTCAATATACGTTTTTGAAAGAGCATTTTTACACGCAAACTGTGCACCGCGTTATAAGAAAATATTCTACCTGAAAATGCGTAAAATCCTCTTAAGGCGCCCGACATCGATAAACGCAAGATGAGTACTTAGCGAAAATGTTCCTGCAGTTTAACATGGAAAATGTTGTTACATTGGACGACCGTTTACGTCAATGATACCAACCTACTTCTTTGTCCGTAAAATTTACTACGCCAACACTAAAACTCACAGAAATGGTTGATTAATACAAGGCAAGTTTCTGACGCACACACAAAGCTGATTAGGGTTACTGGTTTCTGCTTCAATATGAAGGTTATTTAAGGATGATAGAATCAAATTTCAAGATATATTTATAAATATGCTAAAGAAATCTTGTCTTATGCGCTTCCATAAGTTCCCCATTTCGTATAAAATCAACACAAGATATGTGTGCGGTCACATCAGCACAAAGCTTTTAGATATACCTTAGCGTCCAACATGTCAACAGCTGGACGAAAAACGAATAAAACCGACATTTTTACATTTATATTAAAGCCCCCTCTACAAAATCCCATATTTTTACCTATATGGATCTATGTGTTTTAGCTTGCTGTTATATATAGAGCAGCTTCTAGGAAACCCAAAGACGTTGGATAGTGTATAGAAGGATGATAAGGATTGTATTTTGAGATATTATATTGATCAAAATATTTTAAGAAGCCTAATTTTATGGAAGCATCGCGATATCAATATTTTGCAAACGCCAGGGTCTCCACATAGAATATAATAAGTTGGGTACAAATATTTGTAAACTATTTAAATGAAGGACACAAATTGCCTTTTAAAAATGGAACATTTTTCCTGTACAATGGTAGGGTGTGGTTTGATGAAGATATTGGCGAAGCTACTGGTTCATCACTATTGATATATGTCTTCTCTAACAACAGAGTTTTCTAATTGTATTAAAATATTTATAGAAACTCTTCAATCAAAAATTGGCTTTGAAATAATCACAATTGTGGCTTTCTTGAAGATCGAGGTTGCCTGGCTGGCATTCCTAGTTCTTTAGTATAAAACTTCTCTGCGCGAAGTGTATTTTTATTTTAAATAACTAATTATAGCTTTGTATTATTAATGAAGACCGATATTAATGATTTGGATAGAGTGATACTTGTTGCCGAGAGAGGGAGCTTGCTAGACGCCAAGTGTTGCCGTCACCGGCGCTGGCGACAGTCGCGATGTCGGGCCGTGGGGTGCGTCTCGTGCTCTTCTTTTTCCCTTTGTTGGCTCGTAAGTTCGAATTGCTCTCTAGTTATTATCTATTTTGATTGCAGGCTTCTCTACTATGTACTTTCTTGTTACACTTATAGTCATGTACAGATATTGGTTTTCCCTGATGTTCAACTTTAAATTTATTTGTTCTCAACATTTTTAATATATTAAAAATAACATCTTTTAAAATTTACCTCATGAGGTGTACTCTTTTTGGTATGGACATATCAATTTTACATATTTCTCATATTTAAAAAATGTTCTAACCCCTTTGTTTTGCAGAAGAAAGGAGACCAGTAAAATAGGACACGAGTAGCTTGGTTATTAGACATTGAAATGCACAAATGAACAGGAGATGCTCTACAGAAATATCCTTTGTTTAACTGGTTCATTCAAAATGAGAGATTTGATTATGGAGTCGAATGTTGGGCCAGCGCTTCTGGAGTTTGTCGTCGTGCAGCCAGAAAGCCCATGCTACTTCAGGCACCAATAATTTGTACATGAAATATTTCTCGGAAATATTAACAATCAAATATTGGCACTTGGCTTTGTGCCTTGAACACTGCAATGTTGTAATCTTGTGAAACTTTCGTCTCATTCAACTGCCCTTCAGAGTTAATACTCCTCAGAAATGCTTTTTTGTCGAAAGTATCTTGAACTTTCAATTAATAATTCTCACAGATGATTGGGGAATGGGCTTATATATATTTATGGCCCTCTTCAGATTCTAGGATACAATTGACTAATTCGTGAACCTGTGTTTTAGGAATTTTAATTAGGGCAGAAGAGCGGAGGCTACTGAAACTGTCATTAAAGAGAGATGAGTGATGTGATTCTTTAAATTCTTGAATCCTAAACCTTGATTTCTTATTGGCGGCCGGAAAATGAATATCATACCAGGAGAATAATGAGACGGCTTCTGTGTTTCAGGTACTTCAGAGTATTTGAGCACCGTGAAGGCGTCAGCCTTTATACTTCGAGAGCCAAGGCGACCAGGATACTGAAGTCCGTGAAACATCGAATCCGTTTATAGTATACCTCTATGTATTATTTCTCAGGGCAGAATAACTTTGAAACTTTTCTCTAGATAGTTCTCTATTGATCCAGTTGGAAATCCGCGGGTTTATTTCTATAGGTTTCTCATTATTTAAAGGAATAGCTTGCTTTCACTGGACTAGATTTACTGGAAAGAACTTACCGATAAAATATCAATGTGTGTAATAATTTTTAAAAACTTTATTTTTTTACATCGTAAACTTAAATAGGGGGATCAAAAATCTCTAAATTAACAATATATATACATATTTTATATTATTTTATATTGAACCTTATCACAAAGTCGAAATTTTACATTATTTTATGTTTTCATTCTGTGTATTTTAATACACTCATGGACAAACTTAAGGAAGTGGAAAGTCTGATGTCGCAGAGGCAATTTTATTCACACTTGGTTACCCCATGTGTCTTCAATAAAGGTCACTGTGTACCAAATATATTTCAGAGTTATTGTATAAATCCCGATATACATGTTAAAAGGTACAACTTCCTTAAGTTCTGTCCATGAGTTTATATTCGCACATAGTAAGCTTATCGGGTTGTTCGTGAAGGAGCCCAACTACTCTGCAACTCGGATTTCCAGTGCGAGAATGGCCTGTGTATCCCCGAGGAACTGCAATGTGACGGCATAATGGACTGCACTGACGGCTCTGACGAGAAGTGCCGTAAGTGTGATGTAAGATTTCAACCCAAATTTGGTACTAAAGCTTGTGATGCCAGATTCTGAAGACTGCGGCGAATACAGGGCCATGTGTGCCGATAACAGTCGGTGCATAAAGTCGAGCAACATTTGTGACAAAGTCATTGACTGTATCGACCATAGCGATGAATCCAACTGCGGTACGAGCTGGCCAAATCTAACATCCACATTGTACATCTAACGTTTGATTCTTTCAGAACTGCAACCTTCATGTTTGAAAGATAAGAAATTCTACTGTTCCGATGGGTTGTGTATCCCGACCGGAATGGTGTGCGATGGCAATCTGGACTGCCTGCACGGGGAGGATGAGAGTGGCTGCAGTAAGTTCTTTGTTGACAAGACGTCATTCCGAACATTGTACTGTGGAACCTCCCACGGAAGACTTTAGAGAAAAACATGGATAAACCTGATCCTGCTTGATGGCGATCTATCACTAGAGATTGTTAGGATCCATCAAGACATTTTCATTTTACAAAGGTATTCGGGCTACTAAGGGAAATGATCACTTAGCAGAAAAGTCATTCATGAGAGGTTTTACTTCTAGTATCGTTTGTGAAAGTGTGCCAATTTGTCCACAAATAATTCACTTTGAACACTATTTCTTCTTTTATTAACGAGCTTATTACAATAATGACGTTAGCTTTCAAGTATACCAAACATTTTAAGACGTTGATAAAGGAAGAAACCATATTGCTGAACTACTCTATTAATATATTGTTGTAAGAGTCTTTTTTTAGGCGTGTGTGTGTGTTCGCACGCGAACTCCATTTTGAAAATTCTGTTTACATTCCAATCACTATTTTAGACCTGTCCGATTTACGTCATATCCGATTTAAGACACAAACGCGATTTACGGCGTATCTGGTTTACCCTTTCTCTCCAATCCGTTTACGGCACACCTGTTCAAAGAATAACTCGATTTATGGCATTCCCGATTTAAGACCATCTAAATATGAAACGTTCCAAATTTTAGAATAATCCGATTCACGGTATACCCGATTTAACACAAACCCAATTTAATGCATACTTGATTTACAACTAACCCGATTTAAGAAAAAACGATTTACGACATACCTGATTTAAAAGTAACCCTATTTGAGTAATTCCTGATTTAAGACAAAACCAAATTACGGCATACAGGATTTAAGATCTTCCCTATATAAAACGTCCCGATTTGAGACTAACCCGAAGTATATATATAGTATACCTGATTTAAAACCATCCCAATTCACGGTATATCTGATCTATATATAAATATATAACAGCACTCGATTTATAAAATACTCGATTTAAGACCATCACGATATAAAACGTTACAGATTTAAGACAATATTTAAGACCCTATCTAAGACTAATTTGCGGCATATGGAATGGTTTTAAATCGGGAATACCGTAAATCGGGTTGGTTTTATATCAGGTAAGAGATATATTGGGTCGGTCCAAAATCTAGAACGTTTTATATCTGGATGGTCTTAAATCGGGTATTCTATAAATTGGGTTTGTATTAAAATTCGGGCATGTAATATCAGGTAGGTCTAAACCATGTATGTGTGTCGTGAATCAGATAGGTCTTAAATCTGTTAGGATTAATCGGGTATGTCGCAAATCGGGTTGGTTGTGAATCAGGAATGCCGTAAATCGTGTTAGTTTTAGATCGGGTATGCCATAAATCGGGTTGGTTTTAAATCGGGAACGTTTTATATCGGGATGGTCTTAAATCGGGTATGCCGTAAACCGGGTTGGTCTTCAATTGAGAACGTTTTAGATCCAACCCGACTAGGACTAACTCGATTTACAGCATTCCCGATTTAAGACATACACGATTTGCAACCTATCGGATTTAGGAAATTTTCAATTAACAGTATTTTTGGCTTTAAAAACTATCAGATTTGCTGTAAGCCCGATATAGACATATCCTACTCAAGAGAAACCCGATTTATTATCTACTCGATTTACAACATATCTGATTCAAGACCAAGCCACATTTAGGATCAAGATGTTATGTCCTCCAGATACTCAGCCAAAACGATAACAAGTAGCCAAAATAGCGATCGCAGTGAAGACCAGTTGGATTTAAGACCAAATTCCAAACTCAAATATGATTCTTTTGAACGCTCGTACTTTGGCTGTATGCTTACTTTCAAATCGCTTATCTCTATTAACATAAGACAGTTTGGCTGATAAAGAGGATGGAAGAGAGAACTATATACGTAACGTGGACGGTACCAGCACTGTTACCATTCTCAGCACAAATTCAGCTCTTTTTTCAAGGAAAAGTAACAAGGTTGTTACCACAAAACGTCACGTATTGGATTTGATCGTGTTATCTTTTGATATGTTTTATCTGAAATCCGAATTGTAACGTATTCACTTCTAAATAATTTAATCTAAACTACGAAGTTATTCTTATCGTGAGAATAACAGTGTACTCTTGTCAGAGGCTGGAAACAATTCTGTTACCTATATGTCAAATATGAATGACCGATTTTTTGTTTTCTTTTAGGTTATACATCATACAAAAATGATTGAACAAATACTTTTTGAACATCTTAAGGTGCTACTCCCTTCTAAACGAAAGCTATGGCAGTTTGGTAGACTAGATGGTTTTGTAAAGATAGAGGTTGTCTGGCCGGCATTCATATTTTTCATAGAAATAGATGGTTTTGGTATTTCCATCTCGGACCATGGTTACAAGATATGATTCAGGACGGCTAAGACATCCTGACGTCTCAAATGTGACGCAAGAATTCTTCAGCATTCTGGAGTTAGATTTTTATTTATTATGAAGTAGTTTTGACGATAAAATGGTTATAAATGTAGTTGAAAAAGTAAAAATGAATATCAGGTAAAAAGTTTATTTAATTTTAAATTTGCAAGCTTTCGAGCAAATATAATGCTCTTCAACGGGCTGATACTCTATGTACAATCTCTAAATAATATTCATACAAAAGTTTTCAATTATTTTGTACAAATATCATTTAGAGATTGTACATAGAGTATTAGCCCGTTGAAGAGCAGTATATTAGCTCGAAAGCTTGCAAATTTAAAATTAAAAGAAACTTTTTACCTGATATTTATTTTTACTTTTACAAATAATTTCTGGTAACTATTGCTCACACAAATGCAGATGGAAAATTCCTCTCCTGGAAAAAAGCATTAATGCCACCCGTCACAAAATAGAGGAATATTTTATAGGCTATAGTTTTAGGATATGCTGCCTATATTTGATATTTTTCAAATAATGAGCTAACCATTATAATATTATAAATATCTCTTGAAATATAGGTTATAATTATAGAAAAGTAGCGTTATATATATAAATTGTATTCATAAATTCAAATATACCACAATGAAAGCCTATATATTTGACAAAGTTTGGTTAATTAAACTCTTAAACCAATTTCTCTATTTTATATCTCTAATGTGGTCTAAACAAAAATTATCTCAACATCGAATCATATTTCTATATACACATAAACCCTAAAGATGTGGGAGCAGCCATTAGCTAATGTACTTTGGTTCTTCCGCTCGCAGCTTGCAAGGAGTACGAGTACCGCTGCTTGGACAGTTCCTGCATCCCCCGGGGGAAGCAATGCGACGGAGCCGAGGATTGCATCCAAGGAGACGATGAAGCGGGTTGTGGTAGTCTGACTTTCTTTCTATTGTTTCTGTGTTCCAGGGAATTTATGGCTTAGTGAGAGTGTGGTAGTTGAACAAATTCTATATCTATTCATAATACAATATAATGCGGCTTATATGATTGTAGAATGAAGGTTGACCATTATACCGCAAATGTTTCTTTTAAACGAAAAATCGAAATTTATTTTAAGGAGAAATAACGATTATTTCTAACCTTAGAGATGAAGTATGAAAGGATGAATTGTGAAGAGTAAAACGGAAGAGTAAACGGAAAAATAAAAGTGTCCAGGGATGGGAATTCCTTTCATCATTACTCTTCACAATTCATCCTTTCATACTTCATCTCTAAGGTTGGAAATAATCGTTATTTCTCCTTAAAATAAATTTCGATTTTTCGTTTAAAAGAAACATTTGCGGTATAATTGTCAACCTTCGTTCTATATCTATTGTTAGACATTTGCGTAGTATAGAAAGAAGAAACAATTTCAATTTGCGTTAATTGAAAAAGCATATTTATGATGTAAACATAAGGAATATCAATATAAAATGAATTAAATACGCAACGTCTCCTCTAGTGCTAAATAGCTACTATACAAAATAAGGATTCCATATAGGCCTCTATATGGCGAACATCGCTGACAAGGTGATGGTCCTCTCCTCCTCATGGAGATATAGTGCTCTAGGACAATTGTTATATAGTCCTCTAGAACACTGTTATATAGTCCTCTAGGACCACTGTTATATAGTCCTCTAGAACACTGTTATGTAGTCCTCTAGAATACTGTTATATAGTCCTTTAGGACCACTGTTATGTAGTCTTCTAGAACACTGTTATATAGTCCTTTAGGACCACTGTTATATAGTCCTCTAGGACCATTGTTATATAGTCCTCTAGAACACTGTTATATAGTCCTCTAGAATACTGTTATATAGTCCTTTAGGACCACTGTTATATAGTCCTTTAGGACCACTGTTATATAGTCTTCTAGAACACTGTTATATAGTCCTCTAGGACCATTGTTATATAGTCCTCTAGAACACTGTTATATAGTCCTCTAGAACACTGTTAAATAGTCCTCTAGAATACTGTTATATAGTCCTCTAGAATACTGTTATATAGTCCTTTAGGACCACTGTTATATAGTCCTCTAGAGCACTGTTATATAGTCCTCTAGAACACTGTTATATAGTCCTCTAGGACCATTGTTATATAGTCCTCTAGAACACTGTTATATAGTCTTTTAGGACCACTGTTATACAGTCCTTTAGAACCACTGTTATATAGTCCTTTAGAACACTGTTATATAGTCCTTTAGGACCACTGTTATATAGTCCTCTAGAGCACTGTTATATAGTCCTCTAGAACACTGTTATATAGTCCTCTAGAACACTGTTATATAGTCCTTTAGGACCACTGTTATATAGTCTTCTAGAATACTGTTATATAGTCCTCTAGGACCATTGTTATATAGTCCTCTAGAACACTGTTATATAGTCCTCTAGAATACTGTTATATAGTCCTTTAGGACCACTGTAATATAGTCCTCTAGGACCATTGTTATATAGTTCTCTAGAACACTGTTATATAGTCCTCTAGAACACTGTTATATAGTCCTCTAGAATACTGTTATATAGTCCTTTAGGACCACTGTTATATAGTCCTCTAGGACCATTGTTATATAGTTCTCTAGAACACTGTTATATAGTCCTCTAGAACACTGTTATATAGTCTTTTAGGACCACTGTTATACAGTCCTTTAGAACCACTGTTATATAGTCCTTTAGAACACTGTTATATAGTCCTTTAGAACCACTGTTATATAGTCCTTTAGAACCACTGTTATATAGTCCTTCACGACCACTGTTATATAGTCCTTTAGGACCACTGTTATATAATCCTAGTCTTCAGGAGTACAGACTTAGGTCTAGGTATCCCACTATCCAATGGTGTTATATAGTCCTCTAGAACACTGTTATATAGTACTCTAAGATCATTGTTATATAAGACTCTAGAACACTGTTATATAGTCCTATATATATATATAGGACCATTGTTATATAGTCCTCTAGAACATTGCTATATAGTCCTCTATAGAACACTGTTATATAATCCTTTAGGACCGCTGTTATACTAGTATAGTTCTCTAAGACCATTGTTATATCATCCTTTAGGACCGCTGTTATACTAGTATAGTCCTCTAAAACCATTGTTATATCATCCTTTAGGACCACTGCTATATAGTCCTTTAGGACCTCTGATATATAGTCCTCTAAGACCACTGTGAAGACCCAGGACAGCAGGTCCAGCAATCAACAACTGGCCGGTAACAATGATTTCGAAATCGAGAGAAATATCCAGTTTCCGCCAACTGTAGGCCTTCTGGTTAAAAAGCCAGACGATAGAAGCCAGACCTCCTGAGATCTGGGTCTTGATCGCTTGATCTTGTTCCCTGAAATGATCCCTTAAATATTTTTGAAGCCTGCGGCGCTTTAGTTGTGCTTGGTGCTGCATTGGTTCCCTCAGAATCGGCGCGCACTCGCCCTCCTCTCCCCCGGGGTG
Organism: Cordylochernes scorpioides; assembly: GCA_030710605.1. Lineage (NCBI taxonomy): Eukaryota > Metazoa > Arthropoda > Arachnida > Pseudoscorpiones > Chernetidae > Cordylochernes > Cordylochernes scorpioides. The sequence continues at coordinate 16,509,813 of CP092886.1, forward strand.
TCCACGGCTCTGCCGTCGCCTCTCCAGCCCTCTCCTTGGCCCTCCCCTGCGGCGGGCGCTTGGAGACACCTAATCATGAGTGATGCCTTAAAATGCTTACCGAAGCATGTAGAAGGCAAAACAATTGTATGTAGGCCTTCTGGTGTTCTCCCAGAGTGCGGTCAAGATCCCCTTGAGGTAGGTAAGCCGGGACTCTGCCCGGATGTCCAGATTCGACGCCATCAAGTAAACAGCAGAGTACCTCGTCCGGCGGAGGTGAGGGAGCACAGGGAGCGAGGTGAGGAGCCCCAGACAGACTTCGCAAGCCTGGCATGAATTCTGGCGATGAGAGTTTAGCTGGCGAGCTATCTGTGCCGTCACCAGCACCATCTAGTTGGCCAGTCTGGATGTAGATGGCAACGCGATCCTCTCTATAATAACTCCAGTATCTTCGACAGAGAGGTTCTTTAGCCCGATTTAAACTTGGTACCATGGTGAAAGTCCACGAGATCTCAAGAGGAGAGTCGGCGTGGTTCCTTCCACAGTTCTCAAGAACTCCCGGCGACGGCGGCGCCAGATCCCCTGGAGCTCGACGCTGCAGCAAAGACGGCCATGTATCTGACACACTCCAGGACCAAGCCTCCTGTACGAATGTGACATAACTCTCCATGTTCTGAATTAAATGGCTAATAAAAACTATCTAAATATACATAGAAAAAGGTCAAAGAACAACGGAGAAAAGTTTATTTTATTATGTAATATAAAATCAATAGTAAAATAAAAATTTCTCCGTTGTTCTTAGACCTTTTACTATTTATCTATATAAGGAGATTATATTATTTAATATATATAATACAGTTATATAAAATATATTAAATGAAGGGATTAAACAAAGGAAACGACATAATGAAAAATACTTATAATTTATGATATCAGGTATGATTGAAATATTGGTTTCGTTATTAAATTTGAGTGGCTTTAATATTATGAAATTTTAAAAAATAATATCCCCTGATAGTGTACACTATGGCTATAACAAAGTATATTAGAATTGAATAAAATTATAAAACGGGTCAGTTGTAAATATACACACAAGAAGAGTGCAACGACTGCACTTAAAAAGGCAAAATTACCACAGGATCTAGAGTAAGGAGACTGCCTATATGTACAAGACTTGCCTTGACTATTGTGTGGAAATTATTGTCTTCTGACTTTTCACACCAGGGTCCAACTTAGAAAAAGACTCTAATTTTTGTACTATTTTTAGCACCTCTTTTTGTATATATAATATAAATTAAACTGGCGAAACCGCTGGGAGGGTTCACCACTGATGAGCCAGGCCCTCCCTTTAATTTTTACATTGCAGTAAGGGCAGTAAAAATTGTTTAATTATTAAAAAAGATCTTACCCGTCTAAAATAGTTTCTAATATATAAAACCTGCCTATGTATCAGAGCTTTTTTTATTACTCTCCCTAGTACACATAGTACAAGCCATAATAATCATGGTAGGTAATAATTGGCGACTACTTTTACTCTAAGTGCACCACATTTCTACACATGTGAAGTTCAACTTTTGTGCTTACAAATGTGCCAGATCTATTTTTTGGTTACTTTTATTCACTGGTGGGATTGAACTTTTGCAATAATCGGGGGATATTGGAACAATTATTTTTTCAGAAAAAAAAAGTGCCCAATGCAGGATTCGATCCGGGTCGTGGCAGTCCGGAATCGACGGTTTCTATCACTCGTCCACCATTCTAAACTATAAAGGTTTTATATGATTGTTACTTGTTTAAGAACCCACATAACAGTGCAATATAGTTACCAACAATATTCTAGAGAGAAAGGCTATAACGCATTAGTGTGGATTGAAAAGGGAACGAAATAAAAAAAAAATAGTGAAAACATTCGATAGAACTCAAAGATAGAATAATGGTTGTGAAGAAAATATATTTTAAAAAACATATCCACTCATTGACCAAACATATAGAAGTTGTTATGCATCAGCGCGCGCCGTCTGTTATGAATATTTGAAACTATTATAGACGCGTATGATTCTTTTGAAAATGAAACAATTTCTACTGCCCTTACTGCAATGGAAAAATTAAAGGAATTATTAAGGCCCTCCCTTTAATTTTTCCATTGCAGTAAGGGCAGTAGAAATTGTTTAATTTTCAAAAGAATCATACGCGTCTATAATAGTTTCAAATATGGAAGTTGTACCTTTTAGCATGTATATCGGGATTCAGACAATAACTCTGAAAGAAAGATATTTGATACACAGTGACCTTTATTGAAGGCACACGAGATAACCAAGTGTGAACAAAATTGCCTCTGTCTCCTTCGAAAAAAAAAATATATATAGACGACCGGCGACATCAAAGACTTTCCACTTCCTTTAGTTTTGTCCAGGAGTGTATATTCTCTCTTTCTCATTTACGGATATTTTTCAAAGGGAGAGGTGCTCATTTTGCACATGATAATCCTCAAAATGAAATATAAATTTGTATTAAAAGAGACACTTAGACACTTCTCTCCCTTACAAAAAAAAATACATTAAAATAATACATTTTCAAAATGAGAGTTGCCTCTTTTGGTACATGAAAACTATCCTCCCGTAACTTTATATTATATATGGAATTTTATATTTTGGATTTAAAGTTTATTTGGAATATTATGTTTGTTTTCATATATTTTAACGGGTATTTATCTAAAGGCAAAAAACGTCAAACAAACTTAAAATCCAAAATATTAAATTCTAATAAAATAATAATATATACATATAATACAATATAATGCGGATTATGATTGTAAAACGACATTTGAAAAATTCCCATCCCTGGACACTTTTATTTTTCCGTTTATCATTACTTTTCACAATTCATCCTTTCATACTTCATGCCTAAGGTTAGAAATAATCGTTATTTCTCCTTAAAAATAAATTTCGATTTTTCGTTTAAAAGAAATACATACGGGATAATTTTCAAATGTCGTTTTACAATATATACATATATAACATGATGATGCGGGAGGATGATATTCATGTACCTAAAGTGGCACTTCTCCCTTTTATCCTGCATAGGAACGATGCACTGTTTATCGCCTTAGTAAAACATATTACTAGTGATGATAAAGAATGAGCCACAACACCAGTTTTGGAAAATTCAGATAAAAAGTTAACATATATACCATGGTTTCGGGCTATGGCCCTCATCAGTACAAGGGTGACTTCGATTTCATAACATCCAATGAGAGAGGTTATGAAACCAGTTGAATTTACCAAACAGGAGTTTAAGCTGGTAAAGTAACAAGGGCCGATTTTCAGGCAAGAATACAGCATAAATTTAAGGAAGAATGATATTTATATACCTAAAGTGGCACCTCTCCCTTTTATCATGCATAGGAACGATGCACTGTTTATCGCCCCAGTGATGAAGAATGAGCCACAACACCAGTTTTGGAAATTTCAGATAAAAACTCAACCTGTATACCATGGTTTCGGGCTCTGGCCCTCATCAGTACAGGAGTACAGGGGCGGCTTTGATTTCATGACATCCTACGAGAGAGGTTATGAAACCGGTCGGATTTACCAAACAGGAGTTTAAGCTGGTGAAGTAACAAGGGCCGATTTTCAGGAAAGAATACAACATAAAATTAAGGAAGAATGATATTTATATACCTGAAATGACACCTCTCCCATTAGGATTTGGTAAATTGGAATGATTTCAAAACCCCTCTCGCGTAGGATTTTATGAAATCGAAGCCGTTCCTGTACTGATGAGAGCCATAGATCGAAACCATGGTATACAGGTTGTTTTTTTGTCTGTATTTTCAAAAACTGGTGTTGTGGCTTATTCTTTATCATTTCTAGTAAAGGGTTTTTACTAGGGTGATAAACAGTGAATCATTCTGATGCATGGTTAAAGGGAGAGGTGCCTCTTTCGGTATATATACTCGTTATACAACCAAATTATTTTTTTTGAATTTTATTTATTTATTTTTGATATATTTTTAAAATCAATATCTTTAATCCGTAGAGTTATCCTAACTTTTAAATGATTCAAATAAAAATAAGATTATAAATATTGTCATTTATAATATAATTCACTTCAATCATTTAACACTATATAAAAGAATTAGATAATAGAAGTAGAAAACCTTTCCTACAGTAAAGTTTGTCTCTGGACAAAGTTGGCAAACAGAGAAGAGACATGGAATATCGCAAGAAATCGAAGAAGTCGCGAGGTTGGGTTTCACGACGACCAAGAAGGCCATGTATGGTTTCTGAGAATGTAGACGAAGAAGGTATGGAACGTGGAACGTAAGGCAAGATAGTACCCGATACACCTGCCGGCTCTCCTTACCGTGTTCCTGGAGTTGGTGACGTGACTAGAGCAAGTCGGGTTTAACTAACAAATACGTCTCGCAATGTTTACTGAATGTGGGGCTTGTGGAATGGAAATATGAAACTGTTGGTGATTTTCATATTTGATATGCAGTAGAACCTCCATGAGAGGACACTCGCGCTAGAGGACACCTCTCTACAAAGAACAGTTTTCATTTACAAAATTACCATTTTTACTACTTTGTAACTCTCCAGTAAGAGGATATCTTTCTCTAAAAGACACTTTGGTTCTGCAATTAGGTGCCCTTTACAGGGAGGTTCTACTGTATATATAAGGTTGCGGAAAAAGATGGTATTCATGTATCAAAATAGGCACCTCTCCCTTTAAAAATGCATTAAAATGATGCATTTTGTTTATTATCCCATTATAAAACGTAACGGCGGTGATAAACAATTTGGCTTTTGTCTGAATTCGCCAAAACTGGTGTTTTAACGTATTCTTTATCACCAGCCTCAGGTTTTGTACTGGGATAATAAAAAAAATCATTGTTTTAATGTATTTTTAGAGGGAGAGATTTTGGAACATACAAATACACTATATATACACTCACGGACAAAACTCAAGGAAGTGGAACGTCTTTGATATCTCCGGTCGTCTTTTTTAAAGAGACAAAGGCAATTTTTCACATTTGGTTATCTCCTATGGCTTCAATAACGGTCACTGTGTCTGTGTATCAAATATTTTGAAGAGTTATAATCTGAATCCCGATATACATGCTAAAAGATACAACTTTCTCAAGTTTTGTCCATGAGTGTATATATAAAGGTCGCCTTTCTCGGCAAAATAGACGCTAAAACAAAGCGCCATCTATTAACCGTCTCCGCAACTAGCGGACTCAGGTCAGTGACAAAGCTACAACACCAGTTTTGACAAACTAAGAAGCGTCCACCTAGAGATAATGGTTTCGAGCTAATGGACCTCGTCAGTTTGATTCCGTGAGATCCACAGGGGTTACAATGAAATCTTCACAATCTACCAAAGATGTGTTTAGCTGGTAGGTCGCTAGGCCAAATATATATACAAAATATTGTAGCAAAGTATTTATTATATACACACACACAAAGCCTTTATTAAGACATTAGTCTTATACAGATTCTCCGTACAAGGTGCAATAACAGGAAAAGAGCAGCACAGGAAACCAGTAGTTCCGCAACTATATACAATTATTAGTAATAACACGATGGCCCCTCGATGTTTCGTCATCATTCTGAGGTGTAAGAACAATAGCTTCCAAGTTCTCTTTTCTCCTTCTTTACACCTACTGCCTTGTAAAAATTATATAGGGCCTGAGCAACTAGTCTGCTTGTTTGGGCACTGGTTAACATCATTTGGATTGACCTAAGTTGGCTGGTGTCTACCATTGAAAAGAATGTCCTTCTCTTCTCACTAATATATCTTGGCATTCATAGATATAATGAGATAGTTCAGTTTCCATATTTTCTTTGCAGAGATCACAAATCTTATCACCCACTTTGAAAATGTTCGTATGGTTTTCCTTGAAAAACGAATATAGCATTCTCTGTTGTGCGATATAGCGTTTTACTGGGAATGGAAAGTTGCTAAGTAAATAGTTTTCAATTCGGAATGAACTGTGTAAATACTTATAGTGAGGGTAGAATTTAGAATTCTCTATTTTTGCCTGGTCACTTTGAATAGATTGTTCTATTGCAATTTTAGTTATTAAAGGTATTTCTTGCCGGATAATCCTTGCATCGTTGCAGTTAATTAACCAAGAAAATCCTGTTGAGTTGAGTATGTTGGCCAAACTTTCCGCAAGTCCAATATATATATTTATATTTCTTGATATTTCATATAGTTGAGCTAAGCATATATGGGGGAGTCGGCTGCTGTTCATTTTTAGAATTCTAAGCCAGAACCCGAGTGTAAGTTTCAGCACCGTAACTCCCAGTGACGTTCTTCCGCACTCCATACGTAGAATAAAACTAGGAGTATATCTGGGTAAATTAGTATTTATTATATTTTATGTACAGATTTTCAATTTTTGATATTTATATTAGTTATATTCTGCTACACTAGAAATTTCCCTCATTGCCTATCTTATAAATGTTGATTTTGTTTTTAGCCTTAAATAAATTGCCGTGTCATTCTGAAGTTTGTCTTTCCTAATTTTCTACGTTACTTTTTTTTTTATTTTTTATTTTATTTATTGTTACAAAAGCACGAAGTCCAAAGGACTATTGTGCTGTGCTAGTATTATTTACATATATATTTAAATATTTACACGATGGATTAGTAGTGTTTTGTAAATTATTGTACAAATAGTTCTAAACTTAACAAAGTTCTCATAAGATAGAGTATATACACAAAGAGAATTTGGTAATGTTTCAAAGTATCTACATACAATTTGATTAGTCAGAGGGCAAGTTAAAAGAAGATGCTCTGGTGATTCTACGTTACAATATAGATGGAAATTTTATTTCTCCAAAGCTGGTGTTGTGGCTTTGTCACCGACCTGAGTCCGCTAGTTTGCGGAGACGGTTATTAGATGGCGCTTTGTTTTAGCGCCTATTTAGCCGGAAATACAACCTTTATTTTTATAGATCAATTAATCCCGGCAGAATTTTATATTATATATATTATATAAAGATGAATAGAGATTTTCTGCTGATTTTGGAATTGTTGAGATTATACTATGGTGACGCAGTCGTGGGAATAATAAAATAATTTTGATCAGAGGTTGCTTTATTTGAGCTAAGGAATATATAAAAGAACATAATTTGATAAAAGTAATGCCTGGCTTAAGGCGAGTAGAATAAGGAAAACAAAAGATTATTTACATAATGTACAAAGATTTGAGCCGGCCATCGGGAAAGAACAATAACGAGTTTTTATAGGGGAAGCATGACCTCTGGCGGTCGATTTAGCAGAATATTTGAATCTATGAAAATATGATTTTAAATAAAATAATATTTTTATATAACATATATATATACACCCAAGAGGCACCTCTCCCTTTAATTGTGCGTCAGAATGATGCATGTTTATCAGTCTAGTGTAAAGCTTTACTAGTGATGATTAGTAATCAAAGGGAGAGGTGCCTCTTTAGGTACATGAATATCATCCTTTCGCCACCTTATGCTATATTTGTTTGGTAGAATTGAATTTTTCCTATACGTAGAACTCTTCTGAGATTTCTCAAGGAACTTCCATGAGTCAAGTGTCTATGGATAGAGCTCGAATTGTACGTTTGCCATAAAATTCTATAATTTTGGAATTCGTCATATAAATCGAGATACAGGATCCTAAATGTGGAAAAAACATTCATGGACAAAACTTAAGCTAGTGGAACGTCTTTGATCTCGCCTGTCGTCTGTTTTTTTTTTAAGGAGACAGAGGAAATTTTGGTCACACTTGGTTATCTCGTGTTTCTTCAATAAAGGTCACTGTGAATGAAATGACTTTCAGAATTATTGTATGAATCCCGATATACCTGCTAACAGGTACAACTTCCTTAAGTTTTGTCCATGAATGTAGTTAATTGAATAGGTATTTTACTGTGCATAGAAAACCACTGAGATTTTTAAACAGCTGTATATTATTGAAGTATATCTATGAATAGAGGACGAGCCCATAGGTAATATTACGAAGTCCAAATTTTGTGTTGTTTAGGATTCCGTTTATTCATGAAGTTACAAGTCATAATAGAAAAGTATAAATATGAAAAAACAATAGAAAAAATAAAAAATAAGTGGGTCAGGTGTTGATATTAAAAGTAAAGAAAGCATATCCTGACCACAAGCACATGTGCTTTTTAGATAGCAGAGCGCCATCTAGTGGAGAAAAAATAAACTAACGTTTATTTAACTTGCTCCGTGATATTTGGCCAACCCAATTTCTTGATAAATCAAAAAAAGCCATCCACGAACTGTGCTTGTGGTCAGGATATGCTTTCTTTACTTTTAATATCAACACCTGACCCACTTATTTTATATATTTTTTTCTATTGTTTTTTCATGTGTTTAAGCGTATTTACGCAAATTTGGCCTTAAATACCCATTTCTTGGTTTCTCAAGAAGCCTCTGGGACCAAAATATTTTTGGTCGCAGTGGTACAGCCTAATCGACGCTGACGAGCGTCAACAGCGCGAAACGCGTTCGTGGATGGCTTTTCTTGATTTATCAAGAAATTGGGTTGGCCAAATATCACGGAGCAAGTTAAATAAACGTTAGTTTATTTTTGCTCCACTAGATGGCGCTCTGCCATCTAAAAAGCACATGTGCTCGTGGTCAGGATATTCTTTCTTTACTTTTAAGTATATATATCTATCTAAAAATAATGTACAGAGAGAGCACCCAGCCAATATCATCTAACCGATTTCCACAAATGTATGTGATAACGTCTATGAATTCTGCAAGATGCCTATGAATTGAGGAGGACCCTAGGATTGGCATCACGAATCTCGTCACCGAGTTGAGGATTTATAATACAGATAAAAAAACTAGGTTTTATAAAATCAATGGATAAAATTTCATAGCTAAAATCTAAGCGAATATTTAATAGGGTTCATTTAATAAGCGAATAAATCCCAAATAAATAGAAATGCCCAAATACAAGCTTAATAGGTACGCTTGCTTTATAGAGTGTAATAATAAAATTATTTGTGCTTCAAATATTTTTTTTTCTCTCTCGGTTTAGGTCTAGAAATCATCGAATTTGTTTGTAGCACGTGCCAGAGACCATGTTATAGTGACTCTTCATTTTTTTTCTTCAAATAAGAGACACTTCGGCCATTAGAGTTTGAAAAATAAAGACTCTACTGGCCGAAAAGTGCCTCTTTTTCAAGAACAATGAATGCCGGCCAGGCAACCTCTTATCTTTAGTATATAGTTGCTATTCAACTCCACATAGAGAGATGCCGTCATTCACTTTTGAAAATTGTGAGTTGGTGGAGGAGTGGTTAAAACCGTCGGATTTTTGATAGCCATGACTGAGATCGAACCCCGCATTGGACACTTTTTTCCTGAATTAAAAATTGCTTCAATGGCCTCCGATTCTTGCAGAATTCCAACCCCACCAGTGGGTACAAGTAACCAAACGTAATTCTGGCACATTTGTAAGTGCAAAAGTCGAACTGCTTTTTTCATGTTGAGACATGTGGTACGCTTACAGAAAAAGCAGACTCTAACTACCCACCATGATTATCATGGATTGTACCACGTGTACTCGAGATAAGTCGAATTGAATAAATTATCACAGAATAGTTTTATCTGATGCCGATAAAAGAAATAGACTGGCCACGTGGCGGATGTTTCAGCCAAGGTGGACAAGGACGGAATGGTGTCCTTCTGGGATTCCGGTGACGGCACGTGGAAGCCCTTCTGCGCCGTAGATTTCGATCTAGATGCAGGACATTCCCTCTGCCAGTATTTAGGCTTCAGGTAAGCTCCAAACGTTCAACTCTCCTCACGTAAACACCAATTTTTATATTTTTCTATTGTCCAATTAATCCTAAATACGGAAATATCTTTATTTACGGGGCTGCTAACCAAAATGAATGATTTTTGAGCCCCGATGGACGCATAAAGCGGAATGAAATCCTAAATACATATTTTCTGTGTTGTAGAAATATATTTATTCATTTTAAATTTTAAAAGGATTTATTAAAATACGGATTTTAAATAAACAGAGAAAGTTAAAGGGCATACAAATATTTTTTAAACCTATGCTTCTTTATGATTTTTTGGGGGATGTAATTTTTCTCTTTTACGCTATATATTACATCAGCCAAAAAAAAATATATTTTTTTATTTGGCTACTCTCTGTATCCTTTATCAAAAGTAAAATTTTCGAAATGTAGAGTACAATAAAGACAATAGAATTCGTTTTATGTGACATTTATTTTCTACAACTCTATCCCCCAGCAAATGATATTTTCACTAATTTCTAAATACTACATGGGAGTATTTTCAATCAATTCTACATATGTACATTGAAATTCAATAAAATAGATTTGCTATATTTTTGATAGAAAATTACATACTATATATCGCCAAGAGACTTGTCATTAGTTTTAAATCGTGAAGAATCATTACAATACAGCCTCAATGTTTAAATATTTATTTTCAATAATTTACTTTATATTACATGAAAATGTCAACTTTCAACTTTCTAGTCATGATTTCATGACCCTATCCAGTCTAAATATGGTCAATTTGGCCTTGTTTGAGGCTCTTCATAAATTTGAGCCATGCTGTACAAAATATTTGCGGTAATGATTAAATGCCTTTTCCTCCATATTTAAATGGTATAAAATCTACATATAATTTCCCTCAGAAATCCCCAAGAAGAAAAATGCTGTTGAGTGAATGATTAAAAAATGAATTCATATCAAGCGACGTATATCCAATCAAAATAATGCAGCGTATATGTATTTGAACAACATTACACAATTAAAAATGTTTACCCTTTTTAAATAAGGGTGAGTATAAAATTTTATTTTCAATATATAACTTCACACTTGTTTTTATGTTTAAATGATGTTTTGGCATGAAAGGGTTTTGTTAGTATGTTTAAGATAAGTCGATTATTCGATAAGAGAGAGAGAGAGAGTGAAAAAAGAGTGAATATTTCCATATAAAATATAAATTCCTTCTCAATATAATGATCTTATAAATTAATTTATAATGTTGATGTATTCTCTCTTGCCTTTGTTTCACCAGCGGAGCGGAATTTGTAGGCAGCATCTATTTCTTCAACCTTGCGGATGACTGGTTTACTGTAACCAAAACGAATGGCAACTTATGGACACAGAAGGTCACTCGTGCGGACAAATGTTTCAATATGTTTGCTGCAGAAGTGAATTGCCGAAAGTTTGGTAAGTTCTTAGATTTCGTGTCCTCTAAAATGAATCTTTATAACTTTTATTTTCAGAATGTGGGCATCCAGATGATTGGCTACGGCAAAAAAGAATGGACTTTATTTCTTGGCATCCCCAGCTCTGGCAATGGACCTCGCAAACAATGATCAGTTTCCAGAAGGATAATACCAAATGCCAGGGAGTTCTGATCTCTCCGATGTGGGCCTTGACATCAGCTACCTGTCTGCAAGCGCATGGTGGAGAATTGTCGGTAGTGGTCGCAAGCTTGTTTATCCAAGGAAATGGAACAGAACCCCTGGAAATACAAAGAGCTATTTTCCATCCGCACGCTTCAAAATTCCGTTCACCAATTTTGGCTGATTTCGATTTGGCGTTGCTACATCTGAAAGCCCCAGTACTCATTGAAAGTGGATATGCAGCAGCCATGTGCCTTCCTAAACTCAAAGTCCAACCAAAAATTTCCTGCTTCATGGGAAGTTACACCAAGCTTGAAAATGGAGGTAAAGTTTTTTTTTTTTTGAGAGGTGGTGGTATATTTATAGATAATTATTTTAAATTAATTTAATTTTTTCATCTGTATTAAAGAGAATATGATGAAGACTCTTTCCACATCGTGATGCTTGCATTAATGAAATACATCCCATGGACTTCGGTAGGCCCTGATGATTTAATGGATGATGCAGTATGCTATTGCGATATAACAACTGAATCTTTATTGATGGGAGCCATAGAGAGAAGACTTTGCATGCTGGTAACCATACCAAACCTCCTAGACACTGGCCTTATGGCCAAATATGAAGAATGTAATCTACACAGGGATATAAAAAAACTCATATCTTTGAGATTCATTTTAGTCTATATCTTATGAATATTAAGAAAAAATGACTTTCACAAACTGCAAAATATATTAATTTTAATAACCAATGCTCAGATGCATTTTATAGTCGGAGTTTAAGAAGGAGGTTGATATATTTTACATATTAGTATTACCTTTTTGTAAAATAATATTTTTTTTACAAACATCTTTTAACGACAAGTGTTTTTAGTAATATTTATGAATATTTTGAAACATCTTTTTTGTTTCGAAATATTTAAAAGGGAAATACGTTATTTATTCAATTTTAGGAACCTAGCTTATTTGTAGAAATGTATACAGAAATTCCATGAACAACGTGAACTTTACGCTGGCTGGTGACGTGCAGTAATTGTCCCAAAGGGGAGCTACGAAGAGAGCACAGTCACCCTTGAAATTATGGATCTTGAGGAATGCGGCAATGTCAACCACCTCAACTTCCGTCTCAGTCCCCAGATGATCTGCACTAACACGAAGTACGGTTTCAGACATGTCTGCGATGTAAGTTCTACACCTTAATCTTTTTCCAATACTAAATACATTTATTTTCCAGGGAGATATTGGAGCACCTCTTCTGTGCATGGAGCCCGATGGGAAGAGAATGGACCTAGTTGGGCTGCTAACCTATCAGCGTTTCTGCGGCCGCTACAACAACCAGCCCCTGGTCTTCTCCAACATACTCAAGATGAAGGATTTTGTCACGAAATTTGTGACGCTTCACAACTACGAGATCTAGCTTCCACAGAGGGCGCATGAAGCTGTCTCCAAAGTTAAAGGCATCAATATAAGAACTTAAAAAAACAAATCTAGATGTTAATATTGCAGATCATTTCTTAAGAGTTATCTTAGCAATGATCATTTCCGACTTTTAACTCTCAATAAATCTAAATGCATGTTTATTTCAATAAATAAATGGAAAATGTATATGTTCTCTCATTTAATTTTTGTTCTACATGTTAACACACAATCCCTCTAATTGCATTTGTATAAATTCATTAAATATTAAAGAGTGAATTTGGATGTTTTAACACATTGACAAATATAGGTAGTATGTATTTCTGTGTCCACGAATGTCTCTCAGGTTAGATAGCAATTTAAACACATTGTTTTTATACAATTATTTTTAAGTGTGAAGGATTTTTTAAATTTAAAAAGCATATAAATATAAATTTATTATCGTCAGGGAGAGGCTAAAAAATCTCCAAGCTTTTAAAAAAAAGTTACAATATTAAACAAAATCTGCTCATTTAAAAATATAAAGGATGAAAAAAATATTGAAATAAAAATAATTCCGACGTTTATTGAAATTACTATAGACTATTAAAATAGCATGCAAAAACGGTTTATTGTAAACATATATCGAATTATTATGAACAAAGAAAAATAATAAAATAGAAATATAACGATTAAAAGATTCATTGTTAACACCAAAAAATACAAAACAAGTTACAAATCAATACTAGGAAAGAACCGCTTGTGCTTCCATTTTTTGTCAGATTTAGGAGGGAGGCTGGTTTGAGTAGAGGTCAGAGGGAGGTCACCTTGAAGAAATTCCTTCCAGAAGTAAGGGGGCAGAAGAAGTAGGTTTTCTAGAAGGCGGGTCTGCTTTCGAGTTACCTCCAAGATGGAAACCGCGCTGTCAGAGCATCCAATCACAGATGGTCCTAGAACCTTTGCCAAATTTGAAGAATTCATTTTGCACTCCGGAGTTTCAGCTACCTTCTGAAGATGCAGCATGAGCATTGCCAATGTATCACGGTTAGGTCGAGGCAATTTTTTGACAAGAGCTTGAAGCGATTGCCAACGTTCTTTACTTTCTGAAATTTGCGATGCTCTAACAAACTCGTTCCATAGTTCTTTGGTTATTAACGGTTCCTTCAACGATCTAAAGAACTCTTTAATTACACTACACAGGTCATGAATGTTTGTAATTTTAGTTGAGAGCGTCCTCCTACGCCCAAATAACTTTAGCTTAAGATCGTGAATTTCAGTCTTTTTACCCGAAATCCTGTATAGTCCTTTTTCATTTAGACCTCGCCTTTCTATTTCATTGAAGATTTGAACTAAAATTGGAGGCACCTGTGGAACAGTATCCCCAATATATTGAATCAAGTCATTACGAGTCTCATTCTTAGGAGGTTTTTTTAAGGGGACGCAAGGCAACATGGCATCCTTTTTGCATTCTATATGACACATTACTGAACAATCTTCACACTTGAGAGCGCTGTGAGAAATTCTAAAGCGATTATTACAAACTGAACAATGTTCAACTTTAAAAATTATTCTCTTGGTAAACCTATGCAATTTGCTCCCAAATAAACTAAATCTCGCTGTAGTATCCTTTTTGATCGGTGACAAGTCAATGTTTATAGAAGAGAATGGTTGTTGTTCAGTAATTACTTCAGAGATTGCGCTAGGCTTAGCTTTACCATCTTCTTTTACATGGGTTTCATCAATGTCTTTTTCTTCTTCTTTATTTTGAATAATGAACGCCTCTTCAAATTTGAATTCAGGTTTAAAAGGTTTAGTTGTATTACGATCCTTTTTTTCTAGTTCATCAGGTATGAAGACGCTATTTTCTGTTATATCATCTACTTCAAAGTTTTCATTGGATAAATCATTTTCATATATTGTTGAAAGGCAGTTTTCTTGTATGAACACCAACTTACCTTTTGTACTTTCATCAATTGAATTATTTTCAACAAGTACTTCACGGATAAGTGCAATTTGCTTTTGGTAGAGTTGTACTTCTTGTTCAATTTGTTTTCTTTTAGATATCTCATTTTGTAAAATTGTTGTAAAATGATTATATATCAATTCTTTACGAGAAATCATCTTTTACTTTCTTCCAATTCTTGAGCAAGTTGTAAAGCTTTACGCTTTGATTCTGGAATTTCTTCTTTGAATTTTCCTAGAATGCTGCGCATTAACTTGATCTCACAATCCTGATCTTCTATAAAAGCAGTCTCCGCTATACATAAATCATCATACTGAGCCTCAAGAGTCAGTTTGGGAATAGCCATTTCTTCATACCTTGGGTATTAACTGAAGTATAAAGGAAAAAAAAAAAACACTTATTTAGTTAGAAATTTATAGCTTTGCAAATTTGCATAAATATTTGCAAGTCTCTTTATTATTATGTAAATAGAATATTATTATTCAAGAAAATTGCATTTTGAATTTTATTTAATCAAAATTACCATCTTATATATTTAGAATTACAAATGGTTTACATTTTCAAAAAGCATTATTATTTTCAAATATTTTAAAACTAAGTCAAGTAAGAAAGAAGCGTGGCGGTGAGAAAAACATAGCTTGAAATTACAAAGGAATACGGATTTCGCGACTTTGGCTTAAGTTCTCCGGAATATATTCGAGGTTAGGAAGGATCCTTGAACGCCATATAAATAACTAACACGATACCAAAATAATTTTACATATCGTGATTTACATTAATTTCTTCTATATTTGTATAAATACATATACACTTTAAATATTTATTGGAAGAGAAAATTGTTATAAAGTATAAAATACGAATATAAACAGTAGCAATGTGTTTATTCGTGAAAAGTGAAATCTTTCGGATCTTTATAATCCTTCCACAGTCATAGCTTTGCATGTGGAATGCCACTAATTACTAATTCTACAATTTAATAATTTTATAGTAGTTTTTTTAAGAATTTGATAGAAGAGAGAGATTTGTTTGTTAGAAAGATCATACATATTCTTCCATTAATTACTTCTAATGAAAAAAGAAGTGTAATTAATTATTTCGTGACCCCGAATTCATCTTAAATATAATTCTTTAGAATTTTAAAAAGCATTTATGGCAGACGAAGATAACACCGCGTAGCAAATCAACACAGACGAAATATCCCAATACTTTGTTTATTAAAACTTGGAGTGCTTTCAGGAAGGAATCCTTTCTTTAGGCCAAAATTTGAGACTAAGTAAAACGATACAGTTAAAAATCAAGGTTTAAGAGCTGAAAACTCTTGAACCTTGATTTTTAACTGTATTATCTAATTTTATTTTGTAAAATATTAAATTTACTTCGTTTCTAGCTTTTTAATCTTGATTTCTATGTTTTTCATCTTATTTTACCTTCTATCTATTTATTTTGGGCCGAAAAAAGGCTCCTTCCTTATATCACACCAAGATAACGAACATTTTCATAATCATTCATAGAAATTAGTCAAATTACAAAATAATCATTTGATACTGTTGCACACGTTGCTTGACAAAAAAAGTCATAGGTACAAAGGATCTTTAGGACTTTAATCAACAAAAAAATAAAATGATTTACAGACTAGAAAGAGAAAACAACGTAGAAATAAAAGCAGTCGCAAACTCACCAACTGTAGCACAGACCAAGAAAACAGGGAAAGAGACGGAGTTGAAGAATTGTCCAGAATCTTTAAGCAAGTAAACCAACTTGAGCAGTAAACAATATCCTGATGATCTCCCGAACCAGCAGCTCTCCCTAGCTTGGAGCAGACGACGTTTCTTCGCTATCCCGCGCAGCACGCTATCCTCCTATCTCTCTACATAGTTATAGAATCTCCCAAAATAAAATATATTCTGGAATGCCTTTTCAATTCTACGTAACAATACCAATTATTATAAAGCAATAACGCGCCATCTATATATAGCGAATGAAAACAATAAAACGCGAATGTTTCTTTCACACATAAATCAAATTTCTACTGTCCTTACTGCGATGAAAAAATATTGGGAGAGCTTGGCTTATCAGTGGTGAACCCTCCCAGCTGTTTCGTCAATTTAATCTACCAGATCTCTTCTTTAGAGCTCTAATACTGTATAGAATCATTCTGCTTATATATGCAGTACTGAAGTGTAGAATATCAGAAATGGTATTTAAGCAAACTATGGACATAATATTTTAGGACAGTAGAATTTTATATAATTTATTATTTGTAATATTATATTATTAATAATAATATATTTGCATATAGCAATGCTCTTCCGCAAACAATAAAGTCAAGGCCAGTTAGGCATAAATTAATATAAATCAATAACGTATGTATTTGAATAATATTTATCAAATTCTTAAAAAATACTTTTTTTCGTTCCAAGTTTTGTGAGTACACTGTGGCCGTAGCTTTAGAGTGTTATGAAAACAAACTACAGGTGTAATTGGATTTAATTATAATCAAACGATTCTAACCTTATTAGTTTGGCGTGTGATAATGTTTACATTTTAAATATATATTATTCGAAAATTATTCTATACTTACATAAAAAATAACAATTAAATTATATTAATATAAATGCGTTAACTCTTTTAAGAATAATGCGAAAATAATTTTTTTTTATGAGATTAGTAAAATAAAATTCTTTAACCAAACTAGTTTAAATTATGGAACATAGATGGCGCAACACTTCCGTAGAATGAGGGGTTGACGGTGTTAGCCGACATTTTAACAAAATGGCGTTTTACTTGGAACCATATCCAAAACTAAAGATTTACAACAATGAGAATATTTATATAATAAATCTTTATTTTTTTTTAAGGAATAGGGGAAAGAGTTATCAAATTCTTTTTTGTCTATATTGACGTAGTATATGTTTCTATCTCTCTCTATATATATATAAAAAAGTCAATTTCTGTACGTTTATATTGTTACTTTATGTTTTTATTATTTGATCAATTTGGCTGAAATCTTTACAGGATATAGAGATACGAGTATGTCTGGAAGAGGTTTTTGTCGCATTTTCAACCACAAGCAAAATGGAAATACACCAATACCAGACTAGTTTATTTATTTTAGGCAAAATTTATTACAATACATTCTTTAAAAACAATCGACGTACCAAGAAGGAGTTTTCTGATTTATTATGAAAATACGTATACAAAGACATTTCGACCAAACTTGAATATGATTGAAATTTGGTGGCCGATTTATACAAAACAAAAGCTCTAGCGCATCTGAACTGTGCATCCATCACGAATATTCTAGACTCAATATTCGACGCGGTACGAGCTGATTTTAAAAATTTCCGTTTAATTTCTTTTTTTTTTTTTTGCAGTAAACCTATTAATACTGTATCAATACCTCGCCGAAAGATTCGTGCTCATTACAACCATATGTCAGAGTTTGAAAGAGGTCGTGCTAAGGCTGGTGAGAGGCTGGTTGGTCAAATCGACTAACCGCGCGACATCTGTCGTAGTGATGCGGCTATTAGACGATGTTGGCAAGAATGGGTCAACAACGGAAGAATGCAACGTCAGGACGGCAGCGGTCGACTAGGGACCACAAAAGAACGGGAGGACAGAGTGATTGTCAGAACTGTTATAGCACCACCAGATTCGACATTATCTACCATCCAAGGTGTGACCGGAAAAACAGGTGTCCAAAATGACCATCTACAGACGACTGAGAGAGCAGAATCTAAGAGCCTGCCGATCATTAAGATGCCTACCCCTCACACACTGACAAGTCCGACTACAGTGGTGTTGGGAGCGATCGCCTTAGAACTGCGCTGACTGGGGACGTATAGACTTTAGTGACGAGTCCCGTTTCTTACTGTGTTCTGATGACCGACGCAAACGTGTCTGGAGATTTCCTGGGTAGCGTGTGGATCTTGGCCTTACTTTGAACACCGCACAGGTTCACAACAGGGCGTTATGGTCTGAGGTGCAATTTCATTTGATAGCAGGACCCCACATTGGTAGTCATTCCTTGTCCTGACAGCACAACGGTACGTAGATCAAATTCCACTGCCAGTTTCTCTCACATCACCCCGGGCTTACATTTCCACAAGATAATTCCCGGCCACACACGGCACGTGTTACTATGGATGTCTTCAATCTTGCCGAACTCTTCCGTGGCCAGCAAGGTCGCCTGAACTCTCGCCCATATAGCACATCTGGGACGTGATGGGAAGGCGATCGCAACCATCCCGGAATGTTGACTATTTAGCCCAACTGTCGGGATAAATAGTAGCGGAAAATTTGGCAAGAAATCTCGCAGCACATCATCCGGAATCTTTATCAGTCCATGACACGCCGGGTGGCAGTCAGGATCTAAGCCAGTGGGGGTTCAACGACATATTGACTTTCTCAATTTGTGACGACCAAACTTTGGAATAAAACAATTAATTGGTTTGAAATTTCAATAATTATTAGAAAATATAATGCACTCTCTCTCTCTCTCTCTAATATTGCTATACATTATGTTTATTAAAATATTTAATGCATTCTTATATATAATAACACTAGAACATTGGCTCATTCTACGAACACGACAAGAACGATATCCAGTTCTAAGACTTATTAAAGAAATTTACCATTAAAATAGTATTTCTATGAAAAATAGACACTTCGGCCAGTTAGAGTTTTTTATTTTCTTAACGTTTCGACAAAAATCTTTTGTCGTCGTCAGGAGAAGTAAACGTTTGTCGAAACGTTAAGAAAATAAGAACTCTAACTGGCCGAAGTGTCTATTTTTCATAGAAATATGAATGCCGGCCAGGCAACCTCTATCTTCAGAATTTAAAATTGCAGTTAAAATAAGTATAAATAGTTTTAAAAATAGTTTAAAAGTATATATTTGCGAACATATTTTTCACTAATATTGTAAATTATTTTTTAAAAAGATGATCATCACACGATAAAATAATAGACTTAATTTTTACCTAATCACACACTAAAATAAGATGACATCTGCTACCCCATACCCTCCTTTTTCGAATTCCTATAAAAGCGTTTTACACATAAAAATTGACTATTTCAGAATTCTTTTTAACCAACTCACTCGCTATAGTAATTCAATTATTTGGAATATTCTATTCCCTATAATAATGATAGATAATATATATTTGTTAAGTCATCATTCTTAAGGCTAATTCAATCGGGGAGATACGGGGAGAAGCCGGGTCATAATATATAATTTTAACAAAATTATTTGAATAAAAAATACATAATTTTATTATATACATACATAGTCGGGGCTATGAAATCGAAGCCGCCCTTGTACGGATGAGAGCCATAGCCCGAATCCATGGTATACAGGTTGGCATTTATCTGAAATTTCCAAACTTGGTGTTGTGGCTCATTTTCTATCACTACTAATAGTGTTTCACTAGGGTGATGAACATAATGTATCGTTCTGATGCATAGTTAAAGGCGGAGGTGCCCATTTAGGTACATGAATATATTCCTCCCGCAACTTCATATGTTGTACACACAATTCTTGATCATTCCAATGGTAGAGGGACAATTTGAAAGAATGAACGAGTCTGGACTTTCTGAAACTATGATCTGTTCCATATTGGAGCGCAATATTAACCAAGTTACAATTCAATAAAATTCAGATGAGACGGGCAGAAGAAATTTGGAATCAACACCTTTTTCAGCAACTCACCTAATTTAAATTCGTTACTAAGAAACCCCATAACAAAGAACAATAACATTAATTATAATTATCCTTCCAATATTAAGAATGCCATATATCTCGATAGAATACAACGAATGTAAAACCAAATATGCCGGCGAAACTAGCATACATTTAAATATAAGAATATCAGAACATGAAAGAAATATCGACATCCAAGACCATCATATACCATCATATAAGAGAAACAGGCCATTCCTTCCTCCTATCAGAACCAAAGATCCATTACTCCAACATCCTCAATAGACGACAGAGACTTATCATGGAATCCACAATATACAGAAAACACAATAGTATTAACAGAAGAATAGACATTCCGAGAATTTATAATATACTATTCCCTGAACCCACCCCATAACCTCCAAATGAAGATATCGCCTCTGAATAGAAAAGTCTATAAGCACGCGCAATGGAGACCCGCGTTGATTCTGCATTCAAATAACTGTAAACACCAAAATCCTTTTATCTGAATTCAATTCTTATTCTATTGACGATTTGATGTAAAATATTTTCCCCGTAGAAGGGCTTTCTTACCCAAAAGCTAAAGAGATTTGTAAATAAAATATTTTTAAAAATAAACTTTTCCCTGGAGGCCTAATTATTTATATTTTATTAAACCAAGTTAATCACCACAATAAAAGATGGAGCTCGGACCTAATCCGAATACCGTTAATCCGACTAATGAGAAGAAGTGCAGACCATCTAATTGGAGAAACCAATCTATAAACTATATTATTGGAAACCAATCTATAAACTATATTATTGGAAACCAATCTAAAAACCATCTAATTGGAGAAACCCACGAAAAACCATCTAATTGGAGAAACCAATGAAAAATCATATAATTGGAGAAACCAATGAAAAATCATCTAATTGGAGAAACCAATGAAAAACCATCTAATTGGAGAAACCAATGAAAAATCATATAATTGGAGAAACCAATGAAAAATCATCTAATTGGAGAAACCAATGAAAAACCATCTAATTGGAGAAAACAATGAAAAACCATCTAATCGGAGAAACCAATCTATAAACCATCTAACTTGAAACCAATCTATAGACCATATAACTGAAACCAATCTATAAACCATCTAATTGGAAACCAATCTATAAACCATCTAATTGGAAACCAATCTATAAACCATCTAATTGGAAACCAATCTATAAACTATCTAATTGGAAACCAATCTATAAACCATCTAACTGGAAACCAATCTATAAACCATCTAACTGGAAACCAATCTATAAACCATTTAATTGGAACCCAATGAAGAACCATCTAATTGGAAAAGGAATGACTGAATTTAAATCACTAAAAAAATCTAAATTCACAATGACTGAGTTTGGAGATTTAAAGATTTAATAGTTGTAAATGCATAGAGAAATTTGGATGCGAATTGTTTAAGTTTCTTACTGAACATTTTTTCTGTCTATAGTGAGATTATGAGATATTCTCTATGGATGCATACATTACAACTTGGAATTCTTAGTAAATCGCTCAAGATATTGTTGTATGTTATGGAGAAATCACTCTAAAATAATAAGAGATATTCTCTAAGAAGAGAATATTTTAAAATGCTAAGGACAATTGAGTGGATAGCATCTATGATTTCATAAAGGTTTTAAAATATATACATGTATTTATATATGAATAAAAATTATCTACAAATATTTTTTCACATGAACAGCGTATTTACACAAACTTGGCGTTAAATACCTATTTCTTGATTTCTCAGGAAGCCTCTAGGATCAAAGTTTTGGTCGTTAGCTACAGCCTGCATCATACTGAAGAGAGCCAACAGCCCGAAACGCATACGTAGTTGCCTTATCTTGATAAATCAATAAAACGGGTTGGCCCAATATCACGGAACAAGTTAAATCAACGTTTAATTTTTGTTCCACTAGATGGCGCTCTGCCATCTAAAATGCTTATATGGGCGGTCAGAATATGTCTTTTCTTTTTAAAAATATATTTATGTATTGAAAATAGAGCAATCCATAAATAAATCTTTAATTAAAAAGACATATATTGGATCAAATTATTTGATCCAATATATGCTTTTTTAATTAAATATTTATGTATGTGCTGGTTATTTGAAAACACAGGTGTGCATATATGGATACGATGTAACGATGAGCCAGGCCCTCCCTTTAATTTTTCCATCGCAGTAAGGACAGTAGAAATTGTTTTATTTTAAAAAGAAGATTACGCCTCTAAAATAGTTTTATAATATATGGATACGTGAAAAAAAATTAATGAAGATATTAATGTCAGAATATTGAGCTTCATTTTTAAAAGGATGAAAGGGAGAGGGGAAGGTCTTCTGATAATGTTCGCACATCTATAACATTGATTATACCCTGAGGAGGACTACCATTTTACTCGCGTCTTGTTTGATTGCTGAGTTGCACCAGTTGGCCAGGAAGTTCTATGCTGAGGTTGAGTCTGGTCATAGATGTAGGATTGAAATGGGTCAGTCCAAGCAGGATAGCTGCTTACATCCTATGTATCAGGTTGCTGGACAGCTGAAGAGAAGATGATCAACTGTCCCTGGCTCTTCTGAACAGTGGATGGCAGGTATGTAACTATAAAATGCCAGTAGGGTTATCCAAATACAATTTATGGTCGGTGTTTGCAACATGCTGGAATATGATGGACTTGGGATCCTTGGTTTCGTTTTCCTCGAGTCTGGAATCTATATTTTTGCATGTTTCACTGACAAAATATATTGGAATTATAGACATGATATGAAATATATATCATTTTTTTGTTTTAGAGTTCCTATTTATGGTTTGTTTTACAATGGGGTTTCTCATGCAATATATATATCGCAATTTAAACAATATGATATGTAATTAATAAAGTATGACGTCCTTTCTAGTCGTCTCAAAGTGACACCAGCTTGCGACCGGACACCTGGGGGATCCAGGTGGAGGAAAAAGGGCGTTGGTCCAGATGTTGACTGTTAGTTAGGTTACAGGGGATTTTTTCGTACAGCCCCGCTCAGTTCTAGGCAGTTGTCATCTCACGGCGGCTCTCGTGACTGCCGTTTTGGCTCCTCTCTGCCTCCCCGACTTCATGTAGGACGCCGAACTTTCCTCAGTTAATCCTCAACTTTCTCCTGGTCCTGGTGCCACGTGAGACGTACTAGGGGAGCCTCTTTTGATCCCAAACTTTGTCCTTACTGTCACGTGCGGACTTCCCACTCTGCACGCCTTGCCACTCAACCCCGACTGCTTCCAACTCACTTGTTGGCTTACCCGGGTTTACGACATATATATATATATAGAAGCAATGGGCGCCTCTCCCGTCAAAATGAACGTCAAAATCTGACGCCATATATATATATATATATGAAAAAACGAAAGAAAAAAATAAAAGATAAAAATATCAGGTGTTGAAATCAATATTAAAATTGGCATATCCTGACCAGGAGCACTTGTGCTTTACAGAAGGCAGAGCGCCATCTGGTGGAACAGAAATCAACTAAACATTGATTTAGCCTGTTCCCTGATATTTGGCCAGCCCAATTTCTTGATAAATCAAGAAAAGCCATCCACGAACGCGTTTCGTGCTTTTGGCGCTCTTCAGCGTGGAGTAGGCTGACCCACTGCGACCAAAAAATATTTTTTGGTCCCAGTAGCTTCTTGAAAAACCAAGAAATGGGTATTTAAGGCCAAACTTGCGTAAATACGCAATGGCATATCCTGACCAGGAGCACTTGTGCTTTACAGAAGGCAGAGCGCCATCTGGTGGAACAGAAATCAACTAAACATTGATTTAGCCTGTTCCCTGATATTTGGCCAACCTAATTTCTTGATAAATCAAGAAAAGCCATCCACCAGAAGGCGCTCTGCCTTCTGTAAAGTACAAGTGCTCCTGGTCAGGATATGCCATTTTTAATATATATATATATATATATATATATATATAATTCTCAATATTTCAATATATGAGCGATCATTTTTTGAACGACTACCTTCCATGAGCAATGATCTCTTATACGATTACCTTCCGTGGGCGTTCATATCTTGTTCAACTACCTCCCATGAGCGATAATTTATTGAGCGACTACCTCCCATGGGTGATCATTTATTGAACGACTACCTCTCATGAGCGATCATTTATTGAGCGACTACCTCCCACGAGTGATCATTTATTGAACGACTACCTCCCAAGAGTGATCATTTATTGAACGACTACCTCTCATGAGCGATCATTTATTGAGCGACTACCTCCCACGAGTGATCATTTATTGAACGACTACCTCCCAAGAGTGATCATTTATTGAACGACTACCTCCCACGAGTGATCATTTATTGAACGACTACCTCCCAAGAGCGATAATTTATTGAACGGCTACCTCCCATGAGCGATAATTTATTGAACGACTACCTTCCATGAGCGATAATTTATTAAACGGCTACCTCCCATGAGCGATAATTTATTGAACGGCTACCTCTCATGAGCGATAATTTATTGAACGGCTACCTCTCATGAGCGATAATTTATTGAACGACTACCTTCCATGAGCGATAATTTATTAAACGGCTACCTCCCATGAGCGATAATTTATTGAACGGCTACCTCCCATGAGCGATAATTTATTGAACGACTACCTTCCATGAGCGATAATTTATTGAACGGCTACCTCTCATGAGCGATAATTCATTGAACGACTACCTCCCATGAGCGATAATATATTGAACGGCTACCTCCCATGAGCGATAATATATTGAACGGCTACCTCCCATGAGCGATAATTTATTGAACGACTACCTCCCATGAGCGATAATTTATTGAACGACTACCTTCCATGAGCGATAATTTATTGAACGGCTACCTCTCATGAGCGATAATTCATTGAACGACTACCTCCCATGAGCGATAATATATTGAACGGCTACCTCCCATGAGCGGTAATTTATTGAACGACTACCTCCCATGAGCGATAATTTATCGAACGGCTACCTCCCATGAGCGATAATTTCGTGAACGACTACCTCTCATGAGCGATAATTTATTGAACGGCTACCTCCCATGAGCGATAATTTCGTGAACGACTACCTCCCATGAGCGATAATTTATTGAACGGCTACCTCCCATGAGCGATAATTTCGTGAACGACTACCTCCCATGAGCGATAATTTATTGAACGGCTACCTCTCATGAGCGATAATTTCGTGAACGACTACCTCCCATGAGCGATAATTTATTGAACGACTATCTCCCTTAGCGATAATTTCGTGAACACTACCTCTCATGAGCGATAGTTTATTAAACGACTATCTCCCTTAGCGATAATGTCGTGAAGGACTACGTCTCATGAGCGATAATTTATTGAACGACTACCTCCCATGAGCGATAATTTATTGAACGACTACCTCCCATGAGCGATAATATCTTGAACGACTATCTCCCTTAGCGATAATTTCGTGAACTCTACCTCTCATGAGCGATAATATCTTGAACGAATATCTCCCTTAGCGATAATTTCGTGAACGATTACCTACCATGAGCGATAATTTCTTGAACAGCTAACTCTCATGAGCGAAAATATTTTGAACGTCTGCCTACCTGAACGATCACTTCTTGAACGACTGCCTCTCATAAGCGATCATCTCTTCAAATACTAACTTCCATGAGCGATAATCTCTTGAACTCCCACGAGAGATTATTTCGTGAACGACTAACTCCCATGAGCAATCGACTCTTGAACCACTAACTGCTTGAGCGTGCAGAACACCATGTGTGCCCTGATATAATCAACCTCCGTTAAATGACCACGCCCAGGAGAGATTGGGGGCAATCATTATTCTCTTGAAAAAATGATAGTTCGGCCAGAAATAAATGTCGACGTTTGGATGAAAATCTTAGTTCTCGTCATGTGAATATATTTACTAGAACTGAGTCTTTAGTTACCTATAACCTTTGTGGAAAATATGTATATAGCAAATTGGGTGGTTTCTAATTTTGTATCTATTTGGCTCGTGTCTTATATTTGGCAAATATAAAAAATCGTGTGAAAAATAAGTAAATACATTTTAAAAGCTAGTATGTATATAAATATGTATATTTTTCTGTTTCGAGGATATAATATTTTTATGATGCATTAGCGCGCCATCTGTTATCAAAATTCGAAACTATTATAGACGCGTATGATTCTTTTTAAAAATAAACAATTTATACTGCCCTTACTGTAATGAAAAAAAAATTCCATTGCAGTAAGGGCAGTAGAAATTGTTTATTTTTAAAAAGAATCATACGCGTCTATAATAGCTTCGAATTTTTATATACTATTTTCATTGAGAATTTTTCAAAACTATTATATTTTGAGGTGAAATCACTTTTTAAAATGAACGATTCGCGCTCGATAAGTCAGACTGTCTTCAAGATAAGGAATCCCCGTGTCTATTGGGCGGTCTCTCATGGGAGGTTCGATGGAATAAGGGACGTGTTATTATCTAAGTGGTGAATGCCGAAACTATTCAACAAAACTTCGTAGAGGGTTCACCACTCATGAGCCCTTCCCATATTGCTCTAAAACGCAGTGAGGAACGATAAAGAGATTGATCTTAATTTTTTAAATATAAAAATAAATAAGATGCGCATCAATATTTCAAAATAATTTGTTTTTTCCTTCTCTAAAAAAACTGGGCCTGAAAAAGGATAAATTTATAAATTGCTTCTTTTCAAATGAGAAAATAAACTTGAATTCATTTTTAATGGCACTTGAAACCTGAAGAGGCAGCAGAAGTCTCTGGACGGCAGTTTAAGGGGCTTAACGAGGCTAATTTATCGGCTCAAAATTGGAATATTATTTATCTGCTTGCATTTATTTTATGTTACGTCGAATATTTATTAGAATGGCATAGCAATTTATGTTTGCATTTTAATCTTTTCCTTGAAAAAACATACGTTTTTTAACAATATTTTCTCAAAGAATATATTTATGAACTATATTTTCATATTTCATAATTGAAGAACAATTTAAGAATTAAAAAAATTGGATACAATTTTATAACCTGTTATTACTTATTCAGCCTTTGCTTCTGAGCATTAAACAACAATTTATTTCTCATTAGTGATGTAACG
Organism: Cordylochernes scorpioides; assembly: GCA_030710605.1. NCBI lineage: Eukaryota > Metazoa > Arthropoda > Arachnida > Pseudoscorpiones > Chernetidae > Cordylochernes > Cordylochernes scorpioides. The sequence continues at coordinate 16,537,403 of CP092886.1, forward strand.
AGAAGGATGACAGGAAGCGTTTTTTAAGTCTAGTTATCATACATCACAAGCTTTCAGATACATCTGTACGAAAACTTGTGATAACTAAATTAAATAAAAACTTCCCCATAGTATTCTCGTTTTACCGTTACAAATCATCGAAAATTATCGTCCTATCTATAAAATATGATGTGTGTGTAACAGGTTATAAGAGTTTATCCAATTTTATAATTATTATTTTTTTTAAATGACAACAAAAGTCATCTTCGATTGGAAATCTCAACTCGGAAGCTCTAAAACATTTTTTATCAACAGAATATTTTACTTACTCTCTTTCTTCAAGGACAATAAAGGCTTCTTCAAACGGCTGGTTGTGGGAATAGAAAGAGATGGTAGCTAAAAATAAAATTTCTATTGATGTTGAGAAAAATTGTCGCAAGTGATTTTAAACGATACAAAAAAATTAAATAGATTTTGAAATATCGTGACGTATGAGCCCGAAAGCTTGTTTTATATTCATGTAATATAAGATACGCAGCCCTAGATGCTTTGTTTAAATTATTTATAATTGAATATTTATATTTAAATAAATGCTCTTAATTATTTATATAAACATAATATATATTTTTATAATAACGAATAGATTCAAAAAGGATAAGTTTCTTTATTTGAAAAATCAATTCGAGCTTTCGGGCGCAAGCTACAGGAATAATGGATACAATTTCAAGTAGTCATGTATGTACAGATATATATATTTTCTTTAAATGGTTTCTCGCTTTGGTCTTGTATAGCGTGAGTGGATCACATACCCACGTGATTTAGTTTAAATCAAAGAAAAGCCTTGATAAAGAGAGGCTTTATCAAGGCTTTTCTTTGATTTAAACTAAATCACGTGGGTATGCGATCCACTCACGCTATACAAGACCAAAGCGAGAAACCATTTAAAGAAAAAATATATATCTGTACATACATGACTACTTGAAATTGTATCCATTATTCCTGTAGAAGGGCAGCTTGCGCCCGAAAGCTCGAATTGATTTTTCAAATAAAGAAACTTATTCTTTTTGAATCTATTCGTTATTATAATTATTGAAAGGATTATTCGTCTTAAATAATATATATTTATTTATTTATTGTTACAAAAAGCACGAAGTCCAAAGGACTATTGTGCTGTGCCAGTATTATTTACATATATATGATTAATTATTTACACGATGGATTAGTAGTGTTTTGTAAATTATTGTACAAATAGTTCTAAACTTAACAAAGTTCTCATAAGATAGAGTATATACACAAAGAGAATTTGGTAATGTTTCAAAGTATCTACATACAATTTGATTAGTCAGAGGGCAAGTTAAAAGAAGATGCTCTGGTGATTCAACATCTAAGCGGCATTCACATGTTGGATCATTGATAACATTCAGTTTGAATAAGAAACTTAAGAAGGGTCCTTTGCCTGTTAAGAATAAAGTAGTGAATTTATCAGAAGAAATGAAATTTGGGACAGCAATTGGAAATAATTTCTTGAACAGTTCATTAGATTGAGAAAGATAAAACTTAAATTTTAGATCCAGATATAGCTTATTTAATTATTTTTGAAGGTCTTTTTTGAGTGTTTGATCTGTGAGAGAATTTTTCATATTATACTTTGTTTGTGATAATTCAAGATAATCGGACAGTAAAGGAGTTTTCGCTAGTAAATGTGTGATGTAAGAAGATGAAGTCCTATAAGCATGAATGCATCTAATAATAATTTGATATTGTATAGAGAGAATTCAACTTAGATCTTTTTGCTGCAGTGATAAAAGGAAACCAAATATTTGATGCATAGCTTATTGTAGAGCGTATCATAGCTTTATATAAGATCAATCTACGCTGAGTATCAATGCTCCAAGTACGTGCACATAATGAGAATAATATATTCCTAAGTTTCGTGGCTTTCATAATTATATTGTCAACATGTGTTAATAAATTAATCTTATTCCTTTGTCTTTGATTTTTAAAAATAACTCCCAAAATTTTAACAGTTTCTGATGGTTAAATAACATAATATATATATTAGAATATGTATCATATTACACACTCTCTTTTACCTCTTTAAAGTAAATAATAAAAATTGAGGGGGGGGGTGTAGTTGGCGTTCTGCGCGCTTCAGACTTGGGTTATAAATATATTCTTAAATTTTGGTCGCCTTGGCCACGTGCTGACGTAATCAACAAATATTTAATTTTAATCGTATATCTGTCTCTAGTCATTTATTACTACATTACAACTGGTGGAGAAAAGCTAGACGTTCCATACAAATATATACCATTTTAGAAATAAACGAAAATAAGAAATTTACCCGAAGAAGAAACAACAATGAATGTCAAAACCGAGGATGCAACGTAAGTAGGGGTTCTTTGTTCTTCAACACCTACCAAGAACCCCTCCATGTCTTTTCGGATGCTGGTGAAGATCTCCACAGGTGGATAAAGGAGTAAGAACGCGTAGCAAGGCATGCTTATTGGGATGAAACCCTTCGCCTTGCTAAGGCTTACTTATACCTCGCTGGAAAAGCTATCCGATGGTATGAGAACAATGAGTTGAGCATCCACACTTGAGAGAAATTACGGCTCAGATGAAAAATGTATTTGGAGAAAAAGAAGATCTGAGGTTGCAAGCCGAGAAAAATTTCAAGACATGGAGACAATTGAAAGGTTATATCAACGAGTTCTACATTCAAAATGTGCTCAGACTATGAAAAGACGTTGATCTACATATGAACCAAGGGATAGAATCTCTCACCCTATTAAGGAAATAACGGAGAAGCTACCAGCTTAACCTTTTTGGAAAATTTACCCGATTTGATAATTCTAATCGTAGGATGTTATGAAATTGAAACCGCCTCTGTGTACTGATGAGGGCCATAGCCCTAAACCACAGTATACAGGTCAGCTTTTGTCTGAATTTGCCAAACTAGCGTTGTGGCTAATTCTTCACAGCCATCTTTATGTTTTGTACTGGGGTGGTGAACAAAATACATTGTTTTAATGCATATTTAAAGGGAAATATACTACTTTTGGTATATATATATATATATCAAACGGAATATAAAATAATTAGAAGGACCTGGCTCATCAGTAGTAAACCAGCTCAGCAATTTAGCCGTTTAATATGCCAGATCGGTACAATTCTTTTCATATTACATCTAGTAGTTGTATAAATGCGTCTTCGAACAAAAAAAGGATCACACACAATATAATCTTTGACATCATTTAGATATATGGTTTATTTTTGGAGAGGGACGATCAATAAACGATGCACCTATTTGTAAATATTTCTATTCCCCCCTAAGCCTATGCCCAACGAAGTATTCTAAATCTCGGTATATATGAAAACAACATCTTTATACAATAGAAAGACGATATGTTATATTAAAATGGTAAATTAACTAAGATGCTTATCCACTGATGAGCATCTTACATTATTAATTGCAGTAGGTACATTAGTTTTTATTTTTGCTTATCCCTAGTACACGTGGTACAGGCCATGATAATCATGGTGGGTAGTTAGCGACTGCTTTTACTATAAGCGCACCACATATCTACACATGTGAAAAGCAGTTCGACTTTGCACTTACAAATGTGCCAGAGACCCGTTTGGTTACTTGCACCCGCTGGTGGGGTTGGACTTTTGCAAGAATCGGGGGCGATTGGAGCATTTTATTTTATAGATAAAAGTGTCCAATGCGGGAATCGGACCCGGGTCATAGCGGTCGAAAACCAAACGGTTTAAACAGCCTTCCACCGACCCCCGGGACATTAGTAAATAATTAGAGTTGGAAAAATGCATAACTAAACTGTTTAAATATATACTTAGCTTTCAATTTTAAAATTATGAGTATTATATTTAGTGACATACAAAAGAAAAAACAATCGCAATATCATATTATAACTATCACAATTGGCAATGTTTGCGTTCCAAAGATATCATTTGATGTACGTATATGTATCAGGGTTATTTTATTATTTTGTGTAGAGAGATAGATTGAGATTAAAACCACTTTATTTCAATGTTTATATAAGATTAAATATAGTTAAATACGAAATTGAATAAATATGAATAAATAAGATTAAATAAGAAAGAGGATTACAAGCATATCAATTTTGTATTATTTTATTATTTTGTGCAGAAAGAGAAAGATTAAGGTTGAAACCACTTTATTTCAATGTTCATATAAGATAAAATATATTTAAATACAAAATTGAATAAATATGAATAAATAAGATTAAATAATAGAGAGAGAGAGGATTTTACAGCATATCAACAACATCTATATAGCTAATAAGCAGAAGATGATATTTTGGCTAATTCCCATTCGCACTAGTTTAATTAACATCTCCAGTTGTGCAATTGACAGTTCCTTGAGTATAATTAAGGGCAGAATAATTTGAGCCTAATTTGATTAAGAATTAATCATGTATTTCTGTTTCATTATTAATGTAAATATTTTGAGCTGGAAGATTACCAAGAACATTAATCGCATCTACTTATCCGTTGCATCTGCGACTTTTCTTCTTTGTTAGAGAACATAGAACCTTACACAGAACCTCGTAGTGCCGGTTACATGGCTCCAATGATATTTACCATTTTTACCTTTTCTGTGTGATCTGAATATTTATATTTAATTATAAATTTGCTCAAGCTTGTAATGTTTACTGCCACATTTTTAGATATGAATTTATGCATATCAAATATTTAATAACTAATCAAATTACTTAATGTTATAAAAATGCTATATAGAATTGAATTTACGGAACTGCTGTGAGAGATTAGAAAGTAATAAATGAAATACTGTGTGGCATAAGTATAGAACTAGTTTACAGAACTACCTTAGTAGGTATAGAAACTAGCTCACGAACATTAATTTGCAGGTGTAGAAAGTATTGATGGAAATACTCTTATAAGTAACAAATCTAGTAAACAGAGAATTTGTTTCTTGAAAATAAAGATACTTCGGCCAGTAAATATTTTTAGTACCTCGACGTTTCGACAAAAAGCTTTTGTCTTCGCCAGGAGCAAACAAAAATAATTTTTAACGCCTTGCCAAATGTTTTAATTTTTGTTTACTCCTGACGAGGACAAAAGCTTTTTGTTGAAACGTCGAGGTAATAAAAAGATTTACTGACCTAAGTATCTTTATTTTCAAGAAATATGAATGCCGTCCTGGCAAGCCTATATCTTTAATAGAATTTGTTGTTAGCATAAAACTAAACTTAACCGAATCATATTAGTAGGTATAGAAACACTTGTAATCACTCTGTAAAAATGAAAAAGGTCCATAGAAATATATATACTGTATAGTATAAAACCTAATTACCCCGCAACTTCTGTGATAGGTAAAGAAATCATTATACGAAACTATTGTAGTGGATATGGACAACATTTCAGGAGATTACTCTAGTATGTTTAGAAACAGAAATAATGTAATATATTTTTCTTTCAATATATAATAAGTATTTAAAATATGTATATAATAATGTGTATATAAAAATTGTATTTATTATTAAGTTTTAACGTGATAATCCTGTTGAAGGACTGACAAGTCAGAAAGCTTGTAAATAAAAAGTTGCACAAGAAACCTAACCCTGGAAGCTTCATTTGTTTTATAATATTACTATAGTATGTTTAGAAACAGCATCACGAAACTACTTCGTTGGATATCAGAACTACTTCATTCAACTATTTTCTCTCTATTCTAAGCATAGAAACTAGTACTCAGAAATCCAATTTTTTTACAGTATAGAGACTAGTTCAAGGAAAAAACCTAATAGATATATAACGTAGTTCATGAAATACTCTATAGTGTATATATAAAAAATAATTTAATAAACTGAACGCCAGTAATAGATATAAAAACTACTCATTGCCAAACACTACTATATTAGGTATAGAAACTAGTTAATGAGAGAAACTATTATAGAAAACACAGAAACTAGTTTATAAAACTGCTATAATAGGTATTGAAATTAGTATATTATATATATAAAAATTGTAGAGTAAATAGGTGGAGGAAATTATACTTGGAATTACACAGTGGTAGGTACATAGCTATTAGGCATAAATATTTTAGTAGGTATAGAAAATATAGATGGAACTGCTGCATTACATAATAGCTTATCTCCGTAATGAGAGGTTAATAGGAAGTAGGGTCTTCTCGAGCAGAAATACAATTCCCACAATGCGCTTTCATGCTGATTAAAAAGCTTTAGAAGAGGTCTTGAAGCAATAAATCTCTCTCAAAAACATATTGAAACGTGGCCAAGATACCAGAGTAAAGTTGGGGAAAGAGGTGTGGACTCTAGTGGCCCCCGCTGCCATGTGGCAGGCGCTAAAAACAGCATTCCTGTGTAGGGGAAGACAGAGTCTGGTGAAATCTGCGGCAAGGAGAAAACGTTGCGACTTACCTCCGGGCGTGTGGATGATCCGGCAAGGATAGACTGACATCGGAGCGGTCTACAAGACGGTGTAGTCCAGGCTGGACGTGTATTGTGTGGAGCGGAATGCTTCACAAGAGTGACATCAACGGCGCCAAGGATTCTTCTACCGGGCAAGTCCCACTGATCGTTCTTCTTCTGTTTATTGCCATAATAAAGCGCGAACTTTAGCTGCAATCCCCTCGCACTCACGTGTGTACCTTTGTAGCATCCTGAGTAGTCAAAGTACACGAATAGCGTCTGGGTACGACGCAAAAATATTTTAGTTCAAAGTTGGAGGATTTTCAGAGGTGGAAAATTATACTTCTAATAACATTGAGCTATTTGCCAACCATTTCTAGGATTGGCCTGATTGTATCTTCCCAATAGCTCTACATTATGAATTATAGGATAAACGATTATGTGAAGCTTTTATGTCAGATTTATTTCAAAATGGGAATGAATTTTAAGAATACCAGTTATCATGTGCTAAAAGAGTAAGGGCGTTCAAAAATGAATTAAAATTTGCAAATTACAAAGTAAAATAATCATTATAATTGTAAACAGGTGAATTTAAACAATACTCTTGCACATATTTGACAATTTGATCTTTCAATCTTTCATAAATATAGAGTTCTATTTTTCTTTAAGGTGCCCGGACTGACGGGGACGGCGTATTCTCGAGGCGTATCAGAAAACACTGGCGTTCTATACGAAAATGCGTTTGTTACTTAAATTTGGATATCAGTGTACTTCTTGTAAAAATACATTTAGGCCAGAAAAATAATTTCATTTTTATCAACATCTGAGAAAAATCTTCTATCCTCATTCAGGATAAAATTAAAATTCCCAAAAGAAATATGAATACCAGTCAGGTAGCCTTTATCTCTTTGAATTGATCATTTTAAGCTAGTTCTAATGCTCAATATTTTTCAGTTAACTGAAATATTCTCATTACAAGATATAATGAGACAAAATAGCCCTATTATACTGGCACAACCATAGACTTGAAACTCAAGAAAAGAAATCGATTTTCAATTTTGTGTTTTCACTATAGAAATTTTCCACGGACAATGAATTATTCCCCAAGCTTTAGAAGCTCTAAATTATATAGCCAGAATGAAGATCTTCACTTAGAGTCTTTATGTTTAAAATATTGTAAAAATCCATTTAAACAAAGCCCATATAATGCTGTGGAAGAGAATTATTTTTAAAAGTATTTTATTTAGCTTTTTCTTTCACGTCTGTTTTATCTATCTGTCTGTACACAAATCTTGAAATCAATTTTTAATATACTTCCAGAGCACGTAGAAATCTGAAATTTTGTATATCTGCTCGAACCTAATATGGCACAATGCAAGTTAACAAATTTTCAGACTTCTGGCTTATCAGGATAGTCAAGAATGGACTAATTTCCAAATTGCCTTTACAATTTTGTAATTAAATTTTAATATGCTTCCAGAGTACAAACAGAAGTCTGAAATTTTGTACACCCGCTTAGTTCGCAATCAATGCAATTGTACAAATTTTCAGAATTTTGGGAGGTCGGGTTGACCGGGAATGAACTAATTTCTATAAATATTATGTGTGTGTGTTGCAAGAAGTCAACTCGGAAACTATTGAAGTTGCGATTTGATTTTTTTACCGGTTGTTCAAGATTTAAAAGGAGGAATAAATTCAATATTGACACACAGGTTCCTATCTAAAATATCCTTGGGATTACACGCAATAAACTGTCAAATATATTAAATTATCTGTTATAAATCAGTAATCAGTTTACAATATCAACTTGTATATATTTAAATTCAATATACATAAAATACTAGACGTATACATGGGCTAGAAATGGCCTATTTCAATCCTTCTAAGAATGTAAGTGTTAAAATTTTAGAATTCTTAGTGGCCGTGAGGTGGTAGAGAATAGATAAGAAAATAGAATATTTGTACATTTCTTTTCAAACGAAGAAAATAGGCGAGGCTTCTGCGGAGTTCCATAAAAGGTGGTCGGGGTGATTGGGAATGGGCCATTTTCCATAATTCCTTTAATTTTCTATAATTTTAAATACCTTTTTAAAAATATTTAATTAAAATGCCCAAAACGGAAAAAAAATAAATATTTTAGCTTCTGCCATTGAGCAATTAGATTCATATGAGTAAAAATAAAAGCGGCGGGGTCGACGATCATTTATTGAGTGAAGAGGTAAAAAAAATTGGAAAAATTTAGTAAAATAAAAACTCACTAATTATTTACTTCATAATAAATCACTTTAATTTCTAAATGCACGATGATCGTCCACGCCGCTTTTACTTTTACTCATATAAATCTAATTACTCAATGGCAGAAGCTAAAATATTTTTTAGTGCATTTCAATAAAAGCTTTTAAAAAAGGTATTTTTATTTATTAATTATTAAATTTATTTTTGCTCTATTTTAACCAATAAGATTAAAATATTTGGGATTCATATATTTGGGATATCGCCTGACCAATCAAATTCCTTATTTTATATTTCGTGTCTGTTTACGGCGATCTCGCTTTGTGCGTGATATAAATTCCGAGAATATATTGGCAGACATTTCGATCAAGTCGAAGAATGCCAAAAATCTTTCTAAATCCTTAACGTACTTGCGGATGGTGATGGCCATTCGCACTTAATGAACCCTCAAATTAACGCTCGATCTTCAAAATGGCTCTCTGGGTCATTACCGATAATCTTCCCTGTCGCACTTGAGAACATTCAATCTAAGCATTCGTAGAGCCAGATGGTCATCATGATAAAGTGAGCTCATAATTACAATTGACAGAGTGTATAAGAATTGTAATAGGAAACATTTGTTCCAGGATATGTTTAGCACAGAATTAGCTTCTTGTCGTTTCTGGGCTGTTGATATAAAAGCTGAATAACTCAAATTAAACAATACCACAGGTTTCTGGAGATGAGTTTTTTCAAATGAATTTGAAATTAAATGAAAGAAATTCATCTTCAGAAACCTGTGGTATTGATTAATTTATGTCCTGGAGATTTAAATCAATTAATAATCTGAATAACTCAATATAATATTAGAGCCTTATGGTTATTCTGCTGAGGAAATAGATGATTTCACCACTGATGAGTCAGACCCTCCCAATATTTTCAGAAAGGAGAGTAGAAAGTTTGTATTATCTGAAAATTAATTTCGTGCTAATCAATTTCATTTTTAAATGCAGTTATCATGATGCCTAGCGCGCCATCAGTATCACTATAAAAGGAAGTTACAAAAATGCAATATAACAGTGGTATGGTAGATTAAACTGGCGAAACCGCTGGGAGGGTTCACCACTGATGAGCCAGGCCCTCCCTTTAATTTTTCCATTGCAGTAAGGGCAGTAGAAGTTGTTTAATTTTCAAAAGAATCATACGCGTCTATAATAGTTTCGAATATTTATAAAATATAGATATGTGCGAATTGATTCTATATGTTTATTATATTCAGCGAGAAATTTGTGATAAAACAGATTACAAGTAACCGAAGCTATTGTTGAGTTTGATTGCTTGTGAGTGATTGTTTACAAAACGCACCAATATTGCTGGTAGTCCAAGTCATCTCGGCGCCAATATTTTGCCACCCCCCGCTGTTCATCTTTAAATTTAACTTATAGACATTTTTCAGGGAGGAAATTGATTTTAAGGAAGAAAAAGATATTTCTCATGTCAAAATAAATCCAAAAATTATTCTCTACTTTAAAAATTTAATTTATAGTTTGTGTCTCAAACGACACATTGTATCACTTTTCATTCTGAGTGCATGATTTATCTTATGTACGCATAACATATAATAAAAAACGGCCTCCGAGGATGAGTTTCTTGATTTATTCATATATTTTCTCAGCTTTCGTGTATTATAAACCCTTATACAGGAGTATATGATAAAATTAATCTTAATCTTTAACTATTATTTATATCTTGTTATAAAATTTACATATTTTAAAATGTGCCTAATGTACATATAGCATAAGCAGCAAACATAAATAAATTCCGAGGATAAGTTTCTTTTATTTCAAAAATAATAGTCTTCGAGCTTTCGGGCGTAAATAGCCCTTCTTCAAGAAAATAGGAAGTAATTTTAAATTAAATTTTGAATTTCATATAGAAATGTTTGTAAACAATTAGATGGTGTTTTTCTTTGGTCCTGCATAGCGTGAGTGAATCTCGTATCCACGTGATTTAGTTCTAATCTAAAAACTTTTATATAGAGTTTTGCCCCCAGAAATATTGGCCGATTACATTGAATATATTGAAATGATTACTTGTCCTAAAATGAATATTCTAAGTCTGAATTAAATTTTATATCAATCTGGAAATTGCCATTGTTTATCTAGGATGTAGTTCTATGTATTAGGATTGTGTATTAAGCTATTGTATATTTCTGGGATATCTATATGTCTATTGATGCTCTGGTGTTTTTTGGATACTATTGCTTCTAGGATTAGTCTTTTATATTTATTTTTTATGTTGGTGTAGTAGGTTTTTGGTTCATCTAAATTAAAAGTATGGCCTGTTGTTTTAATATGTTGAAAGATAAGTGATCTATTGTCTTTGTTATTTATATTTCTATTGTGTTCATTAATCCTGTCCTTAACTGACCTGCCTGTTTCTCCTACATATATACTATTACAATGGTTACATTTAACGGAATAGATGGCCTGTTTGTTGTGTATTGGTAGGATAGGGCTATTGTTTTTGGTGTTAGGATTTCTAACTATAGAACCAATGTTTGGAGTATTTTCATAAAAAATTCTGATTCCGTGTTTTTTAAGTTCTCGGGCTATTTTGATGTTATAGGGGGAATAAGGTATGATGCATGTTGATCTATATGTCTGGTTATTGTTGATTGTGGAAGGGTTATAAAAATGTCTTAGTATAAAATTTTTTGGGTATCCTGCTATGAGAAGGTTTTGCATTATATTTTGAGTTTCTATTGTTTTAAATGTTTGATTGGAACAATGGGTATGGATCCTTTTTGTGAGGGTTTTTATGGTGTTTATTTTATGATTTAAAGGGCAATATGAGGAGTAGTGTATATAGTATATACACTACAGTATATTATAGGCCCACTTTCCAACCCAACTATATACACTACTCCTCATATTGCCCTTTAAATCATAAAATAAACACCATAAAAACCCTCACAAAAAGGATCCATACCCATTGTTCCAATCAAACATTTAAAACAATAGAAACTCAAAATATAATGCAAAACCTTCTCATAGCAGGATACCCAAAAAATTTTATACTAAGACATTTTTATAACCCTTCCACAATCAACAATAACCAGACATATAGATCAACATGCATCATACCTTATTCCCCCTATAACATCAAAATAGCCCGAGAACTTAAAAAACACGGAATCAGAATTTTTTATGAAAATACTCCAAACATTGGTTCTATAGTTAGAAATCCTAACACCAAAAACAATAGCCCTATCCTACCAATACACAACAAACAGGCCATCTATTCCGTTAAATGTAACCATTGTAATAGTATATATGTAGGAGAAACAGGCAGGTCAGTTAAGGACAGGATTAATGAACACAATAGAAATATAAATAACAAAGACAATAGATCACTTATCTTTCAACATATTAAAACAACAGGCCATACTTTTAATTTAGATGAACCAAAAACCTACTACACCAACATAAAAAATAAATATAAAAGACTAATCCTAGAAGCAATAGTATCCAAAAAACACCAGAGCATCAATAGACATATAGATATCCCAGAAATATACAATAGCTTAATACACAATCCTAATACATAGAACTACATCCTAGATAAACAATGGCAATTTCCAGATTGATATAAAATTTAATTCAGACTTAGAATATTCATTTTAGGACAAGTAATCATTTCAATATATTCAATGTAATCGGCCAATATTTCTGGGGGCAAAACTCTATATAAAAGTTTTTAGATTAGAACTAAATCACGTGGATACGAGATTCACTCACGCTATGCAGGACCAAAGAAAAACACCATCTAATTGTTTACAAACATTTCTATATGAAATTCAAAATTTAATTTAAAATTACTTCCTATTTTCTTGAAGAAGGGCTATTTACGCCCGAAAGCTCGAAGACTATTATTTTTGAAATAAAAGAAACTTATCCTCGGAATTTATTTATGTTTGCTGCTTATTATACACCAGAGGATTGCATCTTATGGTACATATAGCATACAAGTTGGTACCAATATTTTAAAAATATGATTTTTTCGAAACCTTTTTATTTAAAAAGTGTTGTTGTGTCTTGTCCATGGAGCAGATCAGATCGGTCCGTACACCCTGATCACAATACCAGCCAACAAAGGTGCCTTGTTCGTATGGATGTCCTTTTCTGGATGTTGGAATGGGGGAGAGCCATTCCCCCGTTAGTCAGCCACTTTTCAGAGTTCCTGTAGGCCTTTACGGTTACCGTAGAGGCTCGGGGCTCACGAAGTCGCCACCGTACTTGTGCTGCTTCTCCCGTCCGCCACGCTTAGGAGGGTTTGGACATTTGGGCAGGATTTAACAAGTGTAAACATTACATTAGACTTTTAAACCTTTCACATGTAAATGACAAATTATTATAAACGACTACATATAAGTTTTCATATATTAAAACACAGATTTATTTGGACATTTTTTCGCGCATATTCCATTTCTAAAAACCTTTTTTTTCAATCCTCAATTATTATTTGATATCAAATATTCACATACACCATTGAATACATTTAATAAAACGGATATAATGAAATTTACATAAGAACGATCTAAATGTAAATAAAACATTTGATGAGTATTTATAAAGGTTACAAAGTGAGGTAAGGGATTTCTGATTTTAAAAATATTTATTGTTGATATATATAGGTATTTTTAATTATTACTATAAAGAGAAAGAGAGTAATTTTTATATCTCTGACAACTAATTTAGAGAGAGAATATTTGATAATTGTCTTTGAATACTTTTCATTATTTTGAACTTTTATTTATAGGAAATTTCATTTCTCATATAAATTTCCATTATACAAGGTAGGATCAAAAGGTTCCCGAACCTTTTTTAAATTAATTATTTATTCATAGTATAGTTATTTAAAAATCAAAATGTTCAAAAGAGAAGCCTTGGTTATCTACACATTTTTTCCAGCGTGAAAAAACTGTTGAAATGCTGGTTCAAAGTCAATCTTTCTAAGCTTGTTTAGCTCCACCGTCGTATTTTCAATTATTTCTGATGACGATGAATTTAACGTTATTTTAAGTTTTGGAAAGAAGAAGAAATCACATGGGGCGATATCAGGAGAGTAAGGAGGATGCGGCCTCCTACGTGTATTGTTGCACGATAAATATCCTTCACATTCTACATCGATATTTCCTAAATTTATCTGCCATATTTCAGTTGTGTGGTATCGAATCATCCACACTATATATTCTACACCTCTAAAGACACATTCCTGGGTTGGCTACGAAAGAAATGCAAGGAGTTCTATGAATCAGGAATAAATAGCCTCGTATAAATCAGCAGATGATGCGTGTACTGGTGGTAATTATATAAAAAACTTTATTGTGGTTTAAAATCCCGTTTTTATATATATAATTGAACCCTCATGTTCATATATGGTCGGCCTGGTGTCGACTCTAGATCGATCCATCTGTAGAGAAAAGAAAAGCGGTCAGTCATTCTACTACAGTCAGTCAACTATTCATACAACCTTTTTCGTTTCAATCTAAAGACAGATTTCTTTTCTCTCTGATATAACTCGGATAACTGGAGCGTGCTTAAAGACAGATTGCTATTCACAGTCGAAAGATGGAACTCACGTCATGTGATTTATGATGATATACAGAGTAACAATATATACAACAGATAAATATTTTAAGGAATAAATTTAAAATTATAATAGTTATATGACATTCAAAATTTAAAAATTTGTGATTGCTTTATAAATTCACGTATCTTCAATTTTAGAAGTAGACGACTGCTCGTTATTAATAAAGTTCGTTTCTACTTACCTCTCCTGGCGACTATTTATCAACGCGACAATATTAAACACAAGATACATTTATTTCATTACTTCAAATTTTTTTAATTCCATTTTATAAACTATTATTAGCATTTCTTGAAAATAAAGATACTTTGGCCAGTAAATCTTTTTATTACTTCGACGTTTCGACAAAAATCTTTTGTCCTCGTCTTACTGGCTGAAGTATCTTTATTTTCAAGAAATAGGAATGCCGATCAGGCAGCCTCTATCTTTACGATATTATTAGCATGTTTTCTCATTTTATTCTTTTGCATATAAGACTTACGGCAATTTTTTCATCATTCTCATCATATTTGAATGACCTTAATCTACCTTCCACTGCCTTATCATATGATTGGATGGTCAGTCATTGGTGGACCATTGACGTCGCGATGTTATATAAGTTCTTGATTGGTCTAAGAGCTCTCGGGAGAAAGAAAAACGAATTGATTATATATATATATTATAATTTTATTAAAATATTTCAACCCGTAGAGATAATAAATTCAATATATGTGGCATATCTCTCGGATCTATATACGAAATTATCTTTATCTCGATTTTTCCTATCGATCCAAGATACGCCAATTTTATTGATATCGTTTATATTGTAGAGTAGAATAAATTAAATAGAATTCGATGTTGAGATTAAATATAGTTTATTTAAAGTAAGGTTACAAAGAAGAGAATAACGGGAGCTAGCGCCGTATGTTTACAAAATGGCAGCCAACAACAACAACCTCATCCGCGCATGCTCCCACTGTTCCACTGCGCGCGCACCTCCCGGGCCTCCCCCCGCGCATCCTTTCCAAATGGCGATGCATTCATATTTCACAGCTCTCCCTCCAGGATGTCGACAGCGTCCTCGCTGTCCCAGCTATTGTAGTCTCCGGTCACCAGCTGTTGGCCAGGATCTCTGTAGGGCTTCATCCGGAGCACATGGACGACGTCCTTCTGGCTGCGTCTCCTCCGTCTTGAACTTTGTTCCAGAGCTTCCACTTCATAATTCACTTCCGACACCTTCCTCGTTATCTTATACGGCCCGAAGTATTTCTTTAGTAATTTCTCGGACAACCCTGTCTTTCGAACAGGGGTGAACACCCAGACGAGGTCCCCAACACGGTACTCAACAGATCGATGCACCTGGTCGTAATGGTACTTGTTATTCTCCTGGGCTCTCAAAATGTTTATCCGAGCGAGCTGCCGTGCTTCTTCTGCCTTGGTTACCATCTGATCTCCAAAGTCATGATCCGATGTTTCGTCTTTGTAAGGCAGCAGGACATCAAGGAGGGTCTCGGCCTCGCGACCATGAACCAAAAAGAAAGGAGAAAATCTGGTACTTCCTTGTTGGGCCGTGTTGTATGCAAAGATGACATACGGCAGAACGCTGTCCCAATCCCTCTGCTCGGCGTCCACATACATGGAGAGCATGTCACCCAGGGTCTTATTCAGCCTCTCTGTCAATCCGTTTGTTTGAGGGTGATAAGCAGTGGTGAACAGGTGGCTTATCTTGCAACGGGAAGTGACTTCTTTGACCATCTGAGACATGAAGGCCCGACCTCTGTCAGTTATTATTTCGCGTGGAGCGCCATGCTTCAAAATTACTTCTTCCAGTATGAAAGTCGCGATTTCTGCAGCCGTACCAGATGGCAGGGCTTTGGCGATTGCATATTTGGTCAAATAATCTGTACATACAATTATCCATCGATTTCCTTTGTCCGAAAGGGGAAACCTCCCCAGCAGGTCCATGCCTATTTTCTGGAACGGAAATGACGGGGGTTTAATGGGAATTAGTTTTCCAGCAGGCAGTTTGTTTTCTCCCTTTCTTCGCTGGCACTCCTTGCAATGGGCGACATAACGTCGAACGCTGTTGTAAAGTCCCGGCCAGAAGTATCTCTTTCTTATTCTGTCGTAGGTCCTTGCAAAACCTAGGTGGCCCGCGGTCGGAACATCGTGGAACTCCTTCAGGATATCTGGTCTCATACACTTCGGTATAACCAACAGCAAACGTCTACCCAATGGATCAAAATTACGCTTATAGAGTAGACCGTTCTTCATTTCGAATCTCTCGGCCCCTTCACCCTGGTTTAAGGCATTTGAAATTTTTGTTATATCAGGATCTAGATTCTGTTGTTCTCTTACTAATGTAAGCGACGTCAGAGCAGGCGACTCTGGCAGCGGGTATCTCGATAGGCAATCCGCGTCTTTGTGCTTGACCCCGCTTTTATAGGTGATGGTTGCGTCGAAATCTTGCAGTTTGAGGGCCCATCTTGCTAGTCTTCCAGAAGGGTCCTTCAGACCAGCCAACCAGCACAAAGAATGATGGTCCGAAACAACCTCAAAGGGCCTTCCATATAAATATGGACGAAATTTTCCAATTGCCCAAATGACTGCTAGGCATTCTCGTTCAGTGGTGGAGTAGTTCTTTTCCGCCTTGGAAAGTGTTCTGGAGGCATAAGCAATAGGATTTTCTTGATTCTCCTGGATCTGTACCAGAACAGCACCCAAGCCGTAGCTACTGGCGTCGGTATGAAGTTTGGTGATGGCACTTTCTTTAAAATGTCCTAGTACCGGCTTCTGCATCAGAGCTTTCTTCAGGGACTCGAATGAATCTTTTTGCTCTTGTGTCCAAATAAACTTTTGATCTTTTCTCAGAAGAATTTGTAGAGGAGCAGCGATTTTGGAGAAATTCTTGATAAACCTTCTGTAATAGGAGCACAATCCTAAATAGCTTTGAATATCACAGATGGACTTGGGTACAGGGAACTTCTTTATAGCTTCGACCTTTTCGGAGTCGGGTTGTATGCCATCCTTATCTACCACATGACCCAGGATTTTTATTCTTGTTGATCCAAACAGACATTTATCCGGATTGATTGTAAGCCCCGCTTGTTGAAGACAGCTCAGAACCTTAGACAGACGTTCTAAATGTTCCTCAAAGGTATCAGAGTAGACCACGATGTCGTCCAAATAGCACAAACAAATGTTCCACTTGAGGCCCATGAGCACATTATCCATCATCCTTTCGAATGTGGCAGGCGCGTTGCACAATCCAAACGGCATTACCATGAACTCGTACAACCCATCCGGAGTAACAAAGGCAGTCTTCTCGCGGTCTCGCTCGTCCACCTCCACCTGCCAGTACCCGGTCTTCAGGTCCATGGTCGAGTAATACCTGGCGGATGACAGATGATCCAGAACGTCATCAATGCGGGGCAATGGATAAACGTCTTTCTTGGTGATGTGATTTAGCCGCCGGAAGTCCACGCAGAATCTCCATGTGCCGTCTTTCTTCTTGACCAGCACCACAGGGGCTGACCAGGGACTCTCAGATGGCTGAATTACTTTTCTTTCAAGCATGGTATCTACTTCCTTCTGCATTATTTCTCGCTCTCTTTTAGATACCCGATATGGGCGCTGCTTTATAGGGGGATGGTCGCCGGTGTGAATTCTGTGCTTCACTCTGTTCTGTACCTTGTTTGCGTTTTTCATCGTGGGAAGGAAAACTCCTTTAAAAGACAACAGCAGCCCCATTAAATCTTCTTTTTTTTCTTGGGCAGATCGGGGTTGATTAGAGATAACAGGTAGTCGCTGTGGTCATCTTCTCTTCTCTCCCTTGAAAAACTTTCCGGCTCCACACTCAAGAGGCACACGTGTTCCGTCTCAATATCGCACATCCTACCCAAGTTCATTCCTTTCGGAATCATTTGAGGTTGAAGTCCGCCGTTAGTTATCCAAATTTTTCCAATTCCTTCTTCAAATTCAATCAATGAAGAAGGAAATATCACGTCTTTTCGAATGAATAGTTCTTTAGAACAGGTAACCTCCATGTTAACAATTCCTACGAGAGATCTATTGAGGACGCTTATCCTCTGCGACGATCTCCCGGGGATAACGAAGTCTTGGATAGCGTACACTCCGTCATCTCTACCCTCGGCGTCTAGGTCTGGTAGGTCGTCCAGTTGTAGTTCGCCCAGACCGCAGTCGATAACCGCGTTGGTCGCCTTGAAGAAATCCCAGCCTAGAATCACATCGTGACTGCAATTTTCCAAAACGACGAATTCAAAGTTTTCCGGATGTCCATTTACTTCCAACTTCAAAGTGCAGCGTCCTTTGGATTTGACCACCTTATCGTCAGCAACTTTCAATACAACGTCGGTTTCGGCAAACATCGTCTTTTTCAGTTCTACTCTGAACCGCTCGGATATAACAGAATAGGAGGCTCCGGAATCCACCAGAGCCCGTATTGTGTCGCCTTCAACTTTAATGTCAATGTAGTTGTTCGTCATTTTCACGACTGTCGACAGGGGAGGAATTATAGGTTGTGCAGCGGCCTCACCTCCATTTGAGGGCGCGGCTCTTAGTTTTCCGATTGTAAACGCCGAGGAGACTGGCTGGCTCGTCTTGTAGCACTGCGACCAGGGGAACTTCCGCGTCTAGGAAAAGGGGAGGGGCTGCGATAACGTCTGGTGTTGACCCTTTGATCAGCGTCGTTTGAGTTATTGTTGCGTCCGGAGTTCGTCATTGTCCTGGCCCGATCTTGGTACATTTCGTCTCTTCTCTCATCAAGTAACCTCCTCCTGTCGCGGCAATAGCGGATAACGTGGCCGGGCCGTCCACAGTGGAAGCATACGGGCGTGCCGTCTGGGGTCCTCCACTCATTAGTGTCCCGTACTTCGACTCTTGAGCCACTTGCTTCGACCTTAGGTGCATACCAGGTGTTCTTTCTATAGTTCCGTGGTGCTGACCTCGCCGCCGATTCCATTGGGAAGGTATTTATCCCCGACATGGGAGCTAGGACTTTGTCGACTTCCTCCTTCACTATTTCCTCAAGGGAGGAGATTCTTGGTTCTTCCCGTGGCGGTGCTAGGGCCCGCTGCACTTCTTCTCTAACGATCTGCCTTATCAGAGACTGTAGATCCGTCACGTCCCCCAGGTCACCGAGCGAGGTAACATTGGGCAAGCGCTCGAATTTTGAGGCTGTCACTCGTCGTCCTTGGAGCGCCACAACGCGACGACACTCTGCGATAAACTGATCCGTCGTCGCTATGTCTCTGGGCAGAAGATACCGGTAGACTTCCTCTGCTACTCCCTTCATCAGATGAGATAGTCTCTCTTCTTCTGGCATCTGTGCATCTACTTCCCTGCAGAGTCGCAAAACATCTTGGATATAAAATTCAGTGGTTTCGCCCCTCGTTTGAGCTCGCACCTTTAGCTTTTGCTCGGCTTGACGCCGCAGGTTATCTTTCTTCCCAAATACGGATCCTAGTTGGTCTTTAAATATCTCCCACGATGGGATATTTTCCTCATTATTTTCGTACCACCGTTGAGCGGTACCGTGTAGATAAAAGTACACGTTAGCCAGACTGAGCGAATCGTCCCAATGGTTATGTCTTGCCACTCTCTCATAACCTTTCAGCCAGGCTTGGGGGTCTTCGCTGATCTCACCAGAGAACATGGAAGGGTTCCGCACCACATTCTGACAAAAGAGTGGACTCACCTGAGTGGTCGCCTCGCTTCTGTTGTTCATCGTCGCTGTGTTGTCGGGGGTAAGTCCTTGTAATCTTCTGCTTCTTCTAATAGAGCGTTCTTCTTCTTTAGGTACCCAGCTGATCTCCGCCACTTTGTAGAGTAGAATAAATTAAATAGAATTCGATGTTGAGATTAAATATAGTTTATTTAAAGTAAGGTTACAAAGAAGAGAATAACGGGAGCTAGCGCCGTATGTTTACAAAATGGCAGCCAACAACAACAACCTCATCCGCGCATGCTCCCACTGTTCCACTGCGCGCGCACCTCCCGGGCCTCCCCCCGCGCATCCTTTCCAAATGGCGATGCATTCATATTTCACAATATATATATTTTTTAAATAGGAATCCGGAGTAGTCTGCTTTAGCAAATTTCTAAATTACAATATTGTGGCTAAACAATATAATTTATTATTTAATTTAATTATTCAATAAAAATATTTGAAACAGATTTATTATTTTATATTTGAAAATCATCATTTAGTTGCCTAGCTTGCTTGCTCGATATTCTCTAGCTGTAGATAGTTCGGGGTTGATTTGTTAATAATTGTCGACTGGTCGACGTGACGTCATCAATAAATACTTTCACACCTTCAGATATACAAGGACTTGATTTCTACGCTACAATATTACTGGCACCTCCACACCAGCATTTGTAATTGTTATAATGTGACTATGTTGTCTAATATGAGAGGTGGGTCTCCACATTGTTGAATTATGTAAAAACTGTATTAAATCAACATCCACCTCCAATTCTTCACATTTCTTTGGAGCAGTCAAGAAAGTTCATATTCATTACTATGGTTACCAGTCCTTTTAGCAATACATTGAAAATATTTCTAAAAAATAAAATCAATGACCGGCGCTACAATCCTGGGGACATATCGACAATATTTACTGTTTGAGAATTAATATGTAATGCATAGGTTCACTATCCTTTATAAATGGAAAGTCTCTTCCGAAATAATATTCATATAATGTTTTCGATCTCAAATAATTCTTAGAGATTCCTTATCGATTTGAAAATATAACTTTTCATTTTGCGATAAGGTACATGATATGAAAATAAAATTGAACGATCATTCCCCCCTTTCCTTTTGTGTGACAATGCAGCACTGAGGGTCCTAGATTCTCGAGTCATACGACAAATGAATAGGCAAATCAGGATCATATACCATTAATACTTTGTGTGAAGATATATATTTTTAACTTACATAAAATCTTTCAGCACCTCGACGACTCCAATTCCATTTAGTTCCTTTTTTAAGAATATTATATAAGATGACAAAACCTCTGCAGAATTTCGAATGTCTTTATGATAATGGGTTATAACACAAAAACTCTCAACAGCATTACATTTACAGGTTACGGAGTATACATTATATATACGTATAAATCTCGTTTTACCATTTGCTTTATGGAATCCATTTTGGCCAATAACCTGACCACAGTATTCAAGACGTTCATGAAAAAATATCAATTTTCACTGTTAACTCCCAGACTCTTTTGATTTAGTGTATTCAAACTGCCTTTTTTTAAATATAAAACACAGTTTGTCTCGCCCGTGTTTAACATATCATTTAGGCAGACGAGCAACTATTGGCTTTCTTGATGAAATTTGAAATAATATTATTTGCTAACCGGTTGGTGCTTAAGATTTTCAAAAAGGAATTCTATTGAATCTACAGTGTCATTTATATGTATTAATTAAAGCGATTTATTTAATATAAACATTTCTTGATACACACTCAATATAAAATAATATACATCACATTCAACTTTATTCAACTATAAATACAAAGCGCGATGTCCCGCCAAGGACACTGGCGCCCAAAGGAAAGCAATACAAGAGAGAGAGAGAGAGGGAGAATCTATTTATATATCCAAAATATATGCACAAAGGCATTTACCATATTCTTTAAATTGATTTCAAACAAGCATACTATATACATTGGTAATTTAGTTTTAACACATCTCAAAATAAAGAAAAAAAGGAAAAAAAAATCATATATACAGCACATACAGTTACAATTATACCTAACACTTGAGATTATTTTTAAAAATTGATATAAATTTACAAAATCTATTGAATTCAATGTATGAGTCCCTGCTGGATATCAGTTCTCTTGGATCGGTACAGAGAATACCGTTACTGAGTCTGTAGTCTTGAAATGCTGGGCACTTAAGTAAAAGATGAGTAGAATTTTGAATGCGGCATCCACAAAAACAGCCCGGATCCTCCGATGCGCGGATTCTTTCCAGAAAACTCCCGAAATTACCATGGTTGGTTAAAAATTGTGTGTTGTGGAAATTAGGGCGAAAATAATTTGGAATACCCCGGTTGAAAAAACTTGTAAATGTCTCGTTTGTATTATTCAGTAAGAGGAACATTCTTTCGTCTATATAGGATTTAATTATAAAGGGAATATCGATGTTGTATTTTTGCTTGTCCTCGAATGATAAGTTATTCAAGTCAAATTTCATATTTTTTGCTTCAATGTAATCTGCAATCAATGGAGTTTTAGCCAAACTGTGAACACAGTTGTACGAAGTTGTCTTGTATGCTTGTATGCTCCATATTAGTATCTGGTATTGCATTGAGTTTAATTTTTGTTTCGATTTTTTATTTAAAAATTTGAACCATATTTCTGATCCATATGTTAAAGTTGATCTGAATATAAATCATCGGGTTTACAAATATTGCATGGGGAAGTTTAAGGATAAATTATGAAACATGCCTCAATATAAACAAACCATTTATATAATAAAGCACTATTTGCAGAATTTGACATCTCCAACTGTAAAACCAAGGCATTATATTTACAAATTAAAATTCCATTACAGGAAACTGATGGCGCGACAGATAACGTATGATATGAAAAGTGGAGTCTGAATATTGAATTATAGGATACCATGAATTAGTTAAAATTGCGATCAGCAAATTTTACACAAGTAAGACATTTGCTAAGGATCTCTATATTGAATATGTTCCTATTGAGATAATATGATTGAAGCGATCATAATGAAAAACGGCGAATAAGAAAATTATTTAAGAAATTAACCTTAATAAACTTGTGAAAAAGCAACAACACAACAAAAAGTTTTTATTTCTTGGGCCTCAAAATAGGCTTCACCCCATGACAGGGCCTCGGACCCCGGGTTGCTTCTATTAATACATTGTGTTTGAAAGTATAGAATATGTGTGCCAGATGGATTTCTTTACTTGCTTCCTATATATTGTATGCGTCATGTCTACCTTTATACTTCTAGCTATTTTAAATACTTAATCAACTACTCCGCAAAAGGTTTTTTTTTCTGATTTATTATAATTGACAAGCTTCCGAGTTAAAGAACTCTCTTAAAGGCATTTCTTTCAAAAATATACATTTAAGATATTTTAAAAGTATATATTTGAAAGTAATGCCCTTGGAAGATTTCCTTAACTCGAAAAAAAGCTTGCCGAAAATAATAAATAAGAAAGCTTTTTCGGAGTAGGTAAGTATTCAAATATTTTCTGCAATTTATCTCTCTCTTCAACGCGATGATGTACTTCTGGCTATATATTGATTACGAATTATAAAATTCTTCTTTTATGACGCATTGATGTATATACAACTTGTATTACAATTTTGACATTTTTATAGCAGTCGTGTAGCACTGCGGTTAACGTGTCTATTTATGAATCAGATGATTACAGGTTCGAATCCTTGAAAGCTCGATTTTAGAAAGAATTGTAGGGTTATCTTCTGTAACGAATTCACGTGACAAAATCTGTGATATAATTTCTTGACATAATAGTATTGCTTTATCTGCAGGTTAGTTGTTGCTAGAACATTTTCCATATGCGCTAAAACTACAATTAAAAAAATAAATATTTTAAATTTTTAAAATGTCTTACATTTTTTTTCGCGTGTGTGAATTCTCACGCTAACATGCATGATAAATTCGTGCAAAATTTTAACAAAGAATTGTATATAAAAATGTAAATATATAGAGATTAAGGCTAAATGTAAGAGAATGAAATTTGAAAGAGAGAAAGTTGCAATTATGTTATTCAAATATATGTAGATTCCACATCGTGTGATTTTTAAAACTTTTATTTAACTTGCTTTCATATGTCTGTCTATACACAAATCTTGTAAATAATTTTAAATATTGTCGCGCGTGACTACTCCGGTTCTCTGCGACGACGCCGCTTCCTTCGTCGTGGATCACCTACCGAGGCTCCCGTTGCTTTTCCTCTGCAGCTGTACCCTGCAGAGCACCCAAGGACGTCCGAGAACCACCGCTCAAGTGGAACTCCTTTCCTCTGGCAGTATCTCTCGGCCCTACCACTGGTGTAGGGACACGAGAGACTTGGCAGAAAAGTAGCGACTGTGGTTTTGGCGAAAGAGTCATAACAGCAACCAGCATCAAGACTTCTAACACTCCTCCCCTTTATTGTCATTTACTACTAAACATTACATATAACTGGAATAACAAACAACGGGTATTTACATTACGCCACCTCCCGGGGCCAATATGAACATCTATTTACATACATTTTCTCCAGGAAACAGGACCACAGCAGTCGGCGATTGCCACACCAGTTTCAGATCGGAAACAGGCGAAAGCGTCATCTATTGGCGGAGGTTGTAGGTATTTTCAGGCCTTATACGCGACAATATATTCCAGACCACGAAATATTCTAAAAATCTGAACACTCGTTCACTCTTGCTAACAATACAAATGTCTCCAATTTTTTAGACTTCTAGGTGGTCAAGAAATATGTTAAGTAGAAAGAGTTGCATAAATTTAAAGAGACAGTGTGTATGTGTGTAAAATGAAAAATAAAATTTAAAAAGCATTAGAGTTAATCTATGAAAAATTTACCAAAAGGATAGGCGTAAAAGAAAGACAAAGAAAAATCAAATAAAAGAAAAGAAATAGGTAAATCAAATAAATTGCGTATGATATAGAACAATAACATTTTGATTAAAATTTAAATAAACAGGCACAAAAATGAGAAAAAAAGTAACAAAATTTGATAAAAATGTAGAAGGTAACAAGAAAATTATGTGAAAAAATCTATGTAAATAACAAAAACAAAGCCTTTATTTTGGCTAACGCCCCACATTGGATACTTCCGATTGAATATACATATTTAACTTTACAATTATATATTACATTTATGTATTTATATATATTATTTAAAGATGCTCATTTTGGATCATATAGTTTTATTTTCCAATATTTCGTATGGCAACTCGCCAAACATCTTCGAGTAACAAGATTGTTTTGAGATGCTAGCGTATCAATTCACGAGTATGTACAACTGCTACTCGTGAATTGATACGCTAGCATCTCAAAACAATCTTGTTACTCGAAGAAGTTTGGCGAGTTGCCATACAAAATATTGGAAAATAAAACTTTATGATCCAAAATAGGCATTTTTAAATAATTTAATATATGGATTGCTCAATTTTCAAACATATATATATATATGAAAAAATAGTACAAATGTAACATTGTACTGGGATAAGGTGCATAAATTAAGAAAAAGGCATCTCCTTATCGTGCAACTGAAAGTTGCTGATGGCTGGCGCCATCTATCGGAATAAATATCAACTATTCTCGTTGATTTTTAATTATTCCAGAATTGGCCAAATATGAATAGTTGATATTTATTCCGATAGATGGCGCCAGCCATCAGCAACTTTCAGTTGCACGATAAGGAGATGCCTTTTTCTTAATTTATGCACCTTATCCCAGTACAATGTTACATTTGTACTATTTTTTCACATTGTGTAGCGTCCTCACGCAATTCTGGCCTTAACTACCCGTTTCATGATTTTTCAGGATGCCTTAATGACCAATGCCTTTTTATTAATATATATAAATATACGTTTTAAAACTTCTATTCAAATTTTTCTTTCATGTCTATCTCTATACACGTATCTTGTAATCAATTTTAAATATATTCCAGACCACGAAATATTCTAAAAATTTGAACCAACAACCCCTTATTGGTGTAATAAAACAAGATTATAGGAGGAAAAACGTGTTGTATAATAGAAACACCTCTGTAAATAATTATGTGTATGTTAGACATGAGAGGAACCTTTGCAGCACCATATGTAATGTACTCTGTACAAACTGGAGATAATAGAATAAAACTGTATAATAGAGTTGAGTTAAATAACAGAAAGTAAGATATAGAAGTCTCAAACAACGTTTAAGAACGAGACTTAAATATGTCAGGAAGTTCTAGAAGGTCAGTACAATGACCTCTCTTACTTGGACTTCCCCAATATTACATCAGATGAAGGCCCAGTACTTCCGCATTTGCAACCATAAAAACCCCTAATAAGCTGGAAATGCATCGACACTTCCATTTCCCCTTGAAAAATACCCAATAGCATTTTAAAATTATTATATCATATGGGGGTCGGTGGAAGGCTGGTTAAACCGTTTGGTTTTCGACCACTACGACCCGGATTCGATTCCCACATTGGGCACTTTTTTCTGTTTATATAAAAAAATGCTCCAATGGCCCCCGATTCTTGCAAAAGTCCAACCCCACCAGCGAGTGCAAGAAACCAAACGGGCCTCTGGCACATTTGTAAGTGCAAAGTCGAACTGCTTTACACATGTGTAGACATGTGGTGCGTTTACAGTAAAAGCAGTCGCTAACTACCCAACACGATTATCATGGCCTGTACCACGTGTACTAGGGATAAGCAAAAAAAAATTATATCATATACATAGGGTTCATAGAAACATCGAATTTGTTATATGCAGGTATTATTGTATTCATACATTTTGTACACGAGAGAGATTTAAAACATCATTTTTATATATCACATATATATATATGTTCATAAAGGGCACATCTTGGATTCAATAAATAATCTTTTAATTCCGATATTTCAATGGGCTAAACGGCCATCTTTTTCAAGGATCTCATCCCCTCTCGCGGCAAGCCGCGCATTACACTTGAGACACGGGCGTCTCACAATCTCTTCGGGCGAAAATCATCCAAATGAAAATGTAATGTATACAAATAAATATCGTACAATACTAATTAAAATAAATGAATAAATAGAGTGAAAAGTAAATATCTATATATACAAATAAATATTTCGGCTATTGCATTATGAATGAAGACATTTCACTGAAGTTCATATATACATAGAGGTTCCTATTCTAGGAGCATCTAAATTGTGTGTACAAGTCCGGTATATCGATCTTTCGGTTTATGCTATTTCTGTCTTCCAAAGAACTCCAACTCTCCAAGAATAGCCTGCTGTGCTTTTATTTTATATCTTGGTGTATTATTGATGTTTGTTCAAAGTCTGGAATGTGGCCATTGATGAGAGCATGATCTACTAATAAGGAGGTCGGGTTATGGTGTTTTAGGGCTGATTTGTGCTGGTTGATTCTTTCTATTAATGGTTTACCGGTTTCTCCTATGTAGACGGCTTGGCAAGACTTGCATGGTATTTTGTATATGACATTGGTTCTATTGTTTGGTTCAGTGACCTTTTTTGTATCAGGATGGCGGAGGATGTTGTTAAAATTCGAGGTATTTATTTTGTATATATAGATATTTACTTTTCACTCTATTTATTCATTTATTTTAATTAGTATTGTACGATATTTATTTGTATACATTACATTTTCATTTGGATGATTTTCGCCCGAAGAGATTGTGAGACGCCCGTGTCTCAAGTGTAATGCGCGGCTTGCCGCGAGAGGGGATGAGATCCTTGAAAAAGATGGCCGTTTAGCCCATTGAAATATCGGAATTAAAAGATTATTTATTGAATCCAAGATGTGCACTTTATGAACAAATATAACAATATGGATTGCTCTATTTTCAGAATATATATATATATATATATATCTGAAAAATAGTTGAAAAAATAAAATGTTTTAAAAAGTCAGGTGTTGGTATTAAAATTTAAAAAAAGGCATATCCTGACCACGAGCACATGAGAATTTTAGATGGCAAAGCGCCATCTAGTGGAACAGCCAGTTGGGTTGGCCAAATATCAGGGAGCAGGCTAAATTAACGTTAAGTTGATTTATGTTCCACTAGATGGCGCTCTGCCATCTAAAAAGCTCATGGGCTCGCGGTCAGGTTATGCATTTTTTGATTTTAATATATATATATATATATGTATGATATAAAACATAGATGATTTTGTACATATTTTACATTATATGACTAGAGAGAACTGTATGTATACTTGTGTGAGTTAAAGGAATACTGCAATCACAAAGATGTCCAATGTGAGGAGATCGATGAAGATCATCGACCCGTACGCTCCGGCTGTCCAGGTGCGGGCGGGGTCAGTACCCTCCAGCTCAGTGACCTGGGAAGTGCAGGAGCAGCTCCTTGGTTGCCATAGCGACGGGTGGAGTCGGTCGTTGACACGAGGGCGGGTCGGCTCGAGTCAGGTGGGTCTCGATTCAGCCCAATTTGTCACCCAAGGGTGTGTTCTCGTGAGCCCTTTCTGCAACCTTTCATTAAGCTTTTCCAATCCAGCACAATCGTTTTCCCTTAAAGATTTCCCCTTCAACTTAAAAAAGATAAACCGTTCTGGATATCGGGGGATTAGAGATCATTAGACTAACTGAGCTACAACATTAGAATTAGGATCTTTATTCAGTTAGCGCAATACCTTGAGGTTTTTTTGCATTTATTTGAATCAAAAATACCCTTTTTAGAGTACCTCAGCATAATCGTTTTGTCTTTAAAAAGATTCCCTGCAACTTACAAGTTTTTTGAATGTTCTGTATATTGTGTAAATTATAGAAAAAAATATGGCACTCTAGTTATGTCATATCCAGCATATACATTTCCGTTATATTCTTTTAGCGTGCATTCCTTTATATGACGAATAGAATTTTCGGGAAAAGACTATTTATATGGCGTCCCTCTTACCAGGAGGCAATTGTGAAAATTTATAAAAGATGTGACTTAGACTTTACCTATTTAAATATGATATATATATAATATATATATTTTAGAGAATCTTTATATACCCCCGATACTCCTTTAAATATAAATATTTAGGAAATTTATTTTTTAAATTATTTTTTGCGGAAATCTTTCGGTCAGACGGAAAGTTTTAAGGGTAATTATCTATGCCGAGAATGGCAGCCAGAGTTTCCGTATATTTCCCTCAGAGAGGGTATTGTCAACATTGCCAATATCTGATTACGATATATCTCATAAACCATTTGTATGGCATGGAATTTAATATAAACTATATTTTTTGCTAATATATAATTTTTCATTTTTATATATATTAATAAAATGGTTATGTGATATATCTTATAAAATTTTAATGAATATATTTTGAAAATTTTATTAAATCTTATAATGACTTTTCACATTCGATAACAATTGTTAGGTACATATATATAAAGAGAGATTTTGAAATACTTTGTATCTGAGGCGTTCACTTCAAAATGATTGCTTAATTTTTTCTCATCAAATTTAAATTACCGCATCAGTTCAGCGGTCATTCCAAATGGTAATATTGAATCTCACGCATGAGCAGACATATGTATTACATGACAATATTCTTTATACATCATATTTTGAAAAAGAAAGTTTTTTCGAAATTATAGATGAAATAAAAACGTTTTTATAAAGATTATTAAATAGTTTATAGGCTAATCCCTTAATTGAATGTTCAAATCTAAAAGTTTGA
Organism: Cordylochernes scorpioides; assembly: GCA_030710605.1. NCBI lineage: Eukaryota > Metazoa > Arthropoda > Arachnida > Pseudoscorpiones > Chernetidae > Cordylochernes > Cordylochernes scorpioides. Next base: position 16,567,112 of record CP092886.1, read on the forward strand.
GGGATGAGTTTCTTTTACAAATAAATTTATTTCGAGCTTTCGGGCAACGCCCTTCTACAGGAAAATTAAAAATAAAGTAAATTAAATTATATTACACTGAGATTAAGCGAAGCAAATGTATAACAACTATATAAAATAAATATCAGAAATAAACACACGTGAGACTACTCGTGCGTCAGATACATATGAATAGACCATATATATAGACCATTACTCTTCATATATTCAACCTTTTTATACGTCATCCAAAAAGTTAGAAATAGTACATATTTCTCTTTGTACTTAATATTGATTTTTCACAAAAAAATGAAACTTATGCGGTGAAACTTTAAGTGTTGCTTTATAATCATACGCCGCAGTCCTTTATAATGTAATATACGTTACTTTAAGTATTAGTTACGAGCGGAAAAATACGTCCAGGGTAGCCTAGTAGACATGGCACCTGCCCGGTAAGCAGAAGGTTGTGGGTTCGATTCCCGCCCCTGGACACTTTTATTTTTCCGTTCACCATTACTCTTCATGTTTTCACCCTTTCATACGTCATCCAATCATATATAGACCATTACTCTTCATATATTCAACCTTTTCATACGTCATCCAAAAAGTTAGAAATAGTACATATTTTTCTTTGAAATTAATATTGATTTTTCACAAAAAAAATGAAACTTATGCGGTGAAACTTTAAGTGTTGCTTTATAATCATACGCCGCAGTCCTTTATAATGTAAAATCATTAAATAGATTCTTTAAAAATTGTTAGGATATGGTTCATCAGCTGTGAACCCTTCTAGCGGTTTTGGGGTTCTAATTTCCTGAAAGCTTCTATTGCATAGCCAGGTCATAGAGCCTATGTGTGGGTTATAATCCACATTATCCACGTCCGATAATTATCGGTGAACATCCATCAGGACTCTAGCCATACACTTCAGTGAAAGATAACTATATTCAATTTTATTTCTAATATTATAACTGGCTTTCTATTACTGATCTCCAAAGCTTGAACTGGATTAAATATTCTTTAAAATTCTACTTTAAATAATATTTTAAAAATTTGTCTTAAATATTAATATATCAAAATTATCAATGTCTGAAATTTAATGTTCTTTCCTTTATTTTCTTCTTTAAACTCTACTCAAACCATGTAATTATTCAATTGTTTATGTAATATAGTGTCTAAGTTTAGTGTTGTTTCTTGACGCAAGCATCCCTTGTGGGGATATCCCGTCTTATTTGATAATAAATAAATGAATAAATCAATCTCTAAATAACGATCTTTTAATATTTGCATTCTCTATTATAAACTCTATCTAATTAGGATACGATGTAGTTATTGACTCAATAATTACTACTAATATTTTTTATTTTTTCAAATTTTCAAAATTGTACAAATCTGTCCATTATAAAAAAATTATTAGCGTTGAATAGTTCAATCCTCTATATATATACAGAAAGCGATATTTGTATTGTATAGCTAAATTGTTTTTGTTTGATATATGGTACTGTATTCAGATATAGGAAAAAAATTGCGATTTACTATTATAAAATATCATAAATCCCTCGCAATAAGAAAAAATAGCACAAATGTGAAATTGTACTGGGATAAGTTGCATAATTATGAAAAAGGCATCTCCTTATCGTGCAACTCAAAGTTGCTGATGGCTTGCGCTATCTATCGGAATAAATATTTGGCCAATTTTGGAATAATTAAAAATCAATGAGAATAGTTGATATTTATTCCGATAGATGGCGCAAGCCATCAGCAACTTTCAGATGCACGATAAGGAGATGCCTTTTCCATAACTATAACTTTCGCAATAAATTTCTTTATTAAACACAGCGCGAGCTTTCGAGCTCTCGCTCTTCAACGGGCAAAGCTACAATTAAGAGTGAGCACGGGGGGGGGGAAGATATACTAAATGATGGCTAATTAATCTTGATTTAAAGTGTGATTGAATTGTTCTGGGATGTCTATTCTCCTGTCAAATTCACCAACATATCACGGATACAGGCCATAAATTCAATCTAGAAAACCCTACCTGCCACTACTGTAATATACCGTCCAAGTCAGAAATCTTCGAATCCCTCATATCCAAAAATAAGAATAGTATCAACAGGAGACCTTCCAGAGCAATTCTGTCATACTTCAAATCAAGAATAAACAGTCATTATTTATAATATCTCCTCCCGTGCTTCCTCTTAATTGTAACTTTGCCCGTTGAAGAGCGATAACTCGAAAGCTCGTGCTGTGTTTGATAAAGAAACTTTGCGAAAGGTTTTTGATATTTTATAATATGGTACTGTATTTAAGCTATATATACAATAGATCATTTATGGAATTGAGGACATCTCAACTCTGAAGTAATAATAGTTTTTCTATGATTGATGGTGTATATTACACTCCTGGAAAAAACTAAAGGAAGTGGAAAGTTTTTGATATCGCCAGTTGTCTGTTTTTTTAAGGAGCCATATGCAATTTTGTTCACGCTTGTTTTCAATAATGGTCACCGTGTATCAATAATCTTTCAGAGTTATTGTCTGAATATCGATATACATGCTAAAAGGTACAACTTCCTTAAGTTTTGTCTATGAGTGGATGTCTATTATTTTTATGAATCATCATAATTTTGAGAATTTTCAACTTGTTAAAGTAACTATAGGATTTGGATCAACAAAGATTTTTATCGTCTAATTAAGAAGAGTATATGTAGTATATAATATATATGAAATTAAACATAAGACATTCGAATCTAATCCAATGAGAGACGACATCCTAGAGCGACTTATCTGATGAGCGACCACTTCCCTGAACGACCCATTTAATGATATACGACCTCTCTGAGCGACCCATTTGTGGGGGAGATCACCTCCCTGCGCGACACATCTAATGAGAGACGACCTCCTAGAGCGACCTATCTGATGAGAGATCACTTCCCTGAGCGACCCATTTAATGATATACGACCTCTCTGAGCGACCTATCTGATGAGAGATCACTTCCCTGAACGACCCATTTAATGACATACGACCTCTCAGAGCGACCCATCTGTGGGGGAGATCACCTCCCTGCGCGACACATCTAATGAGAGACGACCTCCTAGAGCGACCTATCTGATGAGAGATCACTTCCCTGAGCGACCTATTTAATGATATACGGCCTCTCTGAGCGACCCATTTGTGGGGGAGACCACCTCCCTGCGCGACAAATCTAATGAGAGACTGAATACTTCCTAGAGCGACCATTTTTGTAAAATCAACACTAACTTGTTGTAAGCAAATTAACCATCCAATGAACGACCTACTCCAGAGAGGACTGGACGGTTTGTCATGGAAGGTTCTATTGTACTCCACCCAGGTTTATTGAACATTTAGATTTTCTTAAATATAATATGAGATAGAAAGTTCGATACTTCTTAGGTATTTGGTGAATTAATTTCCTTAATTACACGGCGCAGGAGATTATTGACTTCAGTAATTGTGAGTATCACCAAACAAAATTTTCAATTAATTATGAATTTGAAAGAAAAACTAGGCCGATCGAAATATCGGATTCTAATTATCTGCTGCAATATACGCCGTTATAAATTGATTGATAATATATGGGATGCGCGCTTTAGTTTGGAAACTAAATGTAACGCGTTTATAATTAGGTGTTATTGATTATAGTAAAACCGGCACACATTTTTGCTATAAAATATTATTATTTTTTTTTTTTTGCTTATCCCTATTACACGTGGTACAGCCATGATAATCATGGTGGGTAGAAGGCGACTGCTTTTACTGTAAGTGCACCACATGTCTACACACGTGAAAAGCAGTTAGGACTTTGCACTTACAAATAGATATGCCAGAGCCCCTGTTGGGGTTGGACTTTTTCAAGAATAGGGGGACATTGGAGCATTTTTTTTAAATCAGAAAAAAGTGTCCAATGCGGGAATCGAACCCGGGTCGTAGCGGTCGAAAACCAACGGTTTATACCAGCCTTCCACCGACCCCCCATATAAATAAAATATTATTAAAGGTGAATTTATTTGATATAATAAAATAGGCAGGGTTTGCGTTTTCAGGGTCTGAATCTCTTTATACTATATATATCTTATAATATAAATATTGCACTAGATAGAAAACACGTTTTAAGAAGTTTCTAATTTATACATCTATGATAAGAATATGTAAGCTGCATAATTGTGTATAGACAATTTCTGACCTCTAGAATGAATTTTTCTGAAGATAACAATCCTTTTGCAGTACATACACTTATAGACAAAACTAAAGGAAGTGAAAAGTTTTTGAAGTCTGTTTTTTAAGGAGACAAAGGTAATTTTGTTCAAACTTGGTTATCTCGTATGTATTTAATAAAGGTCACTGTAAATCAGATATCTTTCAAAGTTATTATCCGTATCCCGATATACATGCTAAATGGTAAAACCTCCTTAAGGTTTATCCATGAGTGTATGTGAAGACTAACACATACACCCAAAACGTATGACCTGGCTTCGTCCATATTCTCCTCGAGTGAATATTCGACGAGAGAATCTTGTTTCTTCCCACAAATATTATGCATAAATATTATCATCATCATTTACCGACTAAAAATAGGCGAATTAGTGTAATTATTTGGCTAATTTGACATTTCCTTGGTGTGTGATAAAAAATTGACAAATAATTTTTCCAGATCAAACTCTATATTTTGTGTTTTTAAAGTATCAGCCAAATTGGTCAAATATTGATGAAGTGTATAAGACAAAATGAATGAATGTATATACATAGGCTGACTATAATATAGATGAAAAGAGAGATGCTCACAAACGAAATATGCCTAGGACTAGTACAAAAATACAAAATATTTGTCTCAGAATTTGGGTAAATAAAAAGAAAGATTTCTTCAAGCTATTAATTCTCATCAGCTCACAGAGCAGGTAAAATATACCTGATGAACATCCCTCGAGGCCCATCAATTCCCACAATTCTGAGAAAGAAATTCCTTTCTCTCCATTTATCACGAGAAATCTTGCGTAGAGAAATATTTCTTTTTTCAGAATTCTGACTTGAAATCGGGTTGTGGCGATTATATTTTGTTCTGGAGAGTTTCCAATTTCTAGAAACCTATTAAATTTAATTTGTACAATGATTACTACATGACACACACAATTGAATAATATTTCTCACCAAAATTATTTGTTTCATAAATGATTGTATTTAATATTTTACAGGGTGAAAGTATATAAAAAAGAAATATTACCATTTTTTATTGAGAGCGTTAATATATATATATATATATATATATATATATACCATGGGTTCATAAATATAGATTTTTCAAAATGAATAGATACTATTAAATAATATCTGTGGACTAAAATATAATATTGTCATCACAGGTTTATTGGCGAAAAAATTGATAATCGAAAAAAAATATTTGAGAGGATTATTGACCGGTTTGGGATTCGGACTAATTTGTTGTATCAAATTTTTGAGGGTTGTTAATTTATATCCAATAGCTTTAGTAAAATAAAAAGTAGTTATATCCGCCCTTATACATACGATTATAACAGCAATACATATTTATGAAGAGTTTTAAAAATAGAATTGCGCAATGAGTATCCCTCATTTCACATTCAAAAGGCTGGCTTTCGGAATGAATTCTCTTCACCGGACTTATGTCTATGCAATAGGAACAATAAGATTGATAAATGTGGTTTATAGATATTTTCTCGTGTATACATGCGCCGGTAGAGTTAGGCTAAAGATGTACACAAATATTCCAATTAAATATGTGAATATAGAGTTTTACATTATATTTTATTATATTCAGACTTCCGTGTTCCACGCGACCGGAAAGTCTTTCCATGATGTTTATCCAAAAAGAGAGGAGCGTCTGGCTATTTCGAAATATACACAACTGGTCATTGAAATTGCTACACTTGGAAGCAATACAAATAACAAAATGATATTGGCAAATATACTGTATAGAGAATAACAAGTAATTAACATTTCAAGGAGTTTGGAAGTATGGATCCTCTGAGAAATCAGTACCCAGAAAAAAACCTCTGGCAGCAATAACAGCATTTATACTCCTAGGCATTGAGTCAAACAGAGATTGGATGTTATGTAGAGGTATAGCTTCCCCTGCAGCTTCAATAAGATGTCAAAGTTCTCATCGACAGCAGTGACTGGCGGGTGACGACAAGCCAGTCGCTCAGCAAATATTGATCAGGCGTTTTCTATTGGTGACAGATCAGAATAACATGCTAGCCAGGGTAGCAGCTGATAATTTCTGTATGTAGGAAGGTCCGTACAATACCGCTAACATGAGGTCTTTCATTATCCTGCTGAAACATAGCGTTTCTCAGGCCTTGAATAAATGGTAATGCCATGGCTTTATCACATCGTAAATTTGAAGTGGACCTTTCAAAGTGTCAGAATGAGAACAAGAGGCAAACGAGAGATGTATACAATGGCACCCCATACCATCCTTGCGCGCTGGCAATCATCGCGATTGCTCCAAACATGAATGCGGTCATCGTGGTGCTGCAAACAGAACCTTGAATTGCTTGAAAACGCGACGCCATGCCATTCTTTCGTCCAGATTCGTCTTTAATCATACCATTGAAGGTGCTTCTGTCTAGGGTAGCCGAAGTAATGGTCGTCAAGCTGACAGTTCATACTGCTGCAAACGTCGCCGAACTGTTTGTGCAGACACCTTTTCACTTGAAAACGACCCCATTTCTTGATTTAGGGCTATTGACGTGGCTATACGATCCATTAATGCAATTTGGGTTACATGGCGGTCTTCTAGGCTGTTAGTGATAGCGGGTGGCTGAGATCCAGTACGTTGTTCTGTATGACCGTCCTGAACCCATCGACTCCATATTCTTCTAACAGCTATGGGATCTCGACCAACGCGATAAGCAAAAACACTGCGGTAGGATAATCCGCAATCTTGGTAGGCTACAATACTACTTCTATATAACCCGGACACGTGTTAAGCATTTCTCCTTTATACGAGGCATCACGGCAACCTCTAACAATTTCTCTGAGAAACCTTTCTTACGGTCTTTTCTTTGCAATACATTATAGGTGTTGCTACCGGCGCCTATTTTGCATAAATCCCTAAAAATCTAATCATTTGAATATCACAGCATTTTCTTCCTATCATTTAAATTTTATGTCTGTAGTGTGTCGCCTTTTCTTGGTGTAGAAATCTTGATGCCAATGCTTAAGAATTTTATTAAATATTTTTTTAAAATTCGAGATAAGTATCTTTATAAATAATTAATCTCGTACACTCCGCAAAAGGCTTTTGTATTATATATTTGTATTCGCAAACTTTAGAGCTAAAACCTCTGAGTTTTTAACCCGAATTTCTCAGAATACTCTATTTTCAACAATGTGAAATTCTCTTCTTCATCAAATATACATTCTATTTACAAAGATTCCGAATATTCTAGAGTAATGTCACTCTCAACGAGTTTCATATTTTAAAAATAGGAATAACTATATTTTATATTATAGAAGTTGCTCTTTTTTAAACTATAGGAATAACTATTTTTCATTAATTCGGAAAAGTCAATTTACAACAAAGTGAAAAACATTCTATTTGAGCTGTCATAGCAAATCTATGTCCTATGTGCCAATTATCATTACAAGTAACAGATTCGATTCTCTCTCTTATCTGATAATAATTTAAAATTTGCAGTAAATCTGATATAAAATTTCTCTATATTTCGCGTATATAACCTGGCTTTTAATATGGCCGAGTTTCTATAAATCTCCATGATGTGTAAAAAAAGCTGTTGTCGTTGGTTGGTTATCCAGGGGACACCACATAGTGGGGACAGTCAGACTTTGCCTCTCTGGTCGAGTTTGAATAAAGACAGTGTAAACTTTATTGTTAAGAGATTATGCAAACTGCCAAGTGCCAGGTGATGATATTGGTCTATGATAGTGAACCATATAACCGAAGGCCATGTGCAACTTGAAACATTGATCCGCCACATCTTAATTTAAATGTTTATTTATATATTCAAAACTCTTCCTTTTTCATTAAAACATATCCCGAACTTATTAACATCACTCCGTAATTTTCGTCCGATATACACCCATATGAAAAACTTAAGGAAGTTGTACCTTTGGCATGTATATAGGAATTCAGACAATAACTCTGAAAGATATTTTAATACACAGTGACCTTTATTGAAGACAAACGAGATAACAAAGTGTGAACAAATTTGTCTCTGTCTTCTTAAAATAATAGATAACCGGCGACACCTAAAAGATTTTCCAATTCCTTAAGTTTGTCCAAGAGTGCGAGTTGAAGCCTCGATGATAGCCAATCTCAGCCAATACCAATATCATTTAAATGGTTCAACGAGTTATTATCATAAACCTCTCTCTTGTATTTCACATATAACCCTAAGTTTACCAACGTACATCAGTTATTTCTTTTCCGATCAAACGGGGTTAAGGTCTTGATGATGTGTCTTATCCACTATTAAACTTAATTTTAATTTTTTTAAATAAAATTTAGGACTCTTTTTTACTCAAATCCTATCGGAAGTTCACCAACGTCAATCAGTTGCATCTCTTCCGATCAAACGGGTTGGCGATTCCATGAGTTTTTCCCCAACTATCTGCCTTTCAACTAGACGAGATATAAAAGCCAACATGGATAATCTTGCTAGTTTACATTCCTGACAAATTTTCTAAATATCAAGGAAGGAATTCTAGAAACGCAAAAATATCTAAGTCTACCATGGTAAATCCCCATATTCGTTAGTAGATTTAGCCGTTATAGAATAAACTCAAGTTGATCAAGTCACAGATAGGAAAGAGCTCTGGTGCAGATTTAGCGCCTTCTTACAAATTCAGATCAGATCTTCCTTCTTCTTAAACTTCGGTCAAATTTTTATTCCTTCAGAACTTTACTTTAAACAGGTGATTAATGGTCAAATATTTATAAACCTAGTCACGCGTTGGATCTAACTATTTCATTTTTACCGAGTTCTTTTAAAAATGGCTATCGTATATAAAGATAAAATATCTGAAAATTGTCTTTATATATTGAAGTTTAGAGAGTTAGTAGTGGAGGTGATAAAGCGACATATTCTCGAACCAAACGATTTAATTGAAGTTTAGAGATTCATTCGGATGTCAAGTCTTGCTTGAACTAAAATAAAATGTAAAATTTTGCAAAGATAAGAAAAATCTGTTAATTTTAATAAAAATTTAATAATTTTTGACACTCAAATATAAGGTTTCAAATTTAGCAATCTCATTTTATCGATATTATATCATATATCATGTAGTTCTCTATCTGTTATTTTAATTCAAAAAGAGAAGAGCAATTCATAATATTATTGTAAAAATTATAAAATCATCCAACACAAAATGTATGTGAGAAATATTGCGAGCACCTATATCATCAGTGTTAAATATTCCAGGGAAATATCTAGCTCAATTAACCCAGAATGCTTCAACTATTGTAATGCAATATTGATAATGTAATCAAAGAATTTGAGTCTTGATAACAATGTGTTTTTATCTAGTAAAACTACATATATAAATATTAAAAAACGAAAGAAAAAAATAAAATATATAAAAAGATCAGGTGTTGAAATCAATATTAAAAATGGCATATCTTGACCAGGAGCACATGTGCTTTACAGAAGGCAAAGCGCCATCTGGTGGAACAGAAATCAACTAAACATTGATTTAGCCTGTTCCCTGATATTTGGCCAACCCAATTTCTTGATAAATCAAGAAAAGCCATCCACGAACGCGTTTCGCGCTTTTTGGCGCTCGTCAGCGTGGAGTAGGCTGAACCACTGCGACCAAAAATATTTTTTGGTCCCAGTGGCTTCCCGAAAAACCAAGAAATGGGTTTTTGAGGCCAAACTTGCGTAAATACGCATAGCACATTAAAAAACGAAAGAAAAAAATAAAAGATAAATACATATATAAATGTGCGTCAATATAGTTCTAGAGGCAACATAAAGTTGTTGGAAGATGGCATTTATGTCCGAAAGAAGTAATTTTTAAGTTGAAAATGCACAAAAACAATGCATTTTGGTTCATCACCCAGTACAGAAAGTTTAGGTGTTGATGAAGAATGTGACAAAACATCAGTTTAGAGATTTAATTATATATAGTGAAAACAAATTTTTTAAAAGAGAGTTCAATCTTTTGAAAAAGATATAATGATGAGACAAAGGCGGGGATGTGATGCTCAGATGGTTTATTTGGTGCAGTGCTGGACTCGTGGTCCGGTCCAGGAAGGTCATGATGTTCGGGGTCTCGCCGGACTGGTTGTAGGAGGGGATGGAGCTGTAGCTAAGGCAGGACATGTTGCGTCACGGTGTATTCCGATCGAGAGACTAAAGATAACTGCACGTTGTATTTAACGCATTGCCGCGAAACGGTGGTCAATGGTCAAATACAATTTAACCCCGTCCTCTCTGTGGTGCCGTTTCTCTGATAAGTAATTGATTAAAATAAAAAACGTAAAATAATTTGTACTGCTCCCGTGTACCATCGTCGGCTACTTGTTGACACACAACAATATGTTCAAATAGAGGCAGCAATCTGGGCGCTAATTTCTGAGATCATATCTTTACAAAATTGAGAACCTTATACATCACCAGTTCTCGAAAACATCTGTAATTTTACTCGAATATCTATATCTGAAAGAGTAGTGTTAAATAAACGTCAACATTAAATTTCATCTTAGAAACTATCTCAAGTCATCGCCATCATTTCTGCGCGATAAGAAGAGAAGAAAGCTGAGGAGCATTCTACTGAGTGTTGACAATAAATTTTGCCACACGACCATAAATATTGTTTGATATCTTTCTTTATAATTATCATTTAACACTATACAGCGTGACTGAAACCGTTTCTCTTCTAAAATTATCACCTAGGTTTCTTCAAATCACATCAACATAAGAGCAACAAATATTAAAATTGTTTGAAGCGCCTATCATATTTTATCGTAAACCCCCAACTACAAGTTATTGGCAAATATATTAATAGTTTATGTTTTGAAGATAAATTTTTAGGAGTTTGTTTGGAAGAATATATGGCTAGATCAATCAATTTTTATATATATAATTTATTTTTAGTTTATACTTTCAAATACAGAGGGAGCGCTCTCTCTATTGCATCATATATAAAAAAAAGGTTATTCGTTTTCACTAAAATTGCTCATAAACGGCAATATTTAGCAACATTTATATGATCAGCGCATCGTTTAACAGTTTCCACAAAATATATACATCGTTCTGATTATAGAGCAATCCATATTCAAATCTTTAAATGATAAAATTGCATATATATTGGATATTGAATAATTTATTCAATCCAATATATGCCTTTTTATTATCTAAATATATAAATGAAAAATCCAATATTTCTGATCCGTTTATATCTTTTAAATACACTTGTACACGTTAAATTGATATGTGATATATAAAGAATTTAAAAAAAACCTATTTAATATCAAACTAAAACCTTTATATTTCCTTAAAAAATCAAATATTCGATAAGCTATATGCCAATCTTAATCTGGGTCGCTTTTGGTTTGAAAACATGCATATATATAAAATGAAAGGATTTAAAAGCACGAATGTTTCTTTTATACATAATACAAACTTCTACTGCCCTTACTGCGATGAAAAAATATATTTGGGAGGGCTTGGCTCATCATTGGCGAAACCGCTGGGAGGGTTTACCACTGATGAGCCAAGCCCTCCCAAATATATTTTTTCATCTCAGTAAGGGCAGTAGAAGTTCGTATTATGTATAAAAGAAACATTCGTGCTTTTAAATCCTTTCATTTTATATGTATAGATGGCGCGTTATTGCTTTGTGTTAGTTTATGCATATATATAAATTAAAAACGAAAAGGCATATTATGGCCTCTCACATGAGCATTTAGACATATCTATTCTTCGTATTTATATATCGTATTTATAAAACTAGGTTTTAAATCAAGGAGTGAAGAAATTCAAAGGAGAATATATATATATACAGTCGAACTTGGATAATTCGAACCCCAAGGGACCATAAAAAAATTCGAATTATCCAAAAATTCGAATTAAAAACGGAAATTTTATTTATTTCAAATTCTAGGGACCAAGATAAATATTCGAATTAAAGAGGTTTTCGAATTAAAGAAGTTCGAATTATCCAAGTTCTACTGTATATATAAATTAAGGTAAATATTCGTTAAAATTGAAGTAAAATTGAAATATTCAAGTGAAAGTCACATGATAGAAAATCTCTATTATGTTTTTTAAATCAGCACCAAATAATATCAAATAGTTCATCTATCCATTACCTTTTAGTTTTTATCGTAGGCCTATGATATAAAAACCTAACATTACTGTGCTATCATAATCATTTTTCGAACTAAAATACACTAATAGGTCCGTTTATATGTCTAAACCAGCCCTGGCCAACCTAAATGACGCCACGGGCCGCACGAAATCGTAAAGGTCTAAAAACTTTAAACTATATCAACATTTTAACTTTAAAATGTACTAAAAAATACATAATACTTCCTTGATGCTTAATGTTTTTATTTATTACTTTCGGCTGCTTTTTTAAAATAAAAATTATAATAACAATTTGAAATAAAAAATATATTTCTCTATTAATTACCATTATTCCTAACTTTTTTCTTCCTTTTTATGGAATCAAATATGTATGTCAAAAAGTGTGGGACATATTTTAAATAAAAAAATATTATTATTATTTCAATATATTTTCTGTTTTTGAATATACAGACGAGAAATTAAATGGCGAGCCGCAAAATTTTTACGGCGGGCCGTGGGTCGGCCAGATCTGGTCTAAATCGTATTCTCTAGGTCGAAATTATGGTGCATGCTCCATTCAGATATAGTTCTGTAACCTGTGAAAACTTCATTCAGATTGGTCACATGTTTTAGAAGTCCATAAGGAACAAACACATACAAACAACACCATATTTCTATTTTATTTATATAGATCAATTTTACCGAAAATCCTGACGTGAAAGATGAAAATATAGGTCATTTTCGAAACCAGCACACTGAATAACATACAATTCAGTTAAATATATTCTAGAAACTTTCTTATCGCAGGCTTTAATATTTTGAAAGAAGTTAAAGTGAAGAAAGATTGTCTTTGATATAAGCTATTAGCAATATAAAAGGAAACACTTATTGTTACTTTAATTTTATTAAAAATAGTTTTAAAATATATATTTTCTCATAATATATTTTGTATCACAATTCTCTTACAAAAGAGTTAATCAAGACTTACTAATTTGCCAATATAATGAGTATAGTATTGCAGACATTTGCAGACTTAAAATGGAAATTTTGAAATAAAAGAAAGGGAAATTCTAAATAAATAGGCGCTACAGAAAGCGTTCTATACCTAGAGAAAGTAAATGCCAAACAGTCCCTCCGCACTTTCTTCCCTCAATTAGAGTCGCGTGGAAGGAATTTTAACGTTGGCATTTATTGCTGGATGTCTCTCTTTGTGAACTAGATTGCGCAATTGGTGACGCAGCACTTAGCGTTGAATATATGTAGCGCATTGGGGAGAATAATTAGTTCTTTACGCTCTAAATGTAATTATGTTAATAACATATATATCTTTCTCTCGAAAAGATAAATAGAACACGCGAGCACATAAACTCTATTTAAATATTTGAATAATTTCAATAAATTGGAACCTTGTTTGTTTTCCTTTTAGAGGGAGAATTCTCGAGAGGATAAAAGCGCTTGTTTAATATTCAAAACATAAAATGAGAGTGGCTAATGAATGCAAATCTATGTTTTCTACTATCGAGGCTCTTGGAAGTTTGGAAGAAAGTATTAAGAGAGAAGAAATTTGAATGGAGACTCTGCGGTAAATAAACCGTATTATTTTTTCATTGGACATTTCAATAAACAATTTACGGGGCATTCTGTATATATATATATTTAGTAAAGTATTTTATTCAATGTTTTAAATTTGTATAAGAAGATTAGTCTTTTTTTTTCTATACAAATATCTTTATAGATATTGACATTTCTTTATTTTATATTTGTAATTTTTTTTACTTTGATTCAAAAAGTTTTACAGTGATGCTTATTGAAGTGTTACATAAGGTGGTGAGGAAAATAATATAGAAAAACGTGTTTTTAACAAAATATGTTGAAGCTTTAATTTCAAACTTGCGATGAATCTTTATACATCGCAAATAATATAAACCTTTATATCGTGCAAATAATAATAATAGATATACCGAATTTTTTTTTGATTTTTTAAATTAAAAATTAAAAATACACTCATGGACAAAACCTAAGAAAATGGAAAGTCGTTGAGGTCGCCAGTCGTCTGTTTTTTTTTTTTTAGAATACAGAGGCAATTTTGTTCACACTTTGTTTTCTTGTGTGTATTCAATAAAATCACTGTGTATCAAATAACTTTCAAAGTTTTTTTTTTTTCTGAAATCCGATATACGAGGGGTGTCCCATAAGTCCGTGGCCCGACATATAAAGAAAATGACTAACAAAATGATTATGATTTATTTTTCAACATAATCCCCTTTAAGGTCTATACACTTTTTCCAGCGATGTTCTAATGCTTTTATGCCCTCCAAAAAGAACGATGTTTCAAGTGACTCAAAAAAGAGGTTACAGCATCAATGACCTCTTCATCTGACCTAAAATGAATGCCAGAAAGTGATTTTTTTCAAATGAGGAAATAGGTGGAAGTCAGACGGAGCTAGATCTGGTGAATAGGGTGCATGTGGTAAAAGTTCAAAGCCAGAATCATGAATAGCAGCCATGGCTTGCAGCGACCAATGACTTGGAGCATTGTCTTGATGGTAAACAATCTTCCTGGACAACTTTCCTTTTCTCTTTTCTTTGATAGCTTCTCGTAGTTGCTTCACAATATTTGCATAATAATTTCCAGTGATGGTTTGACCCTTATTCAGAAAGTCTAGAATAAGTACACTCTCGGAATCCCAAAAGACAGACACCATAACCTTTCCTGCTGATGGAACTGTCTTGGTTTTCTTGGGGGGAGGGGAACCGGAGTGTCTCCATTGCATGGATTGTTGCTTGGACTCTGGTGTAAAGTGATGGGCCCAAGTCTCATCCATGGTAACAAATCTATTAACAAATTCCTCTGGATTGGCTTCAAATAACGCAAGATTGTCCGAAGATAACTTTCTCCTAACAGCCTTTTAATCGGGTGTCAAAAGTTTGGGAACCCAACGGGGAGAAAACTTCCTGAGGCCCAAGTGTTCTCTCATGATCCGATCCACTGTTGTTTTTGGAATACCCAAGGTCTCTTCTATCTGACGAACTGTCATTCTTCTGTCCAACATAACCAAATCATGTATCTTGTCGATGTTTTCTTGAGTAACTGACTCAACAGGTCTTCCTGTTCGATGTTCGCCTTCGGTGCTGATCCTCCCTAATTAAAACGCAGCTACCCATTTTTTACTGTGCTATAGGAAGCAGCATCTTCCCTTAATGTATCCACCATATCCTCATAGATTTCCTTCGGCGACATTCCTTTCTTACAAAGATATTTTATTACAGCACGAATCTCGTTTGTCTCCATTTTAGATGATTCCTGTTTCTTGTCCTCTTTCAGTACCTATAACTAAAACCCGGTTAGTTGTAGAACCTTAAAAATTTAAATATCCTTATACCAGGCTTTAAGGTATATATGATAAAATTTATCAGTTTCTAATATTTCGTTTTCATGGTCGGGCCACGGACTTATGGGACACCCCTCGTACATGCTGAGAGGTACAACTTCCTTAAGGTTTGTCCATCAGTGTGATACTCTTGCGATGATCTAATGTGGGTATAATGCATATGTAGTGCGTATACATAATTCGGAAGAAAAATAAAGAAGAAAAATATTGAAATATGGATTATTAAGCATATGCAAGAATGTTAGCATAAAGAACATCTACACAAAGTATAAATAACCAGATATGCCTCAATCAGCTAAAATTCTTGTAACTCTCCGAAATATGTTCGAATTACATATTTACAGAATAGCTACTGAGCCATATGCAAAATCTGCACATAAATACTCTATTTAATACCTTTATATTATCTTTATAGCTTAATTGCTTTTATTGGTGAATTTACTGGCCTGATTTACATACATGGGGACTTTTTAATCATTTACATAGCCTATCAAAGTCTTACCCGTGGCCCAATCTAAAGTCAATCGAATGACTTCTTCATGCTCTGTTGAATTTCTAATGGTCACCAATAAATTATAATCTTGTGACCTGAGACGATGACGGTCATAAACTGTCGTTTCGGGCAATCGGATACGGAACTCGTTTTTAAAGCAAATTTTTGAATTGTACTAAATCGATTCCCCATACTTCCTTCCTCAACCCCATCCTGAGTTTAAATATCTAATATGACCCCTAGAACCATTTGTCGACATGTCGCGCCGTTAGAGCAGAATGAGCGATTGCCTTTAATTTACTTGTAGGACAACAGAATCTACAATGTGTAAGTCTCTCTTCCCTTGTTTGATGTAAAGTGACCTTTTGAGAAAAATAACCTTTGGCTATTGTCCACTGGCCTGTAGAACAGTAGAGAGATTATGAGAATAAAATAACATATAAAATGTGTGCAGAGTTTCTTTATTCAGATATTGGGAGGCAAGCTTTCATGCGGTCGCTCTTCATCAGGCCACTGGCTCCGCAAAGGCGTGTAACATATATATTACAGATTCAGTGGCCTGATGAAGCGCGACCGTGTGAAAGCTTGCCTCCAAATTTCTGAATAGAGAATATGCAAATATTTTATATATATATTTAATTCAATCTTAATATTATTTGCATCTATATTTCAAATATATAATGTGGTTGTGAGTAGGAAGAAAGGCGTACAAAATATGGATGAAACGTGTTCAATCCAAGTAACACCGTCCTAATGGAGTCTGAAAGAAGACATTGAGAGTTGAAACAGACGCATATTCGAGTTGTTCCCAGGAAACATGCGGAGAGTTGGGTAAAATCGTTATTGCTTCTTGAAGAGTTCTTTGGATCAATGTATGGATTCAGGTAGGTCTGCGGAGAACTTAATTGGGCAGCTGTTCCGGGCTCCCACGCGGGTCTGGAACTTTCCACTTCATTTTGTACAGTCTGGGCGACGCAATTTACATTCTAGCTTTACCCCAGAACTTCATTAAATAAATGTGGGTTTGTTTATTCACTCGTGTATTGTTTTGTATACATTCACACAATATTCGGTTATCATAGTTTTTCTACAATTAGATGTTGATACATTATCGCTATCAGAATACTCGGCAGTACCCGGGTGAAGCCAATGCTTGATGCGTATCAATGCTGAAAATATTTCAGCATATCCTTAGAAAGGAATACAAAGATAATATAATAATAATATTTTACCAGAAGAAATATACCATATACTAGAAGAAATTCTATATAATTGATGATTTTATATATATATATATATAAGACCTCTCTGGGAAAACCCCAGGGCTATAATAGAAAAGTTGAGAGAATGCAACCTAATGGAGATCGTTTAAACGACTTGAGGAATAAGCAAAAACAACAACATTATCATGAATTATATAACAATTCTTCTGGTAATATAATTATAAAATTGTTTTAAAATATATTATGTTTGCCAAATTTATACTTGGTCAATACTCAGGCAAAACCAGTCATTCATCTAGTTCTAAATTAACTAGTATTTTATTCCAAAATATTTGTCACAATTTTTGGGCAAAATTACAAAACACATTAGGAAGATGTAAAAATGACGTGAGAATGAGATGGTTTTGAAAAGATATAGATGTAAATTTTACCGGGTGGATATTGATCAAAAAAAGACAAAGGTCGACTCTCCCGTCAAAATAGACGTCAAAACCTGACGACAAATATTGACCGTCACCGCAAACTAGCGGCCTCGGGTCGGTGACTAAGCCAAAACACCAGCTTTGTCACCGACCCGAGGCCGCTAGTTTGCGGTGACGGTCAAAAGATGGCGTCTAGTTTTGACGTCTATTTTGACGGAAGAGGCGACCTTTGTCTCTTTTATATTAAAAATATGTTTAAATATTAAGAATCCCCTTACAGTTGTTATTTCAGCTGTTGTACATATGCCCAGCTTAATACAATCACCTGCTTTCAAATTTCTGCTTCAAAGGAGTAAAATAAATTCCAATATAAATAAACAAAGGTGTTTGATTAAACTAGAATTCTGGAGAAAATTACATTATAGAAACGCAAACACATCCAATATAAAACATGACATATTTATATAACTTGGCAGAACTAATTTGATTATTCCCCAAAACTTCACTATATTTTTCAAAATAAATTCATTATATATCAAAAAGAATAAAAAAAGATGGGTTTTGAATAAATTTAATTTTGTAATAAATACATACACACGCTCGAGGAGACAAACATTCGGAGTAAAATAAATTATGCAACATCTATTATGCAACTATAATTTAAACCGATAAATTCGTTATTTCGAATTTATTCTTTATGGAAGAAAGGATAGAGATCTCAATTTATTTTCCTCAGTAAATTAATCGACAAAGTCTAGACGGAGCTTCTCCTTGGTGACATCTCCATTCTGTGTTCTTCTGTCACACATTTGATGTCGATCTATTCGTTTGGGGACAAATCTGATGAACGAGATAGTTTAGGTGATTGCAACTTGGGATTGAAAATGAAAGATTAATTATACCTTTTATGACTTGGTGAAAATTTAACTGGTAGTTTTGAGGACACATTCAAACACCTTTGATGTATATATATATATATATATGTTATATTAAAATATTATTTCATTAAAAATTATATTTCATATTCAAATACTCTGTTAAATCGACCGCCAGAGGTCATGCTTCCTCTATAAAAACTCATTGTTGTTGTTTCCCGATGGCCGGCTCAAACTTTCGTACATTATGTAAATAAGCTTTTAATTTTTTTATTCTTACGCCTTAAGCCAGGCAGTACTTTAATCAAATTATGTTTTTTTTATATTCCATAAGTTCAATTAAAGCAATATCTGATCAAAATTATTTTTATTATTATTCTTTCAAGATTTTTAACTACGACTGCATTAACATAGTATAATCCTCAAAAAAGATGATCAAATTCAACAGAAATCGTATCATTTCTTTATATAATATATATATATAAATAGAATTAATAGAATTTATAAATAAATGAATTTATAATAACAAAAAACTATTTTTATAAATTGTTATTTTGAATGATATTAAAGTTACTAATTGAATCTTTTAAATGTAAAATCGGCGTCTTCCAATATCTGATTATTGGAAAATGTTTTTTTTTTAAATATTCTAACGGAACATGAATGGAGCCTTTACTTCTAACAGACTTTACAAATTGAAAAATTATGATATTATAAATTATAGAAAAAGGCATCTCCTTATCATGCAACTGAAAGTTGTTGATGGCAACTTTCAGTTGCACGATAAGGAGATGCCTTTTTTCATAATTTATGCACCTTATCCCAGTACAATATCACATTTGTACTATTTTTCATATGATGTTATAAATGTTTCATAGATGAGATTATTTTCGGGAGGATATTGGTCTATAAAAATAAGAACGCTTAAAAAGAAGAAGCGCGAAAAACGAGAGCATCAAAAGATACAAAATATATGCGCCATCTATTGACCGTCTCTGCAATATATCAGATTCGGATAGGTGACCAAGCTACAACATCAGCTTTGGAAAATTCAGAACACTCTCTGAAAACTATCTTTTACGAACTGGCATTCGAAGTAGGCCTCTATTTTTAAAAGCTTTTATTTAACTTTCTTTTATATCTGTCCGTCTATCTGTCCCCAAATCTTGTAATCAATTTTTAATATACTTATAGAGATCCTAGAATTCTGAAATTTGGTACAATTGTTCAAACCGGATGACAATGTAAGTTCACAATTTTTCAGACTTCTGTGTGGTCGGGGGTGATCGGCAATGGACAGATTTTAATTTATGAATTTACTTTCAAATTTTATGATTAATTTTAATATACACTCAGACCTCACAGAAGTCAGACATTTTTAGAATCGCTCGATACAGTTACCAATGCAAATTGACCAATATTCGGACTTCTAGGTCGTCAGTTTGTTCGATAATTGACAATTTTTTCCACATTTACTTTCAAATTTTGTGATCAATTTTCAATATATTTTCTGACCTCACAAAAATCAGACATTTTTAGACTCGCTCGATACAGTTACCAATGCAAATTGACAAATATTCGGACTTCTAGGTCGTCAGTTTGTTCGGTAATTGACTATTTTTTCCATATTTACTTTCAAATTTTGTGATCAATTTTCAATATATTTTCTGACCTCACAAAAATCAGACATTTTTAGACTCGCTCGATACAGTTACCAATGCAAATTGACAAATATTCGGACTTCTAGGTCGTCAGTTTGTTCGGTAATTGACTATTTTTTCCATATTTACTTTCAAATTTTGTGATCAATTTTCAATATATTTTCTGACCTCACAAAAATCAGACATTTTTAGACTCGCTCGATACAGTTACCAATGCAAATTGACAAATATTCGGACTTCTAGGTCGTCAGTTTGTTCGGTAATTGACTATTTTTTCCATATTTACTTTCAAATTTTGTGATCAATTTTCAATATACTTTCTGACCACGTAAAACGTCTGGTATTTTATTACTACTTTATTCCTACTAACATTGGAAGTATACAAAATTTCAGACTTCTAGGTCGTCAGTTTGTTCGGTAATTGATTATTTCCTTCCATATTTACTTTCAAAATTTGTTATCAATTTTCAATATACTTTCTGATCACGTAGAAGTATAGTATTTTATGACTATTTCATTCCTACTAACATTGCAAGTATACAAAATTTCAGACTTCTAGGTTGTCGTAGTGGTCGGGAATATAGAGACTAGCGAGAAGATAATTTGTATAATTCTTTTCAACGAAGGAAAATAGGTTCAGCCGTTTCGACAGCGTAATAATTGAGTGATTATAAAATGTTGACTAAATGTATTAAAATGGTAAAGTTCAGATCTAAACATATCTAAAATCTCCATTATGTGTATATAAACAAAACAGATATATATATAAAATATTAATATATAAATCTATTTTTAATATAAAGATTATTATCGTAGTTATACTTTTAAAACTGAAAAGGTTATGTAATGAATTCATATCGCGGTGCGTGAAGAATGAAAATATATATTTAAATATTTTATGCCTCTGCTTATATATAAACTATGTTGAAAAATTCGATTCGCACCAATAAGAGGTTTTTCGATAGCGATAAAATTGTAGATTTGAAAAACGCATAAGATAATTTTTGGAATATAAAAATATATATTATTACAGAATTTTATCGTAATAAAATAGGGTAAGGAATAAAACGTTTGTAAAGCTTTTTGGATGCGAACTGTCACCCGGCGTGACATAGACTGATAAATTACCCGGAAGGAGTCTGCCGGATTTCTTTACGACTTATCTCCAACTGTCGGACTGAATAGGGATCGTTCAGAAATGGTTGCGATCGTCTTCTCAACATATCACAAAAGTCTTCAATGAGAGAACGATAATGTAAGTATTGTGTTGGGTGAAGACATGCACTAGCTGCACTTGCCGAGGACGGCTGATGATTATCTTGTTGAGATGTAAGTTCAGGGTAACCTACAAATAATGGTAATAGAACTAATGTGCCTACCGCTGTCTTTTATGTGTGCCAAAAACGACCACTAAAGGGTTTAGCTATGAAAAAAAAAAGAAATTGACATTCCTAGCCCGTAACGCTTTGTTGTGAAACGTGCGATAGTGAAGGCAGGATCTAACGTCTCCAGACATGTATGCGGCGGTTGTCTATACACGAAAATGATCAGTCGGGACTGTTACAAGTTCGTGTATCCCAGAACCACTGTACCAAACTTGAGAGTGTACAAATGTGAGAGTTCGCTAACGTAACTATATTAGCATATATCCCTCTTTCTCTTAAATCAAGTTAAAAAAACTATATTAAAATATCTCTTATACGCCTTATGACTTTTGCTAGAATATGAATATAGAAATTGTGCACACAACAGCAAATTAATTTAGGGCTTTAACTTCTTTGTTATTACCCAGTGCTGGCATCACAGGAGTAAACTTGCATCAGGTGCCGACATTATATTTTCAACACATTTATAAATAAATGATTTCATATTCCAAAAATGTCAAAACTGTCATTTACAACTAGGTAACAACATCTAATTCTTTTGATACCACCAAATAACACTAAAAATGTAATGTACAGGTTGAGCTAGAAGATTAAATGTTAGACCATATAATAGCCCCTCTCCCCCGCTTCCTGAGCGAAGACATATAATCACACGCTAGTGAGTCAGTGACCTCTAAAAAAGACTCGTAATCACACGCCTTTTTTTTACCTAAAACCACACTATTACAGAGTAAAAATGGAATAAAAATAAACCCATATGTGAGCTTATATATCTTAAACAGAATTTTTATAATTAATTGAATTTTCGCTCCCCTCTCTCTCTCTCTCTCTTTAAACATGCTAATATATTATGAATTTTTATAAGCTCTCGGTGTTTCCATACCTCAAGTTGGCTTTTGTTTTCTGAATTCTATTAATTCTGATTACATTTTGTCTAAGTAACTTCCCTAATGTTCAACGTGATGATTAACGACGGCTAGCTGTTGGGAGGTTGGAGGCAGGCCAATCCCAGGCTGCAGGGCGGCTCGAGAGCTATGGACGCAATTCATGAAGTGCTCATTAGTGAAGAAGTTGTAAAAGAACGATCACCTCTTGAAAAGATCACTAGATTTCTGATACCGTCAATGGCATTTAAGGACTAGCAGCTACTAAACTCTATAAACTTCCTTTAGGCACTGGAACGAATATTTAGAGATTTCCCATTCTTTGATATATTAAATGAGTGTTGTCCTTTTTTTATTCAAGACGACACACTATTGACTTATAGTTCTGCTACCCCTTTCATCATGGCATTTCTGAAGACCTGCAGTGACCTTTGGAGGCCTCGGGTATGGCGAATTCTTTCATTGTGACGACTGCATCTTATTTTCTAGATTGTACCCACGACTCATCGCCTGTGACATTCAGAAAGTTGCAATTACTCTTTGCATTGTCCAGCATATCCTATGCGATTTTTAGACGGCGTTGTTTCTTCTCAAATGTTAGAAGGTTTTGTATGAATTTCGAATACACTCTACTCATGCCAAATTATAGGTCAAAATGGAATGAATTGAATCAATACTTACCTATATCTCATTCGAAAGTTCTCAGAATACGATACGACGACTCTCCATGACCAAAGTCTGCAATGTCGCGACATTCTCATTTTGGCTTGTTGAGGGTCTTCTTGAACGCGGTTCAGTGTCCACTGATGTGCGGCCATATTTAAAGCGGTTGTGAAACGTCTTTATCTATGAGTTTCTCTTCTAATCGTCTCCAAAAGTTTATTGAGTCTTGTAAATGGTTTACACTTTGATTTACCAGAAAATGGAAACATTTTAAACAATATCGCTGTTCATGTTATCCCATCATTTTACAATTAATTAGAAAACGCACTCACTACACGTCCTCACACATAGAGCGGACGGTTAACGCCCGAAGTTTTCTACGAGTGTTAAGACATTTATAACTGTCTATTAATGTGCCCTCCACTTCTCTAGCACAGGAAGCCTTCCGCGCTTCATTGGTTTCCACGGGAGGGAAGAATATTCGATGATTTCTTTACATCTCGTAGACATTTTCATACAACAACTCGTTATATTTATTGGGAGAGAGAGAAGTCTTCAATGTGAAATAAAGACATGTTAATAAAGTTAGGAAAGGTATAGTGTGTGTCGTGATAACCCACTTGCGTAAATGTGTGTGTGTGGGTGTGTGTTGTGTATGTGTGTGATTTAATTGATTGATTTAGTGATTTATTTGATTTAGTGATTTATTTGATATAGTGATTTATTTAATTTATTATTTAGAGCAAATTAGTAATGATTAGATTTTTATAATTTGGCTCTAGCTGACCCTGATCTCTACCATGTATGCCCCCACAGTCCTCCACGCAGCGAACAAGCCTCTCCCCACCGTGTGTGTCTGAACATTTAATATATTCTCTATTTAAGTTTTTTTATTCGAAAGTTGAATTGAATTTAGTTTTGAAACAATGACAAAGTAAAAATATTCCTGCGCTATTACCAAGTCTGAAGTGGATTCTGCCGTGGCGGCCCATCCCAGCTGTCCAAAGGCACGCCACAGCTTGGAGATGTCGCGGGGAAACGAACGAAGACATTTAATGAGAAATGCTTGCAGTTGTATAATGTGCCGTTTAGGGAAAGAAGCTGGATTTGGTTTATACAGGGTGGAATTTATTGCTCGGAGAGAAATATTTTTAGGTTACCATTATTTGTGTTTGCGATATACACTCATGGACAAAACATAAGTTGCACCTTTTTGCATGTATACCGGGATTCATACAATAACTCTGAAAGATATTTGGTATACAGTGGTCCTTATTGAAGACACACGAGATAACCAAGTGTGAACAAAGGTGCCTCTGTCTCCCTAAAAATCAGACAACGATGATATCGTAGACTTCCCACTTTTTAAAATATTGTCCATGAATGTGAAAACTTCCAGGACAGTTAGTGCTTATTTCTAATGTTAACTATAATACGATATTGCTTGATTTAAGTTGAAGAAAAGTCCGATCACTGAGTGTGTGTTGGAATATTTTCGATTGGATATCATGGTTTCCCATGTACAGCTGGGCGTGTCCTATGGCTCTTCTTCCCAACTTAGGCTCCGCTGCACTGAGAACACTAAACGGAGTAGAGGGCATTGTAAAAGGTTCTTTGGATCCATTCCTCCAAATTTCTTGAAATTTTAATAACTTATTTTTCCAGTTTGGGTAATTTGGGCAATAAATATCAATTTAAAATAAATAGTATGAATTTGAAATTGTATGGGGGGATAATGTGCATACATTAAGAAAAAATACATCTCCTTATCGTGCAACGTGCAAATTGCTGGTGGTCTGCGCCATCTGTCGGAATAAATAATAACTATATAAAATGGGTATTTGGCCAATTCTGAAATAATTAAAATCAACAAATAGCTATATTTATTCCGACAGATGGCGCAAGCCACCAGCAATTTTCAGTTGCACGATAAGGAGATGTCTTTCACCTAAATATCAATTTGTTATTTGAATTTCTTCCATGCGTAGTAATACTAAGGGCCTGTAGGGTAAATAATATTTCTTGTAATGTTCATACGAGAAATAATAGTTGAATAACAGAAAGTTTTGAACTCTTGGGTTTTTAACGTTAGCGAAATGGCATTCTTCTCCTTCTATCTTAGGCTTCCAGTTATACCACGGTTAAAGTGATTATTGAGCATGAAGAAGTTTTTTTCTTTTGACGCTGATTCTTAGAACCTCTCTTGGCAGAAGACCAAAGAACAAGTAGAGTGCAAGTACAGTATTTCATGTTGTTTACTAAGTTTGTTTGTGTCATTCGGGGTCATAGGGTATGCTTCTCTGATCTATAATTTTAAGTAAATAATATTTCTAGCGGAGAGAGGTAGTCTATCCTATGTCGGTATGACCAATATAATTAAAAAATAATATTAGATATATTCAGAAATCTTCGAATAATATTTAAGTAATGAAAAGTGTAAGACTTGTGATGGATATATTTAATCTTCTAAAGCCGGCTCCCATAAACATTCTCGACACATCTAAAACAATAACACAACTCTATTCCTACAGGGAGTTTAAATTGTCCAATAAAATCTACAGGGGTCCAGAGATTTAGCATTATCTAATCAAGCCGAAGTTTCGCTGGCTTAAGATTGGGTTGTGAGCCGTTTCACGCCGGCTTCATTTGCCTCTAAATTAAAGCGACGAACCGGGCGAGGTCTGAAAGCAAATTAAAGTCCGGGCTTCCGACTGGGATCAGGAACCTGGCTAATTAATGAATCTTCTGGGAAATTAAATTCGGTGTCGCTTCAACCTTGTTGACTTTAATTTAATTGAAAGAACCAATCGAGGGTTTTTGTTCTGAAATAAGTGTTTGTTCAGAGTTCTATAAATCACCCTAGATTTGTCGAGTGGGTTTTACTAGGACAATACAACTTCGAAAATTTAATTAAAGTGATAAAACGTATTTGTTTTCGAAAGTAAACTTTTCATTCAAATTCATTAAAACAAAGGTTTTCATTAGAATAGATTTACCGTTGTTTTAAGGGATAAAGAGAGAGAAAAGGATGAAACTAATGATAGAATTAATTAAATCATTGCTTAGTTAATGCAAACCATTGTGAATAGATAGAAACAATATTATTTTATATCCATTAAGGGGTTTGTGTGATAATTTATTCCTTTAAAAAACCGTATTTGCATAATTTTCATCGGATTTACTCAACGAAAGGTAATTATTCTGAATTAATATGCGAAATTCATTAATATTTCTTTATTACCTCAATCAGTATACTAAATACTTTCATAATCCTTAAAATAAACCTATTTGTAGCCCTTTATATAATTGCAGAAAATTATATTAGGAATTAAGGCTGAATCGATGTGTGTGTATTTACATTCCTGGAAAAAACTTAAGGAAGTGGAAAATATTATTTTGCTGGTCTTCTTCTTTTTTTTTTTTTGAAGTAGGCAGAGGCAATTTTGTTCACACTTGATTATCTCGTGTGTCTTCAATGAAGTTCACCTTGTATTAAAATATATTTCAGAGTTATTGTCTGAATCCCGATATACAGTACATTCTAAATAATAACCGGATGCTATAATAATGTATAAAACGTTTAGTTAATTTTTATTCCACTAGATGGCCCTCTGCCATTATTTTCAATATGCAAATATATACTTGCACGCATCATCCACCATGCATGTATATTTTCAAAAATTGGTTTCAACACCCAAAGAATGTAATATATTTTTTTCTCCCTCTCAATATCATAAATATTTAAATATGTAAATAATATATTTTATATAAAAATAGTATTTATCATTAATTTATAACGTGATACTCCTGTTGTAGGACTGATAAGTCTGAAAACTTGAAAATAAAAAGTTATACAAGAAACTTAGCTCTGGAAGCTTTATTTATTTTATTACTTGTACACACACACACAACAATATACTCTTATAAATAAATAATATAATAGAATATAATGCGGTTTATGATTGTAAAACGACATTTGAAAATTATCCCGCATGTTTTTCTTTTAAATGAAAAATCGATTTTTTTTAAAGAAGAAATAACGATTATTTCTAACCTTAGATATGAGGTATGAAAGGATGTATTGTGAAGAGTAATGATAAACGGAAAATAATGTTCCTTGACACTTTTATTCATACCTCATCTCTAAGGTTAGAAATAATCGTTATTTCTTCTTAAAAATAAATTTCGATTTTTCATTTAAAAAAAAAAACAGATGCGGGATAATTTTCAAATGTCGTTTTACAAATAGATAATATAAACATTATTGGAAAAAATATATATGAACGTATTTACAATCAGGAAAATTGTAAGTAGGGAATCACATTTTGGCGGTGACAAAATGACGGCCCTGTGTCGTGTAAACAAGCCAGGGCTCAGCCGCGTGACAAAGCTCCGCAATCTGTTTTAATAAGACGTCGTGGTGGTGGCAGCTTGAAAATATTTACCCTGGCCTTCTTGGCGCCGCCTAAAAATAGAAGGCGTGGGCGGTGGCTCCTCTCTAATTGTGTGCGGTGGACTTTTAAAATGTCAACTTGTCTCGTTCCCCGTATTTTTCAACTCTTTTGGGAATACTCAATTTATTTTAATTTTCTAATTGGTATATGATATAATTCCTTGTTATTTATTATATCGTCGTTAAATATTTGCAAAATAACCTTTTACTTTGAATTTTCAAATGAAATGTATATTTTAAAATGTTTTTAATTTTATTAAACTTCTCAACTTAAAACCTCTCGTTCAATTTTATATCGTAGTTAGAACTGCATAAAAATTTGTTGGCGCTAATTCGGTTTCTATAACCTTTCATTAAAATAAGATACACTTCGGCCAGAAAAGGTTTTTATAGTGTCTTGCCAAATTATTAAATTTGTTTTCTTTTCTTGAAGAGGAAAACATTTTGTCGAAATGTCGAGGAAATAAAACCCTTTTCTGGCTGAGTCTTTTATTTTTAAGAACTATGATTGCCGGCCAGGCAACCTCTATCTTCGAATATACTTTTCTTGCTCATATTTGATAGATCCACCTGGATTGGAATGGATTCTTTGCGTGTGTGATTAATACATTTATTAGCTCAAAAGATAACCAAAAATATTTATAAATATTCAACTGGAAGTGTTTAAGCTAAAAATCTATAATATGAAGGAAGGCATAACATACGCACATATATCCCATCAAATATTCATTGGACACTTTTTCTGTTTAAAAAAAAAATGCTCCAATGGCCCCCGATTCTTGCAAAAGTCCAACCCCACCAGCGAGTGCAAGTACCCAAACGGGGCTCTGGCATTTGTAAGTGCAAAGTCGAACTGCTTTTCACATGTGTAGACATGTGGTGCCCTTACAGAAAAAGCAGTCGCTAACTACCCACCATGATTATCATGGCCTGTACCACGTGTACTAGGGATAAGCAAAAAAAAAAAAACGTATTTTGTTTTTAAATACAGTAAAAAACTTTACTAATGGTGATAAGGAATGAGTCACGAGGTCAGGATTTGCAAATTCAGATAAAGGTCAACCTGTATGCCATGTTTCGGGGTTATGGCCCTCATCAGTATAGTGGTAGCTTCGATGTCATAACTTTATAAGAGAATAGCTATGGAATTGTTCGAATTTGCCAAAAGGTCGTTTAAGCTGGTGAAGTAAAGGGCCGATTTACAGGCCAGATTACAACATAAAGTTGCGGAAAGATGACCTTCATGTACCATAGCGTCCCTGCCACTTCACCAGTCTAAAAATTTTCTGGAAAATTCTATACCGATTTCATAATTCCTCTCGTAGGTTATTATGAAATCGAAGCCGCTAAGGTACCGATGGGGGCCATTGTTCGAAACATAGTATACAGGCTGGTTTTTATGAATTTTCAAAAATCAGTGTTGTTGCACCATTTCTATCACCACCTTTACGTTATGTACTGGCGTGATGAACCAAATAAAGCGTTTTAGAGCATTTTTTAAAGGGAGAATGTTCTTATTTTAGTACAGTTAAACCTGTCTTTAGAGCCACCTCTAAATAGCGCCTCCCTTTCTATAGCGCCCGATTTTAAATACGTAGAACGATGCGATTTACATTAAAAGTGACTGTCTGTAGTATAGCACCTCCTCTCTATAGCACCCTATTTTAGTGAGTCCCAAGAGGAGGCGCTATAGACGGATTTAACTGTATATATATATTAATATGATACTTTTGATACTTTCTTTTCATATTGATATTTTCCGTTTAAAGCTCTCTGACTTTTCGTAGAAGTTGTATGATACAGAACAGAAAAATAAACTAGGTTCCTGAAGCGTAGGACGCTCAACTACCCAGATAAATGATTTGTTTTAATATATATTTCTCAAAAATAATAAATAACTATATATATAAATAGAAACAACCAAAATCGATTTTTATTAAGTCATAAATAGAAAAGGTCAGGTGTTGATATTTAAAATAAACATCCGAAACGCCTTCGTGGTTGACTTTTCTTGATTTATCACAAGAAAATAGGTTGGATAAATATCATGGAAAAAGTTAAAAATCAATGAAGTAAACGAAAAATTGCGTTACAAATTTCAAAAATAAAACTACAACCTTTCGCAATGAGTTTCTTTTATTATGATATCATAATAAAAGAAACTCATTGCGAAAGGTTTGTAGTTTTATTTTTGAAATTTAAAAATCAATTTTTAATTGTTATTTGTTTCACTAGATGGTACTTTGCACTTATATTGTTTAGGCTAGTTTTTTCAAGGCCACATTCCCCTTTTGCGCAATATATGATATTGATTAATGAGTAAGATAAAGTAATATTAAAAGTTAAATTTGTTCCGAATATTTTCAATATAACATTGTCCCAATATCAATATACGACTGCGCAAATCAAACATATAAAATCTTAATATTAAATATATAAACAGATATTTTGGGAATAGATTTATAAGGAAGCACTATTTACAGGCGCAGATTGTTCAAACTAGTTTCAACGCCTCATTCCCTTTACATGTAAGGTGTAAGGGTCGGTGGAAGGCTGGTTAAACCGTTTGGTTTTCGACCACTACGACCCAGGTTCGATTCCCGCATTGGACACTTTTTTTCTGTTAAAAAGATGCTCCAATGGCCCCCGATTCTTGCAAAAGTCCAACCCCACTAGCGAGTGCAAGTAACCAAAAAGGGCTCTGGCACATTTGTAAATGCAAAGTCGAACTGCTTTTCACATGTGTAGACATGTGGTGCGCTTACAGTAAAAAGCAGTCGCTAACTACCCACCATGATTATCATGGCCTGTACCACGTGTACTAGGGATAAGCCAAAAAAATGTAATATGCGACTTCACTCATCTGCTGAATACATTCAATGCTAGAACCTCTAAATATTACAATTTATTCCCGACAAAGTGTGTCCTCCACAGAGACTACTATCATAGTAATTGCCCGAACCACTTGCTCTAATGAGAAACTATATCTCCCTTACAAAGCAGAGAAAGCCATTATTCCTCTGTAATAAATAAAGGTAATGGGATGTACCTGGCGTCTGAAGGCGAACTATAAAGAACAATGATGTATTTTATAACAATAAGAAATATATTGTTATATACTAATATATTGTTAGTGACATTGCGTGTTTGCTATACACATCTATTTAGCTTATTACTTTGAGATAATTGGATTGTGGTTATAAATATATGATTACTCATAGAAGAAATTTGGAGAAGAAATTTTGATATGTTCTCATATTTATTCTTTGTAATGAAATGAAATTATGGATGTTTTGGATGTCTAGACAGATAGAAAAATCTATAACTAAGTTATTTTTAAAAAGGTATTTTTTCAGTGAAATGGAAAAAATATATAAATCATATATATATATATATATATATATACTCACACATATAAAGACAAAACGTATTGTATATAGTAAATATAATGTATAGTACAATAAGGTAGTTGTACATTGCAACATGTATATCAGGATTCAGAAAATAACTCTGAAAGCTATTTCATATACAGCGACCTTTATTGAAAACACACGAGTTAATCAAACTCGCAGAAACATTTTATTCTATCACAGAAACTCGTAAAAATCACATTTACTCCAGATTCAGAAATATTCAAATGCATTTTAAAAAAACCGGCTAATTCGTGAAGATGCGCATAAAGTATTTTCTACAAACTTATTCTCCAGTCCATACATATACGGTCTCCTCAACCCATAAACCTTCGGTTCCCCTAAGGCCTATTATTGCTTACCATCTATCTCCGGTCTCAGCTCTCAAGAATTTTAGTCTCCTTCTTCATCCTCCAAACCAATGGAAGAAAATAGCCTCTCCATCACTTGAATACCAAGTTTCCTAGCAGAAATATCTCAGTTTAAACACGCTTATCAACAGATCATGTACTCTTTCAAAGTAGTGTCACCATACCTTAAATCTTACCACTAACTAATCATAAGCGTGTCACAGAATTTATGATAAACCTCAACACCATCATAACCACAATCAATAGGATTGAAAACTATGTAAGCTCTGTTTAGAGATAAATGTCTTCTATTTTGATGGGCAATGGTTCTTCTGATTAGGGTAGCTCCGTATCCACGGGGGTAGCAAAATTTGTTATGTCCCGTGTTGACAGCTGAATCAATCTACAACATGCACCAGACATAATAATTTGTAGGAGATACATAGATGATATATTTTGTTTTTGATCGAAGCATAAGGTTACAAGAATTCTTAACACGCTTAATAGCTACAACCCTGAGATCTCTTACACCACCGAAAGTGAGCATAATAATGTCTTAACCTTCATAGACATCCTAATTAACAAAGCCCCACCCAAATAATATAAATCACAGTCTTTTACAAAAATAACATGACCCTCTCCTTTATCCATTACATCTGTTTTGTCCATTCAGCCATAAAATCATAGTGATAAAACCCTTATTATATAAACGCATTTTCACCCTTTGCTCTTTACTATGTTTTAAAACAGTAGAATGGGCCGACATCTTCAGCGTTATGTTACCTAATATCATTCCCCTATAGACATTCCTTTAAACCAAACCTTTCCCGACAGACCCCCTGATATATAGAAAACAATGTACCATCCCTTATTCTATAGCCAATATCACAATAGCTCATGAGTTACATAAATATAGTAGAACCTCTTACTTCAGCACCCAAGCCACACACAACCTCGTTACATAGCTATAAAACCCGATCACCAAAAATATAACTTCCAACCTCTATATAAATATATTTTGCTAAATGTAAACAATTTACATTAGAACCACATATGTAGGAGAAACCAATAGAACAATAAAGGCCGAACATTAAATTTGAGGAGATAAACATAAACTTCAAAGACAACAGATCCCTAATTTATCAACACACCGGCCCCACTAGACAAACATTTTATTTCAAACATGCAATAGCCCATTACCACGGCATAAAAAAAATCAAGCAACAAAGATTATTCCTGGAAGCACTGGTATCATCAAAACCAAATAGTAACAATAGAAAAATATAACTCCAAACCCAGTACGACACAAAATATCCCGAATCGTATATCATAGTTCCCAATAATATAATATATTTTCGTTATTGCCCACAGAATATATTTTACCATTAACAGAATATAGTTTTGAGAATATTCATTCACATTGAACAGCACAAGAAGCGAGCATATAAAATGTATATATTCTCTCTTTTACTGAATATATAAAAAAAGTGTGAATAACAATTAATATATATAAAATTAATCCTAAAATTACTGTAAAATAAGCAATAACTATGAAATATTATACACTACGAAGATTAATACTATTTATTACATTTTAAAATGTTTACTATACATTAACAAACTTTTATCAAAAATAAAATTTCTAACCCAATGTTTTATTTAAAGAATAAAATTCTCGAGAGCAATTGAAACACGGGAAAGCAAAGATCAAAGGAAATAACGGTCCCAAATACCGTTACAAATAGAGTTAAGTGACAAACGAAACCTTTCCATTTAGCATCAATGAGGACGGTTTAAAAATATTTCAATATTCACCAATCAGTGGCGAGCACATTCCAGGAATTCCTCCCTCCTACACGCCTCTATTCCACTTTTATTAAAATTATTTTGATGTTGCCCGGCTGAGCCCACATTGCTAAAGGAATTTATTTTTCTTTTTTTCTACTTGGCGTTGACATTTCAATATCGTAAACTATTGACATCTTCTTCCCCCCCTGGATTTCCTTCTATTTGAAGCTGTCGTCTGATAGCCTGGGGTGTTTTTTCAAATTTGAGACCTTCCCTTTGATTTACAACACTTTGAGATTTTTTTCACTAGAGTTCAAAGAGTCGAAAAATAGTGAGGATTTCTTTGATCTTATTCAAAACCATGTGAGGCTATTTACCAACTTCGTATTTTATCATTACTTCAAATTTAGAAAAAATATTCGGTGTTTTTCTGAGAAAAATAAAATATATTTCAGAGATCTCTTTTAATTATTATTCTTCACATATATATTTAAGTTTATATGCAAATATGTTTAGAAATGTACATATAATGTGAATTTTCCATATATCTACAATATAGCAATAATATATTTCATTCCAAATCTATATTAAGGGGCATCTCCGGATCATACAATTATCATGTCAATATGAACTGTTTAATCTAAAATGTTCAATAAGTGTGTTCTTCATTGTACCCAGCTAGAGGGGAAAGACAAAAAATGACAGTTACATATACCTGTCAACGTATATATATATAACTACTCAAGTTTCTGAAAGTCTTTACTAGAATTATTGAAGCGATGAAAGCTGTGAATACTTGTAATACCAGTCTGCAGTTCATAGATTCCATAACTCGCAAGGGCCTGTCTGAATTCAAGACGATTCTAAGCTCCTGATAGGATACAGACATCCCTTCGGAGAAGGCCTCGTCTGGTGTATATATTTTTCTCTACTATTTTAAACTCTGTAAACTCTCTCTTTGACTGTTGACTAGATGTCAATAAACTATTTTTAATTGTCAATTGTCTACAGTTCAGCAGAAATGGTGCGAATAATAAAAGTGAGGATGGCTAGATTTGTTTATATAAGATTAAATAGTCATTTTATTTATTTCTCCTGACGAAGACAAAAGAATTTTGTCGAAACGTTGAAAAGATTAAAAACTCTAACTGGCCGAAGTGTCTATTTTTTACAGAAATATGAATGCCGACCAGGCAACCTCTATCTTCAGGAGTCACTTAAACGTTTTATTTTATTTATATTTCCTACGTTTCAGTGATCCATTATTACCCTTGTCGAATAAAGGCAAGGACGCTTTACACGTTCCTCAGTATCTTCATGAAAAAGCAAGAAATAAAAACTTAGGATTGTTTTAGTTTGACAAGGATCGCAGTGGGTCATCAAAACGTAGGAAATATAAATAAAATTGAAAAGGTTGAATAGAATTTTAATTATAAATATAAATCCAACCTGCAGTAATGTTATTTTTCTATAGATTTGTTCAGTGGTTATATTTTTCCTTACACTGAAACTGATAAGCTAAAAATCTGTTGTTTTTTTTACTATCTGATTAACTTTAGGATTAAACAATATAACGTTTTTTAAAGGGAAAATATAAAATTCAGGTAAAATGTTTCTTTTAATTTTGGTTGTGCAAGCTTTCAAGCAAATTTTCTGCTCTTCAACGGACAAATACCTTTATTAATTTATTTAATTTTCAATTATTTTTTTTATAAAGATCATTTTTACCTGATTTTTATATTTTTCCTTTTCAAATAATTTCTGGGTAAAAATATAAAGTTTGCTCATTAATCAAACGTTAGTTAGTATTATTTAAAACGGCTGTGGACGTCTGTTAGAAGTTTTTCATATTTGTCTCTTAATAAATTGTGCATATGTTTAAGAGAATAATATAGTTGGAATAACT